>OX376056.1:40463458-40944659 GCA_947361185.1 Charanyca ferruginea
CCTCTCGATTTAAAAATCTAAACTCAGAAATAGGAAACTTTTTAGTCATTGCGTAACCGTACAGATTATTACAATCAAGATACAATAAATAGGTAGAAGGCAATCGGTCATCGTATTCAGATAAATACATGTTATATTAGCTTTTGCATGACGTAAAGAACACTGTGCTAAACCACCTCGTATTCCCCTTTCTAGCATTTGATATAATTCAAGGTTGTCAATTAATTCTAATTCAACACCTGTATACAAAAGCATAGCGTCCCAGCTCAAACTAGGTGCCGTTACATATTATGCAGGGTCTAATTTTTAATATTTCAGACTTATTTCTCGAAAATTTTCAAATACATCGCACAACAGCAAAACATCACATTTTAAATATAAATCAGTATAGTCGCCCATAGTACGGATGTTAAATGTATTCCATACAGTTTTCGCGTGTTCATATTCAACATCAGTAATATGTTCCAATTTCAATGTATTATAGAAATATTTTTTATTCGGAAGTTTTGTTCCCAAGTTTCATATTTTTCCCAAGCGTTCATGTAATCATATGGATAAATATCTTTACTCTTAAGCAAATGAATATTTTCGCCCTTGAATTCCGTTGACAAGTGAATAAATTCATCACGTGTCAAATTTTTACTTAATGTTTCCAAACTTGAGCTAAAAAATTGAAACGAATCAATGAATTTCATTTGAACAGAAGAATTATCGTTATCGCTAGCAATGTATTTGGTGATGGTTAAATATTTTTCTTTAGTTTTAGGTATAATTTTAATTTGTCCTTTGTACTTTACTAATTCTTTGATAAACAAATGGGAGTCATAGTTAGATAAATTGTGAAAAACAATAGGTATAAAAGCACATACTCTAAACAATTAATTAATGAGCATGTGCAGCTCCTCTGTACTTTCCTGTGACATGATCGTGATCACATACTTTGTCATTAAATAATAACCGATCACAAATATGACAAGTACTAGCACAATTATATCTATGTTTTTCTTTTTTTGACAATGGGGTCATAGGCGCTTTAATAGATAATATTTTACTTATTTTCTTTACGTCTTCCACTATTTTAGTAACAAACACTTCAACACAATCTGAGCCTCTATATGTAACATACTTATTTTGACTCGGATCATGTGAACAACATATATAATAACCAAAGCATGAGGGTTCATGTTTTTTGAAGTTCTGTGTTTTTTCAGTAATTTTTTCCGAACAACTTAGTAACAGACTTTCGAAATCAGCATAGATTACATAATTTATTCTTTGTTTTCGTTCATAATTCTTAAAACCAAGCCTTCTATTAGTTTCTGGCAGAACGGTTAAAACTTTAGAACACATATGCGATTTATACTTGGTTTCACTACAGTAAAATTGTAGACATGATTCGCACAGAAAAACATTACCTTTATGATTCGTAACTTGACGTCGTACCAATCGTACCAGATCTTTAATCAGACAGTAATGAGCGTTTCCATTACTCTCTAAGTATAGTAAATCCACATGATTTGATTTTCTTGTATTTGTTAAATATAGAGGTCCAGTCACTTTTTCATTATTCGCATCTATTCCATAAACATTAATGCTTATGTTGTTATTGGTTTCAAACAATTTTATGTCCTGGTATGTGACAGGGAAAGACATTCCTTCAATATTTAAAACAGAGCTGTAATGTGGATATGATACTGTCCTACATACATTCTGCTTAACATGGTATAATGCTGCTACAATACTCCATAAGAAACAATGACTGTCATTATTTTGTATATTCACACAACTTTTTGAGTGTCTGATTTTTTTTGGTAAAGTTAAATACGTTCCACTTCTCAATGGACAGTATTTATTAACATTGATTTCCAGATGGCTTACTGAGTGATAAGACCATCCAGACTCTTTATGTTCGAATTCCAATAATTTATATTTTAAAAGTTCAATTATATTAGAGTACCATTCATTAATATTCGTGTTTCTACAAATTATTTCATATTTTGTATTGAAAGACTTCAGTTGTTGCTCTTTGTTCTTTTCTAATTCAAAGTTAGCAAATAGTTCAAAGTTCACTTTAATACAAATATTTTTCAGTAGTGACATATCAACTAGTTTTAAGATATCGTTTTTATTTTCACACAAGAAATCCTCAGGCGTGAGGTATTCAACTTTGTGTGAAGGATTTAAACGATACGTCACGATTCTGTTTTTGAAAGCACATGAAATAATGTAAATGTTTTGAAATTCGGTTCGTAAGAGACTATTAGACTTATGCATATTGGTTCTCAAATGATATTTGTATTGATTCAAAGGTAATTCAATAAGACATTTTTCACATTCAACAAATTGAGGATTATTATGTTTATCATCAATATTAAAGCGCCTTCGATGTGTAGACAGGTATTGTACTGTAAAGTAAAAAACAAAACAAATGTGAGCTTATAACACATGTTTTTTAATTGTACTAAATAGGAGACATGTTAGGTATTTTATATGAGTACCTATATTTCTATCTAGAAACATACATAATTATGTTGATTAAAATATTTTTAAACACTGAATAAGTAAGTAACTAATAGAAAACAAAAGATTATTAGTTAAAAAGTTTACATAAGAATAATAACCTAAACCTAAACTGTGTCCTTAACACTTTGTTATTATATACTAGTAATAATGACTAACAAAATGTAGAGGACAGTGTTTGAACTCCTTTCTAGTTTCGTTCACAAATTCTTTTAACTGATCCCATGCTGGCGTTCTATCATCAGTACGATTTTTAACCGTTAAGATCGCATGTCGCCAACGGTTTATAGGTGCTATGCGTACAATCTCTTCTACGTTATAAATTTTAAGCTCCACATAGTACTTCCCAATTTTACTCTCATCGCTTTGTCTGCTAAGACCGTTGGCAACTCTACGCGTGAAATATGAATAAACTGGCGGTATTTTTTTACCCTGTGCAGTTGAAAGAGGTTCCTCTTGTGCTTCATCACTATCGGTGCCAAATAATTCGTGCGACGTAGGCTTCATGCAAGAACTGATTGGCTTGACGATGGTCTTCTTCTTCTTCTTTTTTTCCTGAGATGATTCACCTCCTGCCGGTCTTTTCTCTCGCCGAATGGTCGATGATGACGGCGACGAACCCCTCGATTTTCTAGGCTGGACTTGCTGCTCAGCTTCGTCTTCAGAGGAGAACAGATGGGTTGCGGTTTGCTTCGACCTAAAAAGATAAAAATAAGTATGATTAGATCTATTAATAATAGCTAGTGAATAGTATAATAAACAACACGATAACATACTTATGTGCTTACAAATTGGGAAAAAAGTTAAATTAGTTGAATAGATTGAATGATTAACTATATAATAGATGAATTTACTGAATAGAAGAAAAGACGAATAGAACGAGACATGACGTGTGTTTGTGACGTGATAGAAAAAAAAACGATCAAAAGATGAATACTTAGTTGAAAAGATCAATTGAAAATAAAAAGAACAATACTTACATTTTCAACGCTATTTTTCTTTACAAGGACACGCTTGATAAACAAATTGAAGAGTGCTGGCTACTCCCAGAGGTTGCTTCCAGAGGTGGTCTGATAATGAAGTCTATCCAAGATCCATTTATATAGGCACAGAAATGGTCTCAGACAACCATATTTGTCAAATTCAATAATTGCAGAAAATCCTTTTCCGTTTATATCTTACGTTGCATTTTATTTGAGAAGATAATCTTATAGACGAGCGTGTTAAACGCAGCGGTTGAAACGCTGTGGTTTTTTCACGCTAAATTAACTTCTGTTACTTTTAAAGATATTGTAGAATAGTATTGATACAAATACACATAATATCTGTATCTTGCTTATAAAGCAATGGTGTATAAGTCATTTCTATAGCTACCTACTGTTGTGCAAGTTAAAGGTATTTGTATTTGTTGTAATACATTACATCTATATGTCTGTTATATTAGAGTACAATTTTTGACGAACGCAAGACAGAGCTCGTGTGTATTTACCGTTACTTATAAAAACAATATGACACGTGGAGGTAATAAAAGCTGCGTTTGCCCGATTACTTAAAAGGAAACATAAAAGTTATGCTTCATCTTGAACCTTAGTAACGAAAAAAAAAAATTCTGCTAAACTATATAAACCAATACAGAGTACCTGAAAATACATTAAAGTTTGTTTATCTGCTCTACAATGTCGGTAAGTAAATACAATATTAATAATATGATACTAATAATAGATTAATTCATTGTCTAATTCCCAGTATAATCTACAACTTATGTTTTTTTTTTTTTTTGCAAAAAAAATATCGCGTTAGGTACATGTTATATGATAAGAGATTAAATTATATTGCTTTATTTCAGGAATCCAGTGACATTTTCATCAACAATTCAGTATACTCACCATCATCACCCATCCCGGATGGGCAAACCGTGCGCGAAGTGAGCGAAAGAGAGAGACCATTTCAACCATTTCAATTTGTAGAAACTCCTCTGAGCACAAGAACTAGAAGACGAGGAGGTCCTGTTATTTATTCATATGTAAAAAAACCTGCAAAGGGCATGCGATGTAAAATCATACGTGTACAAATAATTGATATTGAAGACTACAAAAAAACCTCGCCATGTGACTGTGAAGCTACTGTATGTGCTCAATATGTTGTAGAAAATGTATTCAATGATGAAATTTTAAAGAGTGCTAATGACATTATAAGCAAAATTCATAAAAAAATGTAATTAAACAGATGTTATAAATATCTTGTTTTATTTTCTATTACATTCATCACCAACTATTTTCTTTCTAGATAGTAGGTACCTAAGCATTGTAATATTTTTCAATACACATAGGTGAATAAATTACAAGTTGATCTAATTGGTACTTCTGAATACTAACGTAAAATCTGAATCTAAATAAATAATAAGTACACGAATCTATAGCAAAGAGGCGCCACATGGGTAGGAATAAGATAGGAATGCAAACAGTTTCCTTAACGGGATCGGTCATGTGGTGTAAACAATCACTCTCGGGCGACTCAACACTACAATATAATCGTGTGCTAGGTAAGTACATTCCAATATAATAACATAACGCCTGTATTCCCCAAAGGGTTAGGCACGGGTGCATCGATGGAACATCCGAACACCTATGGTAGGTATGGTGGTATGGTGGGTAGATGGCAATAGTGCCATCTACCGGGCGCAAATCCAGACTCCAGCAAAAAAAAAAACACTATCTAGTGGTGTTTTTTATTCTCTCATGTGCATTCATCATTTGGAGTAAACATCATTTGATCATCATTAAACTAGACACCTATGTTCATTTTGAGTAGAGAAACTATAGAATAGATTCATCGTTTCAGCCTGAATGGAAGAACCGTTCAGATGTGAGATTCCTGAATAGATGTATCGTTTTAAATAGAGATTACTGAATAGAGAATAATTGAGCGTGAATTGAAGAACCGCTCAGATGTGAGATTCCTGAATAGATGTATCGTTTTGAATAGAGATATTTGAATAGAAATATCATTTCGAATCTCTATTCAAAATGATATTATGATATTCTTTTCTTATTATTCTCTAGTAATAAGCGTGAATGGAAGAACTGTTCAGAATAGAGATCTTTGAATAGATGTAACATTTAGAATAGAGATTTTTGAATAGAAATATCATTTTGAATAGAGAGTATAGGGGGGTATGGATCTAGTATGATCCAGACCCCCCAATACTCTCCTACTGTTGGGTAGGCCTTTAGTGTGGGACGCTACGTGTGTCGATACTCCTGCGCCATCCCATCTTCCTAGTACAGCGTGCTGTGCTGGTGCTGCTGCTGCGGCTGCAGAAAACCTCAAACGGCGAAAGTATAGTATCTTAAGCGATAACTTTATTTTCGAGCCGTTTGGGGTTGAAACCCTCGGGTCGTGGGGTCCGAGTGCTCATCTACTTTTTAAAGAAATTTCCAAAAGGTTGGTTGACACTTCCCGTGATCAAAGGGCTGGTTTTTACCTCGGACAGAGGTTAAGCATTGCCATCCAACGTGGCAATGCCGCCAGTCTCTTGGGCACATTCCCAGTTCGCTCGAGTTCGCGCGAGTCGCTCGCTCGGTGCGAATTCGGTCGGACGCATACCGCGTAATTACCAAAGTACCTCCTGCGCCTGCGATACTTTTGAACATAATACCGCGCATACACATACCTACCTACCAACCTATCCATCATCATGGTGAAATGTGCTAAGTGTACCAAAACAGTTACAAAAAAAAGTCCGGGTATACAGTGCTCAAAATGTAGTAAGTGGATCCATGCATCATGTGCTTCGATATCTACAGAACAGTTAAACGCGTTGTATTCCACGGACGCCGTGGACTGGAGATGTCGCACTTGCGCGGGTAGCGCTAAGCCAAAACGTTTGTCATGTATCTTGCCGGACATTGATGACGAAGAAATTACAGATACGGAGAACATTCTGGATGGTAACGTAACACAGCGTATTCTGAGCGATATAAGGAGAGAGGTACGCGACATTATACGTGAGGAACTGCAAACTACCCTTCAGTTTTACTCCGATAAAATAGATGAGTACGAAGAAAAAATAAACCGGTACGAGAATAATTTGAAAATTGTTGAGAACCAAAACATCGATCTAAAAAATAAACATAAAAACCTTGAACTGAAATTTGATGTGCTTGAACAGAAACTAAACACAATCGAACAAAGTCATCTAGCCAATAACATTGAAATCTGTGGTGTCACCGAAAAAGAGAACGTTGATAGTGTGATCAAAAATCTATGTATCAAAACACTTCAAAAGCCCGAGGATGTTGTCACCGCATACCGTAAAAAAAATACACGCCCTGAAAACACGACAGGCAAATTACCACCCGTAATTATTGTTACGCTTAAGGAGGGTTGCCGTGATCAATGGCTGCAAGCCGCTAAGACCCTCAAAATTACCGGAAAGGATATAGGATGCGGGGAGGATAACCAAATATATATTCGGGAATGCCTATCACCAACAACGGCTTACCTGCTGTGGATAACTAAAACTGAACTAAAAGGAACAGAACTGTGCAAGTTTGTTTGGTGTAAAAATGGACAAGTATTGGTTAAAAGGGCCGAAAAAGGGAAAACCTATAATGTCAGATCAACCAAAGACTTGCAGAAACTCGTCACCGAGTTTAAAAATACCCCACGCACTTGAGACCCTCTCGATTTCCTCTCTCTATATACGTCCCTCTGTATTAGTCTTAATAAAAAACAAAAATGGATGATACCAGTAACATCACTGAAAACTCCTATACAAACTGGAATGAATTTACAGACGACCTACCAGATAACTCGATAACAATGCTACACGTGAACATCAGATCTATGCTACAGAATTTTACTCAATTAGAATACATTGTTATGAACTGCCCGCAAATTATTCATGTTGTTGTAATCACCGAGGCGAATATATCTGACAGAACGAGGGCCTTGTTCCAACTATCGGAATACGACATGCACACTCAATTACGTAACACTAGGAAGGGCGGTGGAGTCATTGTATATACACATAACAGCGTACGCTTCACCAGGAAATCTATATGTACACAGACATTTGAGTGCATATCAGGCGAGCTGGAAACGGACTATGGTTCAAAAATCGGTTTGTGTGCTGTGTATAGACCACCTGACTCGAATAAGTCCCGGTTCATAGAGGAGTTGACTTGTATTGTTAGGCAAAACTCACACGCATATAATTTAGTTCTATTGGGCGATATTAACATTGATTTGAAACGTACTAATCCCCTAACTAAACATTACCGAAACTCGCTCTGTGAACTAGGTCTGGAAAGCGGAATAAGTCAATTCACTCGTATTGATAAGAGAAGTGACTGCGTAACAAAAACATGTATAGACCACATTTTCATACGTAGTGTCGACTGCCGCGCCGTGCACACAGCTGTTATAAAAAACGCACTAGCCGACCACTTCATAACCGGTTGTGCGCTCGTCGACAATGCGTACGTGAATGGGGGTAGTCAGTATAAAATAATTACCAAATTAGATAACGAGAAATTAAAAAGTGAACTGAGTAAAATTGATTGGAGTCTAGCCTTATCATATAATAACCCTTATGATATTTTAAACTTGATATTAGATAACTTTTCAGCCGTGTACGAGAAATGTAAGTACAATATAAAAATAAAATTAGGCAAAAGACAGACTTGCAAATGGAAAAGTAACAGAATTGTAAAAATGTGTGAAAAAAGAGACCAACTTCTACATATTTGGCTTAAAGACCAGAGCAATGTCACAAATAGATTACTATATAATAAATACAGAAATAAGACGAACAAACATATTAATAACGTAAAGAATAATTACTTTCTAAAACAGATAAATTTAAACTTCCGAAATTCTAAAAAGGTTTGGGGAATTATTAACAATTTGTGTGGGAAAATATCTAAATCTATAGATGACATAATTACAAAATACTTTAGATTTAGGCCGGATATTATAACAAATAAATTTGCCTATGGGTTCCGAGACAATGTTAACAGTACATGTACGCAGTGTACCACACCAATATTAGATATAAACTCCTATAGTAATAATTGTTCCTCTTCAATGAGATTACAAAAGGCTGAAAATGATGTTGTTTTTTCTATAATAAAACACTTAAACGACAGAAAATGTCCAGGTTTCGATAGTGTTCGTGTCATTGATTTAAAATACATTAATAATGAGATTACACCAGCTATAACACACTTAATTAACAGATGTATTGCCACGTCCTTGTACCCGGACCAACTGAAGGTTGGAATAATAAGACCTATACACAAAAATGGCTCATATACGGATGTAAACAACTACAGGCCAATCACTATTTTGTCATGTATTGACAAGATAATTGAGAGATACTTAGGACAAGAAATTAACAAATATTTGTTAAAAAATAATGTAATAAATGACAAACAATACGGATTTCAGAAACATAAAAACACCTCGCAGTTGTTATCAAAGTTTAATAATGAGGTCAACAAGTGTCTGAATAATCGTGAACACGTACTTGCTGTCTTTATTGATTTTAGCAAAGCCTTCGATTGTTTAGATTATAATACATTATTTACTAAGTTACATCAAAATGGTATACGGGGTCCACTTCTGGATTTGTTCAAGAATTACCACAAGAATCGTTTTACTGCAGTTAGCATTGCAGGATCGCTAAGTGATATGGTTGCAACCGATAAGGGCACAGCCCAAGGTTCGATTATCGGGCCGACCGAATACCTATTGTACGTGAACGACATGTGTAACATATTCAGGGTGGGCTCTGTGTACCAGTTTGCCGACGACACTTGCTTAATTACTGCACATAAAAACTTACATGAGGCACAGAGGGCGATGCAGTGTAACTTCGACCTCTTATGTAGGTGGGCTCACGATGCTGGTCTCGTAATTAACGCTAAAAAAACTAAATTAATGCATATTCACTCACCCTACCTAACATCGCCCTGTGCGCCTTCCATCGTTGCCCACGAGCATATGTGCTTACACCAGGCAGGTAACGCATGCTGTTGCCAAACGCTGGAGTTGGTGAATCAACATATGTATCTGGGCCTGATTATAGACAGTAAGTTCCACTGGAGGCCGCACATTGATTATGTATGTACTAAACTTAGATCTGTGTTAGCAAAGCTATACATACTTAAGTATAAACTACCATATAAAACACTTCGGACTTTGTATCTAGCTTTGGCCGATTCCGTAATTTGCTATGGTATAAGTAGCTATGGTTGTACTTTCAAGTCGTATGTCGAGAATGTTTACAACTTGCAGTTAAGAATATTAAAAACAATTGTACCAAAATCAATAAAATCACAATTCCAGGATGATGACACGGGTCTGTTTAAACACTGTCGGATTGTAAACGTTTTCGACAGGATTAGCATGTGCGTTTTGAGCGAAAATTACGATAATATACTAAGCTTAGAAAAAAATGCAAGGCCGAAGTCGTTGCGTTGTTTGTCATACATACCTACCTTTAAGATACCCCCATCTATTAATGTTTACGGACAACGGACGTGGGAATACATGATGCCATCAATTTTGAATGGCCTACCTATCGAAACCTTAAATGTATTAAACAAAAATAATTGTAAATTTGTATTAAAAAAACATTTCATGAAATTATAAGTTAATTGAGAATTTGAGTATGTGGGTAGAGGTACTAATAATAATATGTAAGAAGTGCGCCGAGCTTGATGTGCCTAATATATCACGGATAAACCCGCGATGGTTTATGTGATATATTTGTGTAAGTGATATGTGTATTTGTTATGTTTTAAATAAAAAAAAAAAAAAAAAAAAAAAAGTTGACGACGATATGGGGGAATTTTTTGATGCTTTATTGTCTTAGCTTTTTTTTTGGTTTAATAGTTATAGGTTTACCTTTTTTATTTTTTCGTGTAAATATTGTACATTGTATGAAAATTAGTAGATAGGATTTATCATTACAAAACATTTTTTTGGAAACTGACAAATTACTGGTACCATTCAAGTTCACTTTACAGAAAATGTTTTTTTCACAGCAAACCATGTAAAAGTAACATACTTTTACATGGTTTAGACATACATCATAGGTTCCACCTGTGTTTTGGAATTGCTCTCGCTCTCTTAAGATACTCTTACCTTCCCACTTAAGATAATCTCATACCTTCAAACGAGCAATTCTTGTAAAATCTGAATCTTTGAAACGGTTCCAACAATTTTCATGAAATTTAGTATTGCAGGGGGTTTCGGGGGCGATAAATCGAACTCAAGGTTTCATTTAAAAAATACACGAAAGCAGCTCGGTGTTTTAGACCTGCCTTTACTTTTATACAGTTAGTTGTCTTAGATAGTAGTATATTATTGGGCATTCTAGACCACTATCGGCAAGTCGCTCGGCGTGTGCGCCTCGCTGCCGACAGTGGTATAGAATGCCCAATAATCGTCACTCGACTCGACTCTCCACTCGACCGATAAACTCGAACGAGACAGTTTGTTGTACCGTGTACTTGATTAGGAACGATTAACTCGACCAATGACTAGTAACTTGCTCCTTACCACTATCTTCCATACGGCTGGCCAGTATGCCGCGTTTCGGAGCACGATGAACAATCAACCATTTACTTACCACTGCACTTGACCGATCACTCGAGTTTGCATTCACTGTTAACATAGACTGGCGAACGAGTTGATGGTTGTAACAAACGAAATTACAAGTAGTGAAAAAAGCGTATATTATTGTAAATAAAAAACAACTGTAAGGTACGGTATTTGGTTTAATTATCATAAAATGTTGGTTTGCCTGGAAACAAGATATCAGCCGCACGCACGAGCTCTTGTAATTTTCGCCACTGAGGAGAATCCGCATCAGTCTGGAACTTGATTCGGACGAGCGCCTTCTTCCACAGCTCGGCGGAGTCGGTAAGGCGAGCGTCGTCAGCCTTGTACACCTTACAGTCGATGTAGTACTCTCCGTCGGTGCTCGTTGCTCGGCGCTCACAGCCGCTGGCTACGCGGTTCACAAAGAATGAAGTTAGGTGATCCTTTGTGTGGGATGTCGCGGTTGTTACTGATGCCGAATATGTCGATGGCAGTATTGACTTTTTTACTGAAACAATAACGGAAACTGTCATTAGTTAATGTTTAGAACGAGAGATGCATGCACAACGAAAAACCATCTGTTGAAAAAAAATATAATAACTGACTCGACTTTGATCAATACTGTAATCGATCAAATTAAATCCATCGAATCAAACAATAACCAAGTGAATCTGCACTTGTTTTAAAATAATATGTAACAGTAAACTATCATCTTTCAAATTGCACGATTATAATTTTGTTAGTAGATATGTACCTATCTACTTTACTGTTTTAATTTCAAAGCTAGTAGATAATTAATTCAGAACATTATTCACCTGGCACGAGCTACGGTTGTTGATTGTGACTGCATCTTGCGTTTCCCATTGCTGTCTGCAGACGGTTTGCGACTGGACTTCACTTTTTGTCCAGTGATCGAAGCTTGCGAGTAATCACACTCAGAGTCTGACCTGAAATAAAGATAGGGAAAAATTAGTCACACAATTATTATTAATTATCTCAATGGAGTAATGTCCATTGCGCAGGGCATACTATAGGATACAATTGCGTGCGCAAACACTGGTTCTCTCACATTCCCATGGAATAGCAAAACCGTAGGTAGAGAGATCGGGTACAGGATGGATGGCTTTACATGCTGTTCAAAGCACGGAAGACTGCTATGAGCAGATCGGGTGATCTGTAAAGTAACGCGCTCACAAACAAACATAATTATAAATTACAAGCGGATCACAAGACTTACATTTTTCAATCAGAAGTTCCACTCGGTTTGATGACTTGGTTGGTGATGACGGCAGCGGGTGGCTATCGACAATGTCGACGCTGATATTGTACGTAACACAGACTGTTTGTATACCGATGATAACAGAGCACTTCGTTGCACTTGCAGACTGCGAATACTTTGTACCGAATACTTGTAGCTTATAAGTAAAATCGAATTATAAATAAAGCATGTTAAAAACACTTCAATCAATCTAGTTTAGTTGTGTTAAAGTAACTTTTTCTATAGTCGTATTATACATGTTCGTAAAATGAAGACGAAGGAAAATTGTATGCTGCATCGAATGTCGATGCAGCGAAATGAGCCAGGGCTGACCAAATGATAGCGAGCACGGAACCGTCACACTACTTTGATGTACTTAATTATTTTAGAGAGGTAAATAAATATTTCTAAGGTACTTATTTTATCATCTACGTTTAGGTCTTGTGTAGAGAACATGAACTTATTGCCGTCTACCTAGTACTTTTCTAGACTTCTTAAAATAAATATATAATATAGTTCTCATAACTACACTAACAGCCATGAGTCAAGCCACGGAAATCAATATCTATCGATACGCTATGATATATTTTAATCGTAATAATGCATTGTGTAAATTTTGTTTATTGCTGATACATAGAATGCCTACTAAGTTATTGTCAACCCTAACTAAAATAGCTGATTATTGTAAATGTGAAATAAATAATTAGGTTAAGCACACGTGTAACATTTGCGCAAAAACAACTTTTATGATGAAATATTTTTCTGCTTTTTAGACAAAAAAAATATAGTATAAAATATTATTTATTATTTTAAAGGTCTCTCGGAGTGAGCACCTTTCTAAACAGTCACCGAAAATTAAGTCAATTATTAAAAATAAATATTTTATTGATCACACACCAGAAAGTACATACGAACGATTTCATCTCCTGGAGCGACTGTGTTCGGTATATCGAGGGGGGGGCCTGAAACATTATTTGGATCAAGCAGATACATATTCTTATGTATAAATCATTTCATATTGTGCAGGTAATTATCAAATATCAGAACATAATAGTATGATTTTTTTTCAACCCAGAATTTACAATTAAATGTCTGATTCTTTATCGGTACCTAATAAAACCATGTTTTTTATTTCAGATACATTCTGCCTAAACATAATATTAATTACCGACTGGCCTGTGAAGAATTATTTAATTACCAGAAATATATCTCCATATTTGGATCACGCAGATACACATTCTTATGTATATAAATCATTTTACATTTTGCAGGTAATTATTATCTATATTTTTCTCCTAAGATTATACCATTATCTATCTAATTAGATTATGTGCCTAATGCATCCATTTTTTAATTATTTCAGAAACATTCTGCCTTAACGTAATTACCGACTTGCCTGAGAAGAAATTACACAAGGGATCTTGGAACGAACATAAAATAGTCCTGATCAAGTTGTACTAATTATATACCTAAAATATTTTGTAACTGGTATTACCTAAGATCGTGAATATTAGTTGTAAGTATTAACTAATCTAATTTTATTGAAATAGTTAGTGTTCTTTGATTTCTACAATAACATAATGCCTCACTGTTCTGATTGTAAAGTATTTGTAGATAATCGCCGTTGGTCTGGTCATTTACGTAGCAATGTACATAAAAACATTAGTTCAACCCCTATTTATGATAATGTTGCAATTATTAATTCTTCTTTTAAAGAACGAATCAAAAGTTATAAAATCACAGCGACAGGGGAACAAATACATGGTTTTCCAGAAATGTTTCTTAATAGTATTAGTACACAAGTCAAACATCTAATAGATAGTTCAATACAGAAACACACCTCTGTCAAAATAAACTTCGAACTGTTTGCTTCCTTTCTTATGTTTAAAAATGATCAACAAGAAATAAAATCATTTCGAACAAAAATTTTTATAACACTAATTAATTACGATTTTGATTCTATTTACAAATCAGCTGTTAATCTACTACTAAAAAAAAATTAAGAATTTGAAGAAAGAGATAGTGGTTGGACATTTTTATGCAATTCACATTTAGAATTAAATATTAATAAATATCAACCACTCAGCGGATCTAAATTTGTAAGTTTGCCGAAATCCATAAAGGTTAAAAGAGCTTGTTTGAATATTCGAAACAATGATGAGTATTGCTTTTTGTGGTGTGTTGTGACGGCATTGTACCCCACAAACAGACATCCCGATAGGATTTCGTCTTATCCATACTTTCAGGATGTTTTGAATGTTAAAAATTTAACATTTCCAATTACATTCTCGGACATAGCTATCTTTGAGAGAAATAATCCTTCTCTCAATATATTTGTATATGGGTTAAAAAATGAGAAAACAATTATTGGGCCATTGTATACAACGTTGAATAACAAGTCTAATAAAAGTATCCATCTACTGTTTATAGAAAACAATAATAATTCTCATTACTGTCTTATCAAAGATTTATCTCGTTTAGTAAGAAATCAGATGACCAAGCATCATGGTAAACTTTATTTCTGTGAAACATGTTGAAGTTCTTGCTCGTAAAAGGTTCCCAATATGGCTTGCTTTCGCTGATCTTGTATATGATATGTTACTGGTATGGTATGATTTATTTTTTTTATAGTAAATATTTCAGTTGACCAATTAGGTGTATAACCTTTCTCAAAATTGTGTTTGTATTTACTGATACGAACAAAGTCACCTACTTTGAACTTAGGTTTCCTACGAATGGTTACATGATTTAAGGTTTTTTTAATATTTTCTTTTATAACTGACTCACTAGATTTATTTACTTCGATTGGTTTAAATTTAATAGTACGATGTTTTGTGTTGTTATAAGTCTTTAACGTAACTTCTAATGGTACACCTAACCATTTATAGTTTCCATTCAGACTAAAATATTTGTCGGCGGCAGGTATGGCTGAGCGGGAGCGCCGACATCGTTTGGGTTCGGTGGTATCGGGTTCATTGTAGAATAACAATATTCAATGCAGTACTAACTACCTTACTTTATTAAATGTGGTTGTACAATACAATTCAAATAGGTAAACCGACAGTTTCGTACTAGATGAGTGTCCTGCTTGGTGTCTCGAGCAAAAGTGAGCTTGTCACGGTCCCCACTCTCCAACACGACTCTGTCCACATGGCGCCATTTTAACCGACAGCTGACGTCACGGCGTTTACCATTTCTTCTGTAGGTACTACAATAATCAATTTGAATCCTCTTTATCGCTAAATTATCGCTTGCTGCGACACGGCCATACTGACTCATCACACGTCCTCGTGTGTACCTGTGAACAATGCAACCAAATTTGAGGTATCACAGCGATCTCGGCTAACCTGGCCATAAGTTTTATCAAGAAGAACAATAATTAACCAAACAAAATCCATTTGTTGACAATATTAGGCTCGGCCTACCTGACTAATTGTCTATCTCAATAAATAAACTCGCATCAGAAGGAATAACTACAGGTTTCATAAAGGTAAAAAATTAAAGGAACTGAATCACAATATTAATGCACCCAGTATTAACAATAGTCAACGTCATTCCCGCTGGTAATCTGTTATGAAACAGTGGATCAGTAATAGCCCCTCTCGCTGTCATGCCTTACATACATGGGACAATACCAGTTCTCCTCTCTGGCAAGCCCAGTATCAAACGGCTAGTATCAGTCCTTCACACTGATAAGCTCAAAACAGAATGGACATTACCGAGCCTTCTCTCCGGTAAGTCATCTGTTGTGAAACAGTGGGTCAGTAACAGCGCTTCTCGCTGCTATGCCCTACATTACATGGGACAGTACCAGTTCTTCTGTCTGGCAAGCCCAGTATCAGATGGCTAGTATCAGTCCTTCACACTGATAGGCCCAGAACAGAATGGCCATTACTGGTCCTTCTCTTCGGTAAGTCAAAAGTATAGACAAAAGACATACATTGTGTATTAACATTTAGAACGAGTTGATGGGCCTTCACCCGCATCTTCAACATCTAACCCTTCACTAATCACGTCTAATTCGCTAGGGTTATCACCTTGTGGCATCCTTCTTATGCGGTCATAAGCATACTTTTATGTTCTGTTACAGTTCAGTGCTTTTAAATTATAGCGATCACCGCCAAGTAAAACTATGACCTCAAACTTTACGTAATTTAAATTTCCAAAACCAAAACGACGACGACGACGACGTTCCAAAACGAACAAGCAACTAAACTTCAACCTTCTGACTGACTGACTGACTCTTTGACAATTCAAAAGTGCCTGCAAATTGTCCAATTGAAATAAATGCTTTGACTTTGACTTTACTTCAACTTCGACTTTGGCTTCGACTTCGACTTTGACTTTGACTTCGACTTTTTCTTCAACGTCTACTTCTACTTCGACTTCGACTTCTACTTCTATTTCAACTTCTGCTTCAACTTCTACTTCGACTTCTAAATTTGCAAGAAATACTCTCCTTCATTAAAGAACATTCAAAGCCAGAATCAAAATCAAATTTGAAACACTCACTTTCATATTCGTTGCCGCTTGTTTTCTTATCTTATTAATGCCAAAAGGTTTAATGGCCTAGTTACGCATCATATCAAAAACCTAAATAGGGCTTGCCCTTACGTACACGAAATAGACACGTTAATCGTTAAACTAAGTTTTAAAATAAGTCCGCTAATCATCACATTATATTTCAAACAATAACCGGGTAACACATGAAATAAAAATCGAAAAAGATTACCACCAATTAATACGTCACAAAGAATTTGTTCAGTAGGTACAGTCTACTTTAGCAAAACCTATACCCTGAACAAGCAAATGTAGGTATGTTTACCTACGAAATTACGGCTAACAGATTGCTTAACAAGAGAGCATTCGGCACCAGAAACAAAATAAAAATAATACGACTCACCAGATTCGGTAGATAATAGATCAGTAGCTGGCTTAATGGTACAGCTATCCGCTCGTTTTTCAACTTTACTTTTAACGGAGTCAGCCTCCTTCTTTGGACATCGTGTTGCGATGTGCCCTGGCTCACCACAGAAGAAACAGGTCATCGTCGGCATCATGCTGTCTTTGACCCGTTGCGATCGACTGTTTCCTTTAGATTGTTCCTGCGACGTTCCGTTAGATGCTATGTGATTTTTGCGATAGTTCACCGCCTTATGCGCCGGTTTATTTATTTATTTATTTATTTATTTACACTTCATGCACAAAGGTACAAAGGCGGACTTAATGCCTTAGGCATTCTCTACCAGTCAACCCAGGGTGGTGAAGAGATAACACGGCAGGTGCATATAAAAAATATAACAAAATAGGTAAAGTACATAAACAAAATTATATAACTAATAAAATATATATCTATATAAATATATTTATGTATATATATATTATATATATATATATAACCGCAGTTGATTGAGTTTTTGATGTTTCAATCACCTGCATCATATTCCTTAGCTGCATCTCGAACATTGTGTGCGAGTGGGTTTCAGATCCCGCTTCTGATGTCGGCGTCAGGTATGGCTGAGCGGGAGCGCCGACATCGTTTGGGTTCGGTGGTATCGGGTTCATTGTAGAATAACAATATTCAATGCAGTACTAACTACCTTACTTTATTAAATGTGGTTGTACAATACAATTCAAATAGGTAAACCGACAGTTTCGTACTAGATGAGTGTCCTGCTTGGTGTCTCGAGCAAAAGTGAGCTTGTCACGGTCCCCACTCTCCAACACGACTCTGTCCACATGGCGCCATTTTAACCGACAGCTGACGTCACGGCGTTTACCATTTCTTCTGTAGGTACTACAATAATCAATTTGAATCCTCTTTATCGCTAAATTATCGCTTGCTGCGACATATTTATATAATTTATTTTTAAGAGTTTTAATCAGTCGCTCTACGATCGAAGCTTTTTTGGTAGAAAACGATGAGTAATGGTTAAATATTATACGTTTTCATAAGCGTTTGAAATGAGTTGTTATAAAATTCTGTTCCCATATCAGTTTGTAAATTAACAGGTTTGCGATTGCTGTTAATCAGAATTCGTTTAAATGCATGAGTAACATCAAGTTTATTTTTTGATTTTAATGACTCTACCCAAGCATACTTTGAGAAGCAGTCAATCACCACTAAAATGTAATTATGACCTTTATTATATTTTCTCAGGTTTTGCATGTCCATCAGATCAGCTTGCCACAAGTCATCGACCCCTTTTAGAATGACAGGACGTCGAAGGAAATTTCTTCTCGCTGCTTTATGTATTTCATTAACAATTTGTTGTTTTGCCATTACGGAGTTTTATTTTGAAGAAATTTATCTACCTCTGCTTTAGTATAAAACTTATCTTGCAAATGAGTTAAAACCTCAGGTATCTTTGCTTTTAAAGTAGCCTGTACTGTACCCTTTGTGTCTTTTATGATTTGAGAACGCAATAATAATAATAATAATAATTCTTTATTATCAGGCTACTAAGGCCCATAGAAAAAAAATACACAAATGAAATAAACAAAACATAAACTAATACATAATTATTAACCTAGTTTACAAATCTATTAACTACGTTGGATCGGCGACGTATTGCGCTGAGTCGTGGTGTCGGGTAACCTTCCGCGAAAACGCCGATACAAGACACCCGACGGCCAAAATTCTTCCTTCATGAAGGTCTCTAGGTGATGAGTTGGTACTCGCACCACAAAAGATTTGAAGTTAATTTTGTGACGCGACTCCAACCACTCCACTCTCAAGGTGAATTTGGTCTTCATCCTTATATACTCCACAACATCCTCTACCTTCGTAGTGTGGTGCAGACGTGACACGTACAGCTGCGTCGACGGAATAGCGGGACGCAGCAACATGTTCGGTTCGGTCAACGCGGTACCGCACTGATTGCGACGAGTAGGCTTCTTCTTCTTCTTCTTCTCCACACGAATGAAGCCTTCTTTATCGGCCTGCCCTTGGCTTGGTCCCACTGGTACTGCGCTTCGGACGAGAATGTTCCAATCATATTATTAAATTCTTTGAACATATTAGCATTTAAACGATCTACATAATCCTTGTCCACAGTAAAATTATTTAATTCTTTTAACATGTTAGCATTCAATCGATCTACATAATCCTTGTTCACAGCATCGTCTGCTTCTACTGGAGATCTAATTCCTCTCAATCTTGATGTTTTTAAATCAAAATTTCCGTTTTCTAATTTTAACAATGCATTCTCATTAAACTCAAATAACTCTGAAAAACGCATTCTTTTGTGAATGTAGTGTCCGAATTTGTCTACGTTCATGTTTAAGGTGTATTGTATCGAGAGGTTGATAATAAAATAAACACATTTTAAAATATTTATTAATTTATAACTTTATTTTCACGCAATTCTTCAATGATAGATATAATTTCATTATCTAATCCTGTGTTACCAGCATCTCGAGATGCAATCAATAATTTTAACCTATCCACCAGTTCATTGGGATCGTCCCAATATACAAAATCTACGTTTTTCTTCCACATTTTTGTTAAAGGTAGTCCTTTTCCCTTCGATTGGTGCTCCTGAATTGTACTTCGTAGTTGGAATAGAGGCTTAATAATTTGCAAATATTTTTGCCCTTTATTACTTTTAATTGGTTTACTAGGCTCATAGTCTCGTCGATGTGCATTTGTATCAAGTAACATCGACTTAAAATGTTTCATATCACTCTCTGTAACCATGCTTAAATCTACGTTCTTTTTCAGCAGCAACTGTTTTAAACCAGGCGTATTTCGGTATTTGCGCCCAGCCACGATGATATACTCATCGCTGATCGTTACACGAGCAGAACCTAACATCAATTTGCCGCCCTCTACTCTGACACCAAACGGAATATCTTTCAGTGCTTCTGAGGACACTGACCAGGATGACATATCATATCCCTGGTTGATTTCAGATAATGATTTATACGAAGAATCACTTTCGATATCATATTCATATTCGTCTTCATTGTCGTTGTTATCATTGCTTTCTTTACTAATAGGGGCTTCTTTTTGCAAAGTTTCGATAAACGGAACTTCGGTTTCTTCATTTTCCATATTTTGGAGGAGCGAAGCCTGCTTACTGACGTTAGCAATTAGGTTGAGTGGTTCTGTTACCGGCTTGAACACTGATTCCAGCGCTTGCTGATTGTTAATCTCAACATCTCTCATCTTTCGCACTTTCTTCTTAACAGCTTCTGCAGCTTCAACTATTTGTCTTTTCATTGATTTTTCCATAATAACAAAAAAAGTTCGTGATTGATTAAGCGTTGTCTGAAGAATAATGATATCGCAAGGGTACCGGTCTTAAATATTAGTATTTTTAATCAAAGACAACAAAAGTGTCAAATTTATTTCTGTAACATCCTTTATTTTTGGAGCAATCCTTATTAATTACTACGTAATTAAAGGGTTCACTCCATATTTTCGAACACATTTCACGAAATTCAATCCATGACATATCAGTGTTGACGTGTTCTTCATAAATATGTCGTAAATTAATTTCATCTTGTTTAAAAAGTATGATTAAGTTCGCATTGTCTCTTACTAACTGCTTAGGGATTTTACTATATGTTTGGTTTAGATAGAAACAATCAATGTACTTGTGTCTTCCCATCGCAAAATAATCACGCATGTTACTTTGATTTTCACAAGCAACATCATCAAAAATAGTCACGGAGTTGGGTTTTGCGTCCTGAACGCTTAGTACTTCCTCATTTCCCTGATATTTCTGGAGGGAAACACCAGGCACCCGTTGCAAAACACTTTCTAAAAAAATGTACTTAGGTTGGTGCAGAGTTTTTGAATAAACATAAACATTTTCAAATCTTAATCCGTTTTCGTGTATTAGAAGACCAATTAATAAATTAGTTTTTCCACAATTGGACGGACCGCAAATTATACATCGTACTGAGTTAGGTAATAATTCTCCATGACGGAAACTAGTCTTACAAATATCATCGCAGACTGTATTAACATGCAGTGATTGCGGTTGTTTTACAAATTTCATGACTACTATCGGAAATGAACCGATTGGAAATGAGTGAATGTATATAGAACGTTCACATTTATAAGCTTACCACAACCTCTTTTGCGTTACTGGTCAGTGATCGAGTCGATTGCAAGTTACTAGTCATTGGTCGAGTTAATCGTTCCAAATCAAGTACACGGTACAACAAACTGTCTCGTTCGAGTTTGTCGGTCGAGTGGAGAGTCGAGTCGAGTGACGATTATTGGGCATTCTATACCACTGTCGGCAGCGAGGCGCACTCGCCGAGCGACTTGCCGATAGTGGTCTAGAATGCCCAATAATACACTACTTTAGATATCAAATTCAGTTACCTAAAACACTATTGTACAAATGCATAATACAATCCCTGACCACTGAAACCTACCATGTCTGTATACCCAGCAGGACCCTACGTCTAATCCAATTGAAAGTAAATGTTAACGTGCGTAGTATTCAGTACCTTCCGAATCGTATTACAGCGAAATCTTAAATTATTTTCCAGCAGGACCCTCTGCTGTTTGAAGGTCTATAGACAAATCTTATATGGTCCCATTTAGCGACGTATTAGTACCTTAAAAATACCTTAGCTTAATTTTAAAATAATTATTATTTAATGACGAATGCACCTGCAAACTTTTATCAAGCCAGCAGGACCCTATTTTGTTTTGAGGCTTTCAGTCCAGACAGTCATATTTCTTATAAGCATTTTATTAGTACTCTAGGTTATTAGTTTCATTCTAGTAGTAAAGTTTATATTTTACCTGAAAATTTGATTTAAAACTTTAATACCTTTTCAGCGAACGAACGTTTCATTTAGTCGATGAATGAGCTTTCACAGCTTATGAAATTCTTAATAAGTATTGAAATAAATGATTTTGACTTGAATTTTTTTTTTTTTTTTTTTAAGAAAAAAACGTTGCTCCACTCTAAGTACTACTCCTGTGTCGTGGGTGCGTTGACAAACATATAAATATAAACTCACATACACAAACAGCCATTTGGTTTGTTATTATTTCTATTTTTTTACCGATGTTACATACACAGATCATATAGGTATCATAAAAGTTTATTATTAAATGATGTTTATACTGTTCGCGACGATAGCTCGCGGCGGAGATGAATATGATTACGGAAACTATATATAAATTAAATGCAGTGGACTGTATAACATGTATAATGATTTGAACTAAGAGAACAAGTAAATATGCTAACAAGAAAATAAGATGCGCGAGCGCAGCCGTGCGTAAGTGCGTGCAACAGCTGACTAGTGGTGTGGTGCGGGGCCCGCGCTCGGCTGTGCGCCGGCTGACTCCCCGCTGCCCCCGCACTCCTCGTTCACTGCCGCTGGCGCGCGGCGATGGTGAGAGACGCGGTCTCAACATACTCCCCCCGTTGAAGAGTCTTCAACAGAAGTGACTGGCAGCGGACAGATGGTGTTGAAGGCGCGCCGAATGACACCCTTTCTCGTACGGATGTCGGCGACTCTCGCGACGCCATCTCTGCCCGGGAGAACATTTGTGATGCGTCCTAGAAGCCACATAAGAGGAGGTAAGGTTTTGTCCTTTATGACGACTAATGTTCCTTCTTTGAGCTCGCCAGATGAGCGGCACCATTTTGTTCTTTCCTGAAGCCACAGAACATATTCATGAGAGAAGCGAGCCCAGAAGTATTGCTTCAAGCATTCAATGCGGCGAAACCGTTGTAAGCTGTTGACGTTGGCGTTCTGGATCTGTGGATGAGGCAGCATGATTAGAGAACGACCAATAAGGAAATGTGCCGGGGTTAAAGGAGCAAGGTCGGAAGGGTCGTTGGACAATGGAGTTAGGGGTCTTGAATTCAAAATGGCCTCAACTTGAATTAAACAAGTAGCCATCTCCTCAAAGGTTAGGTTTGTTAAACCCAAAACACGCCGAAGATGGTGCTTGGTGGATTTGACTGCAGTCTCCCAAAGGCCACCGAAGTGTGGAGTATATGCAGGGATAAATGAAAATGTTATGCCAGGGTCGATGCTGTTTAAGTTTAAGTCTTGCGAAAGCAGCCTGGCCAACTCATTGAAAGCGCCGACAAAGGTCGTGCCATTGTCGGAAAATATGTTACGGGGTTTTCCCCTTCGAGCAATAAAGCGGTTTAGTGCAGCTAAGAAGGCTTCCTTCGTAAGGTCCGACACAAGCTCAAGGTGGATGGCTCTCGTAGCTAAACACACAAACACACAAATGAAGCATTTGATGAGCCTACATCCTCTACCTTTCCGATCAGCTATCATGATGGGACCGGCGTAGTCTACCCCTGTGTCTAAGAATGGAAATTCTAAGTGCAGACGCTGCTCTGGAAGGTTACCCATGACAGGTTGAATAGTGCTGGCCTTAACCCTGCAACATTTTACACATTGATGTGCGGTCTTTTTAGCCAGGTTCCTACCTCCAATAGGATAGTAGTGATGACGAACAGTGGCTAATAAAAGCTGTGGTCCAGCATGCAGGAGACGTACATGAAACATGTTGAACAAGAGAATACAAATTTTATGAGAGCTAGATAACAGAATTGGATGTTTAACGTTATAATCATAAAACGAGTTATTTAGTCTTCCTCCAACACGAATAAGTTCAGAAGTATTATCAAAGAAAGGAGACAAAGATAACAGCTTGTTCTTTGCTGGTAATTGTTTACCTGATTTAAGCAAGTGGTATTCTTCCGGAAAAGATTCCATTTGACTAAGTCTTAATAACAAGCATAAATAATTGCTAAGTTCTGTAGAAGTTAGTGAACCAGACTCAAGTGATTTTTTATTGCATTTACGAGTAAATCGCAATACATATGACGTCACACGCTGTAATGTACTAAAGTTTGAAAATTTTGAAAATAACGCATTAATAGGATTTTCAGTAACATGATTAGACATATGACAAGAAGAGACTGTTTCTGGTAATCCAGAATTATTTTGATGAGTTTCAGGGAACTGCGGCTATGAAGACATATCTTTGTGAAGGAATTGTGGTCCTGACCACCACAATGAAGACGACAACAACCTGTCGGTTCTAAGTCCACGCGAAGCGAGGTCTGCGGGGTTTTCAGCTGACGGAACTTAATGCCAAGTTTTTCCTCCTACAGTTTCCTGAATTTCAGACACACGATGACGAACGAATGTCTTTAGTTGATTTGCTGAAGTAGATAACCATCCCAAGACGATGGTGGAATCGCACCAAAAATGTACTTCATCAAATTGTAAAGTGAGTGCCTGACGAACCTTTGAGTACAATCTTGACCCCAACAATGCACCACACAGCTCGAGCCGCGGGATGGTTGTGGATTTGATTGGAGCTACCTTGCTTTTAGCGGTAAGGAGATGCACGCTAACCTCGCCGTTTTGTGAAACACTGCGAACATACACGCACGCCCCGTAAGCCTTTTCGGATGCGTCAGTGAATATGTGCAGTTGTAGACAGGACGCAGATTCGCATAACACCCACCGAGGTATCTTGAACTCATTTAAAAGGTGCAGGTTAATTTGAAAATCGTTCCATGCATACTAAATATGCGTTGGAACAAGCTCACCCCATGAACATTTGGCCAGCCACAGCTGCTGCATAATAATTTTGGCTTCCACTATGCATGGAACGACTAGACCAATGGGATCAAAGATCTGTGCTATGGTTGACAATATATGTCGTTTAGTAGCCTTGTCAGTGGAGTTTAAGTTAATAGAAAAAGTAAATGTGTACTTAAGCTCTTCCACAGAAGCCCCAAAGTCTTCGACTGCTCGCTGTCGCTCAGGTCAACGACATCAGAAACGTCGTGTTCACCGCTAAGCGCCTGCAGCACTTGATGGGAGTTGGACCGCCATTTCCGTAGGTTGTACTTTGCTGATCGAAGAGCATCGTCAACACGATGGCATTTTTCCAATGCTTCTGAAACAGATGATCCACCGGACAAGTAGTCATCCACGTAAAAGTCTCGTGCTATCGAAAATTTTGTTGAAGAATCTGAGCACTCTTCAGCCAGTTGAAGTAAGCACCTTGTAGCTAAAAAGGGTGCCGATGCAGTGCCATAAGTCACGGTGTTAAGCGTGTACTCCTTTAACGGATGAGTTGGTTCTGCCCTCCAGAGGATTTTTTGTAAGGGACGATGACTGTCGTGAACAAGAGTTTGTCGGTACATTTTTTCGATGTCCGCGCTGATGACAATTTTGTGCTGACGGAATCGAAGCAATATTGATAACAAATCGTCCTGAATAGGAGGACCAACCATTTGTATTTCGTTAAAAGACTTACCTGATGTTGTTCTAGCGGAAGCGTCAAAAACTACTCTCAATTTGGTGGTAGTTCTTGACTCCTTCAGAACGCCATGGTGAGGTAAATAGTTTGAACATGTTGAGTCGAGTGGGCGTCTAGTAGATTCAGACATGTGTCCCAGCTCTATGTACTCATTAATGAAGTCAACATATAAGCTTTTAAGGCGAGGATCTCTATCCAAACGACGTTCAAGAGATAGAAATCGCTTTTTAGCTATCATGTATGAGTCACCCAATACGTCTGGTGACTCTTTAAGAGGGATACTAACTACAAAACGTCCATCTGAGTTACGATATGTGGTGTCTATGAAATGTTGCTCACAAGATCTCTCTTCACCAGAGTGTTTGTGTATGCACGACACAGAATCTAATTCCCAAAACCGATTTAAATCTACTTGTAAGTCGTTAGTGTGCATACAAACATGTGAAGAGGAATCCGATTGTTGATATGCACCCGAAATGAGCCAACCTAATTTTGACTCTAGTAGAGTGGGTTTATGAGTACCTAATGCGATACGTCCAGTGCCTACGATACCCCAAAAGACTTCGGCACCGACAAGGACATCGATCGAAGATGGAACATAATACGTGGGGTCGGCAAGACGGACATTCGTAGGTATGCGTATGTTGCTAGTATCAACATAAGTATTAGGAACTGATGCTGATACCTTTGGCAATACGAGGCAGTCAATATTCAGTTCGTACTCACTGTCATCAATTGATTTTAATGACACTGAGCACCCCTGAGTACAATTAGAAGTTTGGATGTTGATACCTGTTACCTTGGACTTGGTAATGTAGGTAGGAATATGTAGCTTACGAACGAAGTCCTCTGAGATGAAATTGGTTGTACTTCCACTGTCCAGCAAGACTCGTGCTGTATGATGGTTACCGCCAGCATCGGTGACCCTCACGAGCGCTGTGGAAAGTAAAATCACTCGAGATGTAAACGTTTGATTAGCTGATAGTGCAGTGTTATGTGTACTAGTAAGGACACTGTCACTATTAACGTGTAACAGGGTGTTGTGTTTTTTACTACAATATTTACAATGACCTAATTTGCATTTAGAAGCATTATGACCTGGACGAAGACAATTGATGCAAACACTTGAGCTTTGAGCCTTTTTAATGCGATCCTGTACTGCAAGACTTTTAAATTTGTCACAAGCGAATATAAAGTGATCCTGATGACACATGGGACATGACAGAGGTGTTAATATTTTTTGTAATGGTACAGCACTGCTCTTAAGTTTGGTCGCAGGTGTGGATTCACTTTTAGCTGTCAAAGGCTTCGACTCCTCAAGTGTCTCCAGCATGTCAGCTCTGTTTCTAGTGAAGTTGATGAAAACTGATAGTGTTGGAGGTTCAGACAATGTATTTCTGTGCTCTTCCCACTGACGACTAGTGACCTGATCGAGCTTACTGGTCATTATGTGAATGATAAGAGTATCCCAGTACTGAACAGGTTGATCAAGTGTTGCCAATGCTCTAAGATTTTTGTTAGTGGTGTCAATTATGTGACGTAGTGACTTACTTGATTCTCTATCAATAGGAAGGAATATTAAAGAGTGCTTGCACATGATTGTTGACAAGCAATCTTTTGTTATCATACCTCTCACAAAGTAACTTCCAGGCAGCGTCGTAGTTTTCTGATCTGAAGTCAAGGTTATCAACTACAAGAGAAGCGCTGCCCTTTAAGGAAGCTCGAAGATAGTGTAACTTATTTATTTTGTCTATGTTATTGTTTATTATAGAAACAAATGTATCTCGAAATTCCAGCCAATCATGATAGCTGCCTGAAAACTTAGGTAAATCAATTTTAGGTAAACGAATAGAATTGTGCTTGTGTGTACTAGTAATACAAGAATCCACCTCGGATGCGGAGTCCCCCTTAAGAAGCCTTCGAGCGCCGCTGATCAGCTGGCGTGCAGAAGCCACTAAGCCGTAATACAGCTTTTCAAAATCCTCGCGTTCCGCATATTGCTCGCTGGGGTCATCCACCAACGCTTCCAATTCATCCTGTAACACGTCATATTTCTCGTATAAGCTTTCAAATTTATTAAGCCGATATTCGATTTCAATGACTTGTACCTCACTCAAGTTTTCACAAGACTTAGACACATTTAAATAAGACGTAAATTGCGTAAGCTTTGCTTTGATTGAAGCTCGTTTCTTAACTAAGCTTTTCATATCAGCCATGATAATGAAACTTTAGCAGTTGTAGTAATAAAGAGAAGATGAAAAAGAAAAAAAAAAGAAAATAGAATTGCAAAGGTTACTGTTGAAAAACGTTTAGCAATAAGTTGCCGAAATGGGCACAAGAGCTTGACACAGTAAGAAGAATTGCTATTTAAAAGCGCTAGGCGTTAAGCGTTTTCGATAGATTTTGCTAAGTAATGCTACGCGAATGATGCAATGTTTACAAGCACTGAAATATGCGTAATTCTATTAAATACAATGGAATTATTCGTTCAATAATTATTGAAAATTGAAATAAATATGATTTAGAGCAAGACCAATTCAAATATTTATAACAATTGAAATAACTAATAAAATACCTACATATGAAAGTTATGATTATGAACACGAACACAAGTTAATTGTAAATTACTTATTTAAATTTAGCTACTTTAAGAAACAAAGGAAACTGTTTAAACAAGTTGATAGGCCATGAATTGACGGTATTCAAAATGAATTATTACTAATATAAGTTAAAATAATGGAAAATTAAATTGGATAGGCAGAATGACTAGGCAAAGTGTATGAACAAAGGAATTGGAACGTTCTCACGGTTTTATGCTGTCAACCTCTGACGATGAGCTGACGAACTGTGACTCCGATGAGTAGATCCTGGGTTATTCCTTGTGCCAGTTGACGAATGTTGAAGCACATATGTTTTCAAAGTCTTCTTGTCCCGAAGTCCCGACGATATTTCCTTGCGCCGCCCGTTGGTTTGAACTTGATAAAGACGGCTGTTGCCGTATCGACGTTCACGATGACCAAATGCAGACGATGATACGTAGAAAATGAAGACCGCTCATGGAACTTAAACCCCAAGATGAAGTTGTTTGTTCTCCAACCGACGAACCGTTGATTTTTTGAAGTTTGAAGATTTCCGTTTTTTCTTTGTTTGGTTCAAACGTTAACGGTAGAAGGACCATATGAGCATATCCGGCTCGAAGGACCATATGTTCGCGACGATAGCTCGCGGCGGAGATGAATATGATTACGGAAACTATATATAAATTAAATGCAGTGGACTGTATAACATGTATAATGATTTGAACTAAGAGAACAAGTAAATATGCTAACAAGAAAATAAGATGCGCGAGCGCAGCCGTGCGTAAGTGCGTGCAACAGCTGACTAGTGGTGTGGTGCGGGGCCCGCGCTCGGCTGTGCGCCGGCTGACTCCCCGCTGCCCCCGCACTCCTCGTTCACTGCCGCTGGCGCGCGACGATGGTGAGAGACGCGGTCTCAACAATACACTTTCTTTCTTTCTTTGATTAACGCCATACCTACTAAAATCTGTGAAAGCTCATACATCGACCAAACTAAGCGTTCGTTAGCCGAAAAAGTACTCAAAGTTTTAAAACATAATTTCAGCTAAAATACAAACTTTTTTAATTAACGTAAGGTATTTAGAAAGTACTAATAAAATGCTTATAAGAAATATGACTATCTGGACTGAAAGCCTCGAAACAAAATAGGGTCCTGCTGGCTTGATAAAAGTTTGCAGGTGCATTCCTCAATAAATAATAATTATTTTAACATTAAAAGGTATTTTTTTTTAAGATTTCGCTGTAACAATATTAAGGTAGGTACTATGTTTTTACTCGATTCGGAAGGTACTGAATACTACGCTCGTTAACATTTAACTTTCAATCGGATTAAACGTAGGGTCCTGCTGGGTATACAGACATAAACCTACCTAGTCAATATTCTCTCAATATAATAATAATAATAATAAAACATTTATTTCGGGTATCAACGACCTATAACATAAATACGTTACAGACTATACATACTTATAAGAAACCACAAAAAATATAATTAAACTATTGAACACGAAGTGACGGCGTCGTGTTGCGCTGCGTGGTGTCGCGTAGCCTTCCGCGGAATCACCGAAATACGACACCTTCCGGCCAAAACTCATTCGCAGCGGCAAAGGAGAAGGGGTGTGCCCAGACTGTGTTAATTAAATCTCTCGTATGCTGCAGTGCAATTCTGTAAGAATTCACTCGCGAATTCGAATCCTATCTCATTTCCGATTTCACTTACTAGAAGTGAAAAGTATCTGGTTTTCGATTAAATAGTAACGAAATAATAGTTCGCTTCACCTATGCCAGCACTTAGTAGCGCTAGCGTAGTTTTCATCGAGTTACAGACTACCTAAAACAGTTTTCACCGCGGAATCAGCTATGTTATTCTGTAAGAACTCACTCCAGTTCTCACGTCTGATTCCGCGGTGAAAACTGTTTTAGGTATACTGTAATTCGATAACTACTACGCTAGCGCCACTGAGTACCAACTAAGGTGAGGCGAACTATTATTACGTTACTATTTTAGCGAATACCAAATACTTTTCACTTCAGGTAAGTGAAATCGGAAATGAGATAGGATTCGAATTCGCGGGTGAATTCTTACAGAATCGCACTGCAGAAGTGAGATCTGAAGTGAGTTCTTACAGAATAACATAGCTGTTCGGATTAAACGTAAGGTCCTGCTAGGTATACAGACATAAACCTACCTAGTCAATAGTCAATATTATCTCAATATAGCGGCAAAGGAGAAGGGGTGTGCCCAGACTGTTAATTAAATCTCTCGTATGCTGTTCGCTTTAACTAAGCATGAGACTGTCGAATTGTACACCGTGTTTGCTCCTTTGTGATTGGAGATCTGATGTATGTAAGCAAGCAAGCAAGGACAGATGTACACACGGCTACACATCAAGCTATGCATTTCCAGTATTTTCAGCTTATACTGGTAATGTATAGCTTGAGGTATAGCATCAAGCTAAGCTGAAAACTAAAATTATTAATTGTTTTTAAATATATATAATATTTACACGAATAATAAAAAATAAAACCTAAACTATTGAACTAAAAAACTAATAGGTACAATAAGGCATCAAAAAATTCCTCCACATCGCCGTCATCTGGAAATATACCTAAGAGACTGGTGGTTTTGCCACGTTGGATGGCAATGCTTAATCTCTGACCAAGGTAAAAACTAGTCAATCTTGAATCACGGGATCCTATATTATAATGAAAAGCGACGTGTCATCTTCAACATCATCATATCAGCCTATTGCCGTCCACTGCTGAACGGAGGCCTCCCCCAGAGATCGCCAACTAACTCAGTCTACAAAGCGACGTGTATTTGAGTTCAAGTAACGCAGGAGTAATAATATAAATACCGTAACGTGGCTGTATAGCCTCAGGTAAATATGTGGTCTAAATATTATGTGCTTGAATTTTTACTTCACATTATACCACCAAATCTTGAACAAAATGGCTGAAAGATCTTTTATTGGGCAATGAGAGTTCATAGGGCTGGTCCACCTATGTAAGTGATTATGTATAATTGATATAAAACACTTTGTAATCATTTGAAAATTAAATCTCTAACAATTTTGAGTTTCTGATCCGGGGATTCTGATTAAGAGCGTGTATGCGATTCGTGACGAAAACTTCATGTTTTTGCGTTTTGGCCAGAGCAATATCGTAATGATGTGAGCAGATTATTTAAAGACAATTACAGTTTTAAGAAAGATTAAGTCTTGATTTAGACAGCTACAGTGTAAAAGTATAATTTTTAATTACGGTTTTTTAAAGCGAAGACAATCCTTTCATAGCATTTTACGGAAATAGACGTCAGAGTTAACTTTCAGGACGAATTCAACCATTACAGTACGCCAAAATATTATGTTTTATGCGTTTTTTCAACAGGATATACAGTCTTAAAGTCAGACACAGAGCCAAAATTACAAAAATATTACTACTATGTATTAAAAACCATGTTAAAAAAGTACAAAATCGGTTCACTTTGTCAATTTTTTTCACCAGTATTTGAATAAAAACATAACTGATATACTTACCTACTATTTATTTTATGAAAATAAAGGTTAGAATAGAATAGAATAGAATATCATTTATTTCTGAGTATATGGTAGGTACATTGAGATCTTAAAATTAATATATTTAGCTTCACATATACTACGCTTAATATACAAAATATTTTTTTAATCCGTTATACGAACTCATTTATTTTAGACAATTATTTTAACAAGCCCTGTAAAACATCGCGCGCTGTCGTTTGCCGATCAATTTCGATGATTCGTGCTTATTTCGTGCGTATTTCTTTTTCTGATGCACACAAACCGACCATTGTGTTGTACTAGTGTGTGTCAATGCTGCTAAGCCATTCTAGCAATCATTTAGATTTTAAGTTGCACTAAATCGAATACGCGCCTTAAGGGGCTATTAAACGACTTTTACAGATTTTAAACTGACAATTACGTCAAAATGTGCAATGTAAATGATTTGAAAAAAAAATATGTTAAACTAGAACATTCTCTTAATCACTTAGTAAGTGAATTTTTTTTTAAGTTAAAAAAAAAAAATAAGTTAAGGGAAAATTCAAAATTGAGCCCTGGGGCTCAATTTTGTGTTTTGTCTTTGGAAACAGTCCAAATTTTTCTTACTCTGAAACGTAACAGAATAGTGTGGAATGTGATCGAGCACGTACGGTTGAGCCATTAGTGAGCTGGTGCCGGGAACTGCCGTACTAATGCCTGATACGTGAGGTGGGCAGGTAGCATGCGACCATAAATATAACCTGTGCTCCCAAGGTACGTTTGCAAATGCGATGCTGTGAAATATCAAAACCCAGTATCTACATACAACTAAATTTTACAGGAGAGCCGAAAAACGATTCCTAATCTTTGACCGCGTGCCGTTTTTAATAACATTAGCCGTAACTTCTTGGGAGTGATTGCAAAAGTTGAGGTACATAACAAGCTTTAAAAAAAGTAGTTTTATTGCGTCTATCACAAAAAAATGTACGTAGAGAAGCAGTTACTAATTAAAAAATTGTTTCTTCAGACCAAACTTTTTATGTGTGACAATTACAAAACCTAGTAAGATCACTTACTTTGTTTTCATCTAGTTGTGAATTTACTGAGTAGGGACTAAATGCAAATTTATAAAACTAGTAAGAAAGAGTTAAATTAAATAAAACAACATAAATAGCCAATAATAAACAAATCAGAAACCCAACAATATTTGTTTACGTATATTTACGATAAAAAAATACAAAAAATATTCACTAAAAATATTTGAAACAGTTAAATAAAAATGAATTATTCGCATATCTGTCCCCCAGAAACTAAATCAACTGAATTATTATTAATCGGCAAACTAAGCCAAAATTTCCTTCTATTCATTGGCATTAGAATCGTCGCGTCTTCGTCGCGGTATGCGTTTCTTTTTTACCCACTCATACGATGTTTTTATTTCAATAACTTCAATATTCGATCTGCAACCCAAAATTACATTCTTATAGTCTTCAAAACTATAGGCCCATCTCACTTCTGAGCCATGTCTACAAGTTGTTTTCAAGAGTCATCACGAATCATCTCGCGCGCAGGTTTGACGACTTCCTGCCTCCCGAACAAGCCAGTTTCCGAAAAGGCTTTAGCACCGTAGACCACATACATACGCTGCGGCAGGTTATACAGAAGACTGAAGAGTATAACCTGCCTCTCTGTTTAGCGTTTGTGGACTACGAGAAAACCTTCGATTCGATCGAGACTTGGGCTGTACTGCAGTCTCTGCAACGGTGCCAAATCGACTATCGGTATATCGAGGTGTTGAAGTCTTTATACAAAAACGCCACCATGTTAGTCCGACTTCAGGACCAGACCTCGGAACCTATGCTTCTGCAGCGAGGTGTGAGACAGGATGACGTCATATCTCCAAAACTGTGCACCGCTGCATTGGAGGATGTCTTCAAGTTTCTGGACTGGAGCGGGCTAGGCATCAACGTCAATGGCGAGTACATCTCTCACCTTCGGTTTGCCGACGATTAAGTGGTCATGGCTGAGACCATGGAGGACCTCAGTACAGTGCTCGATGACCTCAGTAGAGCTTCCAAAAGCGTGGGTATTAAAATGAACATGGACAAAACCAAGGTCATGTTGAATACCCTTATAACACCCTCTCCTATCAAGATCGGAGACTCTACACTCGAAGTTGTAGACGATTATGTCTACCTGGGACAAACGGTCCAGTTAGGTAGGTCTTACTTCGAGAAAGAGGCCAATCGTCGAATCTGACTCGGCTGGGCAGCGTTCGGGAAGTTGCGTGGTATCTTCTCGTCCAACTTAGCGCAGTGGACGACAAGACGAAAGTCTATGACCAGTGTGTGTTGCTAGTGATTACATACGGGACCGAAACGTGGTCGCTCACAATGGGCCTCATCAGAAGGCTTAAAGTCAACCAAAGGGCAATGGAGAGGGCTATGCTCATCATTTTCCCTTGCGTGACAAAATCAGAAATGAGGACATCCGCAAGAACCAAGGTTGCCGACGTAGCCCGAAGAATTGCCAAACTTAAGTGGCAGTAGGCAGGGCACATTGCTCGCAGAACGGATGGCCGATGGGGCTGAAAAGTTCTGGAGTGGCAACCGCGAACCGGAAGACGTTGTGTTGGAAGGCCTCCCACTAGGCGGACAGATGGCCTAGGAAAGGTTGCGGGGATCCGCTGGATGCAAGTCGTATGCAATTTTAATCCATAAAACTGATTTTTACTTATTTTTCTCAACAACAACATGCACGTTTGACGACTTCTTCTCACTTACTGAAGTTGAGCGTGAGTTTTGACGTTTATTTCAACCATTTCATTGACCTTGTATCTACATGAACCATTTTATAACCTAGTAACTGCAAGCACTTACTAGGTTTATGAAATTGTTGATGTTGGATACTATGTTTTAATCTTGTAATTTTTGCATTTTGAAAACTTTTGCTGCAGATACTAGGTTTCTGACTTTGTGTAACTTCGTTTTTGATACATTTTTAGGAGTTTTTGCTAACCTAGTATGTGGACCGTGGTCTATAAGGTCGAAAAATGCAAAAACACCCGTTTTAAAAAAAATGTCAGAGACTAGGTTTCGAAATTGGACAGCCATTATTATTTGGCAAGAAGCTTGAATTTGGAATTTGAACTTGAATAACTTGTTTATTCTGCATAATAAAAATAATAGTTTAAAAAAACTAAAAACACGCTTTTTATAAAACCAAACTAAAAAATAGAAAATAAATTTTAATAAATTATTTTATTCAAAAAAAAGCGTGGGGTGCTTTTTAAGATATTATCAAAATGATAATCACTCTACTCATATCGTTTCATTAAATGAAAATAAAATATTTATAACTATTGCACGCTTTTTTAAAATTAAATTACTTATTAAAATTTATTTTCTATTTTTTAGTTTGGTTTTCTATAAAAAGCGTGTTTTTAGTTTTTTTAAACTATTATTTATTTTGTACTTTTTAGTTTGGTTATATCTATATCTATAAATATTATGTACATTTATTCTACCAGGGGCGCTTGTGCAGTACCTTCCTAGTATATAATAGCTGTTTTTTCGGCAACTAATTTTGAACGACTTAGGTTTTTTTTTTTTTGTTTTTTTTAATAATTTTATCAAATTAGTGTATTGTCATCGGTCCTCGATAAATCTACAAAGTTTGAACGAAAACTGGCCGTTTAAAGTGGGACAAAATCGCGCCCAAAGAAGTCGGTTACAAACAAACATACAAACATACAGGTGAAGCTAATAAAAAGCTGTTAAAAATGAATCGCTGTTCGTTAGTCTCGATAACGGCTGCACCGATTTCGCTAATTTTGGTCTTGAAATATTTTGTGGAAGTCCAGGGAAGGTTTAAACGGTGAGGAAATTGGAAAAATGTGGGTAGGTAGGTAGGTTCGTGGATAGGTAGGTGGGTAGGTAAGTAGGTTGGTTGGTAGGGAGGGTAAGTAGGTCGATAGGGTAGGTAGGTAAAGTGGATAGGGACAGGACAGCATCTGTCGGGTCAGCTAGGTCTGTAATATAAAAATTATACACAAACTCGTTTACTTATATATAAAATGGACAACATTAAACGTAGTCCTCGTCGCGGTACTTATACATAAAATATGTGGTGAAATAATATTTATTTAAATTACAGCTCCCTAGACATCGTACCCTTTTCACAGTTGAATATTTCATGTAGCCAGCATTTAGTTCGAGACTTAAGTATTATTATTATCCATATTATTATTATCCATTATCCGTAACATATTATTACTATCCTTACTTTAATATACTTCATATTATAATGCTTTGCGACTTCAAAAAGGAGGAGGTTATCAATTCAAATGTTTATATAAGTATATTTTTTTTCTTTTTTTTTATGTATGTTCGGGCATAACTCTGTCATACATGGTATTGTCTAGACTTCAAATTTTTTATATTTTTATACAATGTACAATATTTACACGAAAACATAAAAAAGGAAAACCTATAACTATTAAAACAAAAAGAAAAGCTAAGACAATAAGGCATCCAAAAATTCCCCCACATCGTCGTCAACTGGGAATGTGCCCAAGAGACTGGTGGCATTGCCACGTTGGATGGCAATGCTTAACCTCTGTCCGAGGTAAAAACCAGCCCTTGGATCACGGGAAGTGTCAACCAACCTTTTGGAAATTTCTTTAAAAAGTAGATGAGCACTTGGACCCCACGACCCGAGGGTTTCAACCCCAAACGGCTCGAAAATTAAATTTATTGCTTAGGATACTATACTTTCGCCGTTTTGAGGTTTTCTGCAGCCGCAGCAGCAGCACCAGCACAGCACGCTGTACTAGGAAGATGGGATGGCGCAAGAGTATCGACACACGTAGCGTCCCACACTAAGGGCCTACCCAACTTCCATGGAAATAATGACATGCCGTCCGGTCTCTTGCCATCGTCGCATGCCAAGCCGTTGGGTTCCAAAACAGCCGGAACGCCGACGGCGACGAGAGCACGACGGATAATGTCATTAATATTCGCGTGCCGCGCGACAGGCCGTGGTGTCCAAGGCAGTTGACAGCTTCCCCACAGCGACAGCGATGAGGGGAGCAACAAGATGCTTCTAAACGTAAGGAAGCAGCGAGGCGAAAAGTAGTGTCGTCAAACATAGTTCCTAGGTTTGACGACGGAAGTGCCAGAAGCCATAGACCCGACTCCCATTTTCCCACAGCCAGCAGGCGCGCTCGCTCAGCAGAATTAGCAGAAGTGGTAAGTAAATTATTCTGTACTAACCTGCAGAGCGGCTCATCCCACCGTCTCTGAGAAGACGGGTTGTCTGGTAGATCAGTACGTGGGCAAGCAAGTTTCCAAGCATCTATGGCCTCGGTAATGCACGGCACATCAAAATCAACCAGTGTAGGAGCTAGAATATTCCTGATTAACTTTTCAGTGCCGTGGACCGAGGATATAAATGCAGGCAAACCGATACTTGAGATTTTGCGGTCGCCGAGACCCCCCATACGAATAGGTAGAGTAGCTTGGCACCGTGTGTGGGACACGGTCGTCCATTGCCAAATTTAAAATAGAGGTTAATGTTTGACGAATAATTTGGTCCATTTCCTCTAAAAGGTGACTGTGCTTCCACAAATGGGAAGCGCGCAGGAAGTAATTTAATTTTGGGCCGAAACAGCAGTACCGAATTATGGTGATGGCCGAATGCATATTAATTTGAAGCAATTTGCTTATTGTCTTGTTTTCCATAAAATCATTTGTACTATTATTGTTTTCCATAATCGTCCCCCGTCATAATATTTGAATGCACTATTATCATTTATACTAATAACGTTTGTCATATTAACTTATTAGTCATAACTTTCATTTGCCATAAAATTAGTTGCCATAATAACATATGTTATAATCGTTACTTGACATAAGCAACATTTAATATAATTTAGAAACGTTTATTGTTTTGCACAAAAATTACTGTCATTAAGGCCACCCATTAACCAAATGATTTATTACAGTAATCTACAATCTTTAGACAATAAAAAGTTAGTAAAAATCGAAACGGGTAGATTAGGTTAGGTTGTGACCATATCCTCATTTGCGTAGCAAATAATATTTAGACATTTGTTTTGGCATAAATTAAATTCGCATAATGTTACTAGGAATAATGTGCAAATCTATTGTGCCACGCTAAAGTATTGTCTTAAAAAAAAACAATAAGTTGTGCTACAAAAGTTAGTGACAGAAACGAATCGCTGCAAAACCGACTCCACGTAATCTTACCTGCCCTACACCTAGAGTGTAATCTAAGCCCGCGAAGGCGCGGAGGGGCGAGGCGGCCCGCGAGCTGAGGAGCAGGTGGTTTTAACGCTCGCCGCCGTGGCTGAGCCGCGGTGGTGAGCGTAAAACACATCTGCGACGATAAGCTCGCGTGGGACCGCCGGAGCCCTGCAGCGCCGGAGCCGTGACAGAAACCATGCCTGCTGCATGTTGCATGCTGCATGCTTGCTGCATGCTTGCTTGCATGCTGCATGCTTGCTTGCATTCTGCATGCTTGCTTGCTGCATGCATGGTGTATGCTTGTTTACATGTTTGTGTGGTTACTGCATGCATGGTAAAGCATGTTTTAATATCATTATGCGTAAATAAATTTATGCTTTAGAATGTTATGCTTAATCTTTATTTATATACGTTATACGTAAATAATGTTATTGCTAAAATATAATTAGGAGACACAAATGTACGTTAAGTTATATTAGGTCTTAAAATTGTATGCAAATGGATAGAAAAGGTTTATTTTTAGGATTATTTGTGATAAAAAAATCTGTATCTGTTATCATGATCATAACATCAACATTGCAGGTGGTTGTACTCGTACTGAACTAGTATTGTTGTACTAGTATGGGCAATGGTGAATAAATGTTATGGAAAACGAAATTATTGAAAATAAAAATTATAGCAAATAAATTTATGGATTAACATTATTATGACACTTGATCGATTATGACCAATGAAATTAGTAAAAATGATTTTATGTAATTTAACGATTATAGCAACTGAAGCATTATTTCTAATGAAATTATGGCAAATAAAATTATGGCATATAAAATTATGTCATTTTAAATTATGGCAAACATTAGTAAACCGTCATACATAGACGGATTTGCAAAATTCTTTTTTGTTCGAAAGGGGTTTACTCCGAAAAGGTCCCATAAAATTTTTATCACAATTGGTACGGCCTTTTTTGAGAAAATCAACAAATTCCCAAAAAAAAAATACTTAGACGACGTTTTTGTTTCTTTGATCACTGGAGGACTTACAATCTCTTTTTCTTAATGGATTTGGATGTTAAGACAACACTAAAAAGCGAAAAATAAAAAGTTTTTTCAAAAAGAATAAAACCGCCTTCAAAAGCTAAAAAGTGATAAATAACTACATGCAAGAAGGCGTACAGAAACCTAGGTTTCGTACTGAGGCAGTCACAGGGCTTTACGAACATAACCACGCTCAAGGTGGGGTGGGTATGACGCACTAGTTAGGAGCCGTCTTGAACATAGTGCGGTCATTTGGGCACCACATGAAGCCAAATACAGTCTCATGTTGGAGCGGGTACAGAACAAGTTTACAAGGCACTTGTACTTTAAACTGTATGGGGTGTATCCGTACTACCCGTTGATGTACCCCACACTCTTTGTACTGGGAATGGTTGGGTATAACGAGCTCAGGGTTCGTCGGGACTTTAGTCTCGCACTGTATATAGTTAAGCTACTGCGCGGTGTAGCACATAATCCGGGAGTGCTGCGTCACCTACATCTTAGCGTGCCGGACCGATATGTGTGGAGGCGACGACGCCCGCAACTGTTAAACGTACCTGTGTCCAGAACCAATCTACTGGCGAAAGCACCCCTCACCCGAACAATCCGTGTGGTGAACGAAGTCCATGAGAGACTGGACATTTTTTCGTGCACTATGAGTGAATTCGCAAGAGTTCTATTAAATGCAGTTACTTATGGTTTGTAATTAGAGCATAACGTTATTTATTTTGTTGTTAGGTATATAAGGTTAAGTTATATTAAAGGAGTAATTTCTATGGTGGTGGTGGTGTGGTGGTATGGTGGTGGTGTGGTGGTTGGTAGTATGGTGGTGGTATTATTTTATTAATTAAAATTAAGTACATATTAGTTTATAGCTACACTGTCGCATTAGGTTAACGCCTGTAAAGATAGATGTAAGAAGATAAATAAATCAATAAATAAATAAACTTTAGCACAGAACACACATTACTTTACTTTCGGAAGTCGGTGGGAATACAAAACAACAAACAAAGCCACCGCCACCGACTTCCGAAAGTAAAGTAATGTGTGTTCTGTGCTAAAGTTATTTATCACTTTTTAGTTTTTGAAGGCGGTTTTATTTTTTTTGAAAAAACTTTTTTTGCAACGTAAACGTCCGTATCTTTTTTTCTACGTTAACATAGAGGGTTGATTTTTACAGCATCAAGGGACCGTACACTTTAGTATATGGTTTTAATTTCAACTCGATACCTCCACGTGCTCCCGAGATAAAGGGTCTTGACAGACAGACAGACAGACGGACAACAAAGTGATCCTATAAGGGTTCCGCTTTTTCCTTTTGAGGTTATAGCATTATGTTTACACATGCTATATTTACTTTTTATAAACATGCAATCGTTCTTTATATTTGCTGTCTAAATATTATAATAATACTTGTTTTTATACTTTAAATGTACTTACAGTCTTTATGCTCGTCTCGTCTCACGTCTCTTTCTTTATAATGTGTGTCTCAGATCATAGTTCCCTTTAGTTTTACTTACATTATATTCCATCGCGCATAAAGCTAATTTAATTTATAAATCTGGAAAATAATTAATGTTTTGTTATGACACGTTTGTCAATGACAGTTGTCAATCTTGACAATTGACAGTAATACTTTTAATTATTTTACGGCCTAGATTCGAAAAAAGATGTCGAAGAATTTGATGTTCGAGAAATTGATGTCGAATATATGTGTGTATTGCTGTATTTTATACTAAACAGCTGGACACCCGCTAATGTATCTGGTGTTCTGTAAAATCCTATTCGCACTAATCGAATAAAAATAACTGGCAGTCTACAATAATTGAGTCTGGCCGGTACTATAATACCCCGCTATATAAGACCATACGGGCGTTCTAGAAATAGAATTCATACTTGGAAAGTATTATGAATTTCGGAAGAGCGGACAGGAAAGAAACCTGTCAAATGGGTCAGTCTAGATCTCGCTGTCGCTTAAGTAACACGCTGATTTACTTATACTTCACTTACTTAAAGTCTACCGGTCCACAACCAAAAGTCGGTAACGGTCCTGAGTCGTGCCATCGTGCTGTCGCGTGCTTGCTGCTCCCAGGGCGGGTCTTACTGTTAAGATCCCCGGGGAATCCGTCCCAAAGCTAGGAGCCGATCGCGGCAGTCTTATCTTCGGCCGATCCTGTTTGCCGGCCAGGCTGTGGAACCAGGAGCCTGGAAATCTCTGCCTAACTTAGTGCGTCTAGGTTAGTGCTTTTTATATCCCTGTTTTTGATACTCATTGCATTCTTGACTGAGCTATTAAATTCTAACGTACAATTCTACATAGCTTTTTATTTCATAAAACAAGTAGATTTGTTACAAGGTATGGAACCCTAATAATTGAGAAGTAAATGAAAAAAATATTTTAAATATAAAATTCGTTAGCTAACACTTCCCATGATCCAAGAGATGGTTTTTACCTTGGTCAGAGGTTAAGCATTTCCATTCAACGTAGCTATACCGCCAGGCTCTAGGGCATATTTCCAGATGACGGCAATTTCGAGGAATGTTTTGATGCCTTATAGTATTCTTTACATTTGTAACATTTTTTTGTATAATGCATGTTACAAATTAACAACGTATTGTACCTATGCATACTTAACAATCAATTAAATGAGTTATAGATTGAGAACAACGGATTTACTCACTGTGTTGCCGGGTTCGTCCGACAAGTTTCGATGATATAAAATAATAATAATAATAATTGAGTTGGTAATTTTTGAAACAAAAAAAAAACAAGCTGTCTAATTCGATCTTTTCTGAAAAATCGTTAAAATCGTTTGACAAAGTAGGTTAGTTAGTATTACAAAATTAAAAAAAAAATTGTCTTTGTATGCGCCAATACCAATCATCTGAAAATGAAGGCATCTATAACTTATAAGCAACCTTTTAAATCCCACAAGTTCCAATATAATCAATATTTTTCATCTACCTGTTAGATAAACTTAGAGGTAGACAAACCGCTACCGTCAGATGGCATCCTGATGGATTAACTCGAGAACTATCTTGACGGACCCCTGACGTTCTGATCGGAGATTGAATTAAACGCTCAATGTTCAATAAAAATCAGCATTAGTGCAAGATTTGCGATTGTAGCAAATAACTATCTACTTAATGTACTTAGTGCGAATCTTCAACATTTTGTGTAAAAGCGCTGTTGTTTGTAGATTAGGAACCGTGTTAATATTGTAGATACATATTTAACAAATTAAGTCGGACGACCAGTTTTTTCATCGATATTTCAAATGACCCAATAACTAGAGGTCAAATATACAGTCGTTTCATTTAAAAAGTTTTTACAACAAAAAGAAAACCGCCTTCAAAAACTAAAAGGTGATAAATAACTTTAACACTTACACTAGGTATTACTTTACTTTCGGAAGTTGGTGGCGGTGGCTTTGTGTTTGTTGTTTTGTATTGCCACCGACTTCCGTAAGTAAAGTATTGTGTGTTAAAGTTATTTATCACTTTTTAGTTTTTGAAGGCGGTTCTCTTTTTTTTGAAAAAACTTTTTATTTTTCGCTTTTTAGTATTATTGCCTTGACATCCAAATCCATAACGGCGACACACTTAATAGAGATTGTAAGCCTTCCAAAGAGTGATGAAATTAAAAAGTCATGTTAGTATTTATTTTTGGAATTTTGTTGATTTTCTCAAAAAGGGCTAAATCAATTTTGGTATAAATTATATGGGACCATTTCGGAATAAACCCCTTTCGAACAAAAATAGAATTTGGCAAATCCGTCTATATACGACAGATTTATGCCCAAACATACATAAAGACGGAAGACGTTGCGTTGGAAGCCCTGCCACTAGGTGGATCGATGACCAGGTAAAGGTTGCGGGGATCCGCTGGATGCGAGTCGCACGGGACCGGTCAATGTGGCGAGACTTGGGGGAGGCCTATCGAATTGATAACCTCCTCCTTTTTGAAGTCGGTTAAAAATATTGGTATTCAGCTGTATCGGGTTAGGCTGGACGATACTGACCCTAACAAAGTCTAGGTGGATGACAATGAGGACATATCCTCCTGACCTATGTCCTCGAAGATGTAATATATACAGGCCAGTCAGTAAGTATCGGGTCACTCGCCATCTCTCAATCATCAAGCCATACCAAACTATCAAATTTTCTCCGAAGAATAAGAACCTTATGTTTTTTGTAACAAAGTTAAAAATCTATCAAAGCAGATTGTTGTAGCTTGATGTGCTGCCCTCTGTACCAGTATAGGCCTTTGTATAACTTCCGTCGTAAAACCACCCCGGTGGTCATCATCAGTGCGTGGAGAGGGTTCCGTTTCCCCTTAAGAAACCGCACCAGTTTCTTCCTGTACAGCACTTGTTAGGGATCATCCATAGATATCCGAGGCACATCCCTTGGGATAACTTCGGGTCTACATAATAAACAAAGATAAAAAATAATAAACAGAAGTGGGTATGCATTCTTTAAAAAAAGGTTTTACGTGGTCTTGTTTTACCTAAGAGGATTGTTTTTCCTGTTCATGAAAAATTTATAAGGTGAAGTAGGATTGTAACTAGCTAGAATTTCCCAGTAGGTACCTATGTATCCAGGTTCCAGATAGGATTATATATGGTGACAAATAGCTAGTCTCGCACACGGGTAACAAGATTCTGCTCGCGTCCGTACTGGGGAAGCAGGCGATATGAAATTGCAGAATAGTGATATTGTCATTTATATCTAGTACTCATACGGACGAAGGAGTAGGGTTGGAAATATATTATACTGTGGGATGGGATTTTAGTAACTACGTATTGTTCAAAAAGAGCTTTATACATGGTGGCTTTATAAATAATGAATCAAACGTAACGATTTCCAACAACTAATTAGAAAGAAAAATGATATCTATGTCATGAAAAATATGGTATCTTTTTTTAACATTAGTAGGTCAGCTATTCAGAAATGTTTAACAAAAATTTTTACTTATAATTGTTACCATTTGCAGCAACAGCATTATAAATACTGAATTCTGGTTTCCTTCTGCGAAAGTGTCATGTCGCAGAAAGAGGCTGCGGAAAGGGAGAGAGAGATAACAACCTCCCACCCTGCCCGCAGCAGGCGCACCGGCCGTCGTCGGAGGGTGGATAATGCCCTCTTCCGGGACCCCTAAATGGGTCCAGGGGCGGCAGACTCGGGGACGTCTGTCGCCCCCCACATTCATCAGGATCCGAGGTGGCGGCGCGTAGTGTTCCACGCGCACCCCTCTTAGACGTCCGGGGGGGAGTCTAACACCTCACTCCTCCCTTTGACCAGAGAAGTGGCCCGCCGTAGCGGACCGGCACCACTCGGGGGTTGCGGAAGTATCTCCAATTCCCGCGACCCCCGACGTAGGTGTGAGATGGAGCACCGGGGTGGTTTTTAGTCAGTAAGAGTCTCATAGACCCCTCCGCCCGCCCCAGGGCGGGTGCGCCAAAGTTCACCTAATTTTTTAACTCCGAAAATTGCAAATCCGAAAATGTTCTTCCTAACATTTTTCATCCTAACAATCACAATTACTAACTACTCTGTCTCTAATGTTCATAATCCGAAGCATTCAACTTCATAATGTCAGTAGCAATAAACATCTATTATACTTTTATTTGTTTTCCTATATTTTCTCAACATAACCATCTTTTACACTATTATTCAAAGTCATATATTTTTTGTTTAGATTTATTTTTATTCATAATAATCAGTTCAGTCTATATACATTAATTTTGCGTAACTTTATTTTCACATAACATGTAAAACGGTGTCCCCTTGTTTCGCAGGCAGAAATTTCATAGAATTTCGTTTTCCAGAAAATGTTTCACATCATACTTGATTTTTGTAATTTTATTTCGACTATTATTGTTTCAAAGACTATTTACTTCAATGAAACACAATTCAATGAATTTTTATTCACATTTTTTTGTTGTAACAAACATATCAAACAGTAGAATTATTTTTTAACGAATATTGTTTGTTCAGTGTATTTTTCCATGGAATTTATTTCAACGAAAATATATATAAATAGACAATAACTAAAATATTGTCTTAAAAAGTGAATATGTTGTGCTACAAAAGTTAATGACAGAAACGAATCGCTGCGAAACCGACTCCACGTAGTCTTGTCTGCCCTACACCTAGAGTGTAATTTAAATCCGCGTAGGCGCGGAGGGGCGAGGCGGCCCGCGAGCTGAGGAGCAGGTAGTTTTAACGCCCGCCGCCGCGGCTGAGGCTGGCCGGCGAAGCCGGCCAGCAAGCCGAAGCTGCGGTGGTGAGCGTGAATACCATCTGCGACGATAAGCTCGCGTGGGACCGCCGGAGCCCCGCAACGCCGGAGCCGTGACAGAAATCATGCCTGCTGCACGCTGCATGCTTGCTTGCACGCTGCATGCTTGCTTGCACGCTGCATGCTTGCTTGCACGCTGCATGCTTGCTTGCACGCTGCATGCTTGCTTGCTTGCATGCTTGCTTGCACGCTGCTTGCTTGCTTGCTTGCATGCTGCATGCTTGCTTGTATGCTGCGTGCTTGCTTGTATGCTGCATGCTTGCTTGCACGCACGCGCAGTAGGTTTGAACTTAGTAATAGACACAACTCAATACGTTATGTAAAGCATACCCCCAAATAATAATCATACCCTCAAATTAAAACTATAAATATCATCTTCTACCCACATATATTTTTTATTACACTTGGTAAATGTTTCTTTCCGAGTATGAGTGAAAATATTATGGTAATTATGTTTAGGGACAGAAGCGTTATGATAAAAAACAGTAGGAGTTTAAATATATTTACATTAATGATATTATTAATAACAATTTTCGGAAACAAGAGTGTTATGAACATTGCCGGTAGCACTACAAATAGTATGAATAAAAACTTTAGGATGAAAAATTTTAGGAAGAGTGATCATTCGGTTTACAAATCCTTAGGAAGTACAATTTCGGGTAAAGAACTTTAGGTGAGCCAATATGGACCCCCCCAGGGCAGATGCAATCCATAAGGATTTTCCATCCCGTACCAAAAATGAAAGTGGTATTTTCTTTAACTAAATATGAAAATTAGTTCAGGAGTAGAAAATCAGGTAAGCCCAGTAAATAATGGATCAACGTACCGGGAAGGTACAGTCAACAGCAAAAGTAGATGATCAAAATCAGAAATTTAATACTAATGAACTGTACTGTTCGCGTCAGAACTGTGTGGCGTCGAAGTGATTCAAAAGTATGTGTGTGACAATCACGTACATTTGAATCACTTCGACGCGCGAGTATTGAATTTCTGCTTTTGATCATCGACTTTTGCTGTTGACTGTACTCGGTACGTTAATCCATTATTTACTGGACAACCTGTATTAGTGTACGGTAGAGTCTCTGGCTGGTTTAACCATAATAAAATTGGAATTATGAGATGGACACTTCTAAAATATATCTAGAGACTTGACAGCCAGTCCGTTTGAATGGACGGTTATTTATTCCTAAAAGATAGAAATTAGTTGAAACTTGCTTATTATTCTGTTGAACAGTGAAATGTGATATGTGTGGCGAAGTTCGTGACTTAAAGGTTAAGCTTGCTGCGGTGGGTCTGTGGATGGGTGACCACCCATTTCATACCGAGTACCCTCCGTGCCTCGGAAAGCACGTAAAGCCGCTGGTCCCGGCAGGCATTCGTAGATCTTTGGCAGGCGTTTAGGGTAGTCAGAAGCCAGAAAGTCTGACAACCAGTCTTATCAAGGAGTATTGTGTTGTGAAGGTCCGATAGGCAGTCGCTCCATGTTAAACTCCATTCAGCGGCATTATGTTAGACTGGAACCCGACCCTGACATACTTTGGAAAAGGCTAGGCAGATGATGATGAGGGAAATGTGATGCACATATGGCTCGACCGAGATCTCGGTCTCGGTCTCGGTCTCGGCATTCTCGGCTACAAATCCAACCGAGAAATTTGTCTCGGTTCTCGGCTAGTTATAGCCGAGATTCTCGGTCATGGCCGAGATTGTAACTTTGGTCGGATCGGCATTCAAATTTTGCCGCGCGCGGCCACGCGCCGCAGCGCGAAGTCGATTGGTGTAAGTGCGTGAGAGAGCTGAATTGTGATTGGTTGAAGTCTCGGTTGCCGGCCGACCGCCTTCGCTCCGTTCGTGCAGTATTCGAAATAATAATTTGTTGTTTATGTTTACAATAGTAACATGATGAAAGTTTGTTAATGCAGTAAACTAAAATAAGTTCTTTTTTAAGGGTTGTGTTGCTAGTTGCTGTGATTTATTGTTATTGATACAGTTGATAAAGTTTTCTTAAAGAGCCAAGACTGCAAAGAAATGCTAATATTTTTGAGTAGGTATTGGTTTTCGTCACCTTATAAGGTGCTTGCTTAGGCCTGCAGCAAATAAGTTTTAATCTGCGCCGCCTACTGGCGTAGCAAGTGAACAACTATTTAGCAAAGCTGGACAATTGTATGACGAGAGGCGCCACTCTTTGAAAGGCGAAAATGCCGAGAAATTGCTTTTTTTATGTTATAATATAATTTTATTTAACTTTGATCATTAATAAATTAAATAGTTAGTGCTGTATTAAAAAGTTAATTTTTTTTTCACGCTTTGTCTATTCTCGGTCTCGGCTCTCGGTCTCGGCCGAGATAGTATTATATTCTCGGTCTCGGTCTCGGTCTCGGCCGAGAACGAAAAACTCATCTCGGTCGAGCCTTAGATGCACAGAAACCGTTTTTAGGGTTCCGTAGGGTAAAAATTACTATGACTCCACTGTCCGTCAGTCTGTCTGTCTGTCACCAGGCTGTATCTCATGAACCGTGATAGCTAGACAGTTAAAATTTTCATAGATGATGTATTTCTGTTGCCGCTATAACAACAAATACAAAAAAAGTGGAAAATAAAAACTTTTTTGAAAAAAGAGAACTTATTACTTATTGGATTTGGGTGATAATGAGGTACTAAAAAGCGGAAAATAAAAACTTTTAAGAAAAAAGAGGACCGCCTTCAAAAAAAACTAAAAAGTGATAAATAACTTTAGCACAGAACACACATGACTTTAGTTTCGGAAGTCGGTGGCAATACAAACCAACAAACAAAACAAAGCCACCGACATCCGAAACTAAAGTCATGTGTGTTCTGTTAAAGTTATTTTTCACTTTTTAGTTTTTTTTGAAGGCGGTCCTCTTTTTTCTTAAAAGTTTTTATTTTCCGCTTTTTAGTACCTCATTATCACCCAAATCCAATAAGGAACGGCAACACAGTTAAAACAGATATTGAAAGTTCTCCAAAGTTGGAAAGATGGAAGAAACGAAAACGTCTTCTCGGTTTTTGTGTTTTTTTTTTCAAAAAGCGCTGAATAAGTTTCGGTGTGTTGTATACTAAAACCTTCTCCAGAATATAACAAACACTTTTCTGACCGCATCAAAATCGGTTCAGCCGAACGGGAGATAATCGCGGCCAAACATACATACAAACATGCGGGTCGAACTGATAACCTTCTTTTTTTTTGAAGTTGGTTAAGAACAATACCTTTAACATAAATATTTAAGGGGTGCTCCCATACAGCAAACGTGATTTTTTGCCGTTTTTTTTTTGCTCGATGTCTAATGTTGTATAGATAGTGGTACGGAACCCTTCGTGCGCGAATTCGACTCGCACTTGGCCAGTTTTAATCATAGTTATACTATAATATATTCCAAGTTAACAGTTTAGAAGTTATAAGGCCTAATTCACTCCAAAAACGATTAAACAAGTAACTTCATTAGTAAAATACCACGTTAGAGTTAATAAATAAACTGCAGTAAACAGTGTTTCAATCTTAAATGTAACAGAAACAACTTTCCCACCGTTTATCTCATTATCCAGTTGTTTCCACTAAAGTGCAATTACTTTGCTTTAGCTACGAGAAATTGGCAGGATATAAATACCAACTGGAAATTCACTACAAAGAGTTTAATTACAGGAACTAGGAGGAAATACCAATTATTTTTTCATTAAACGAAACGTGAGTATTGTTACACATTATAGACTGAGAACAACGGATTAACTCACTGTGTTGTGGAACTCCTTGAAAAAGGTGGCCGTATGCCATCGAAACTAGTCGGACGAACCCTACAACACAGTGAGTTAATCCGTTGTTCTCAATCTATAATAAATACCAATTATATTAGTCTTTGGAAAGTAACGTTTCAATGTAGTAGGTAGGTCCAACTGTAGGGCTTCTTACAGGTACCGGGAAATAGCGTGGTGTGTGACGATGCTAATAGGAATACTTTAATTAAAAACACTTCACTTTGTATTGCTTTGTAATAAAATAGGTAATATAATACGTGTGCCTGGAAAGGAGTCAGGCCACAAAGTACGTAAGGCGGCGGCGCGCCCGAGTAGAGAGACCACTCAGAATAAACCGGCATTTTTCACACGCACACATTGACATTACGTTTATAAGCATTCTCAATCAGTCTCGACTACCACGTGTCGTCTAAATGAATAAATGAGAGACCTTGACATTTCATTACGAAAGGAAAATTTTGTTAAAAAAATTGCAAAGAGTTCCAACCAGTTTCAATAAAATTTCATATTGTCACAAATAAAACCAACAGAGTCAATACTGTAGCAGCCCTACTGAGTCTGGCAAGTTTAGGTAATTATTTTTGAAGATGGGGAGCGGTCCTTCTGTAACCTTTATATTTTGTGGTCAGGCCAAGAACTATACTTCTGTCATATATATTACAATTCTAAGATTTGAATTAATTCTAATTATTCTAAAAGTATGAGAGAGTTTGCACGATGCCATAATGTTAATGGTAACAGCATGCTAAATGCATGCAACCTTTACTAACCCTTTGGATTTTAGTTCTTAGTCAGCTGAATAAAATAATTATTATTATTATTTACAGTAGGGCCAATTTCCTTGTTCACAAACTAAACTAAAATTAGACAATTGGCATCTTTTACTACTAGACAGCTGATGTCAAACTAAGTTAGAGATGTCAAATTACTTTGTCGTGTTTTTAATCAATACGTTCTGAAATGACGACTATAATTGTATGAGCATTTTATATCTACTTAAATAATTGTCAGCTCTTATTAATATTTGTCTCTTTCTTGTTTTATTGGGAAGAAAGGGATATAAATAGCTTCAAATAAGTTTACCTCGTGCACAACAGAATTAGAACAAGCTAGCTGCTTACCAAATAACCTGGACCATACATTTCCTCTTTGCCACAGAATCGAAATTCGCACAATTTTTTTTTTTTTATATATAAAAAGAGAAACGATCTTTTGAATTAAAATAAAACATGAGTTATAAAGATTTTTAAGTTACCTATCTATTAGTGTAATCCTTAAATTAATGCAAGTAGCACGTCAACTTTAGCAAAAGATACATGTTATCAATTAAAGTGTATCTAAGGCACATACAAAAAATAAGAACGTGGAATGTGATGATAGGATATTGAACATTAATAATAATGCTTTTAGATGTAGGTAGTTTGTTTCTCTTAATTTAGGCCCTGAATAACAAAGAAAAACGCACTTTTGGTCGGGGTAGCGCCTTAACACACTATTATTGGTGTGCTCGTCATCTCATTACATCGCTGATAATGATAACCTAGGATACTGTTACTAACATATTGATTACCTCGTTGGTCTCGTGGTCGCAAGCGCGACTGCTGAGTGGTGGGGTCCTGGGTTTTGCCTCAAGAATTTCTCAATAACAGCCCGGAGTTTGGAAGTTGGCGATGAAACACCCCCGTGCCTAGGAAAGCTCGTGAAGCGGTTGGTCCTGCGCGTGACCTGTCTCCGACATCTCCGGTCATGTCGGATTGCCGTCGTATCGGACTATAGGACTGAGGGAAGAAGGAGAGAACCTGTGTGTATTGTACACAAAATTAACAAATAGGGAAGTATTGTAAGAGCTCAAACCTGCTGAGCCCTTACGGTACCGGATCGACGTATGAATAGGGTATTTTACTCTATACGAGAAAAAATCTATAAATATGTTATTGAGACAGTTTAGGCATAAAGCAGTCGAAAAATTTAAGTTTTAGTTCATAAAATAACAAAACAATATTTTAAATTCAATTCAAAGTTTTCAGTGTTTCTAATCTGTTATAAAACACCGTGAAATAGTAGCGGCCATGTTATTACGCTGTACGGCTGTGTAAACAAAAAATTGGCAACTGTCAGTCAACAGATTGGCGTAATATAGGCTTTGTACTTTTATTATTTTCGTGGCCAACGTAATTTTTTTATTATTCCACCTATTACAAAATATGCTTTTAATTATTTTTAAATGATATATAACACGGCGAGTAGGTATGGTCTTCGTCGTGATCCTTCATTGATGGTAGGATTGGTAGGTAGGTAGGGTAGGTAATTGAATTTCAATCACACACATCGCTGACTTGACACAAACTCCATTTATTTCAATTAAACCACTTACAGGCACTTTTGAAATTATCACTAGGAGTTATTGTCAGCCTGAAAGATGATGCTAGATGTACGTTCCAACAGGTAGGCTTCTATGGAGAAGAACGTACAAGAAACTCCGTGATCACTCTTTTAAACCAAAATATGTTACAACAATGTTATGGTCGAATAATCTTAACACTTTTAAAACCAAATTCTACTTTTTACATTTTAACACGCGCACACGCGCCCATCGCCATATTTCTCTCTGCCCCCTCCGTCCGAAAGCGTGTCGTACCAGTACAAAATCTTATTACTTAAGTAGTTGAATAAAATGTAGAAACAATACTAAAATGATTATCAGTTAATTCTTTTATCATTATACAATGCTAATATTCTCAAATAGAAAGGCGTCTTAACATTATGACTGAATTAGTAGCTGCATCACTATTTGTAACTTCAATATTACTGCGCGATGACATTTCCGGTGATTTGAAGAAATTAATTAAATAAAAGGTCATCATTAACAAATTGCCTGTATAAAATAGTCTTGTTAATTTACACTCAGCAATTCATTATTGAAACCTATTCAATTCTCGTATTAAATTAGAACCATGAGATGATATTGACTATTGACTTGGTCTACGCCATTTTCTCAAGGACCTCAATTACACAACTCTGTAATATTTCAAAACAACTTATAAATCAGATGTGCAAATTGTTAATATGACTGAAATCCTAATGGTCATATAATAAATACTTCCTTTTAATTTTAACTACAGTTTTAACTAAAACATTGAAATTAGTTTAATAACAAATTTCCGATGACTTCAGCTTATCCAGCACGCAAATAGATGGCGTTGATCTCAAATGAATTAATCAATACCCACGTTATGTGTGATAGTTGTAACGTGATCTCACAGAGGGCATTATTACCAATGACCAACAGTTATAATAATTAGTTAATTAGTAAACTAATAACACCCGTGCCCAATGTTCACGTGTAGTATGGCAGCTACGGGGTCTCACTGCGACACGGCCATTCTGATCGGCGGTGCGTGCTCTGCACCTGCCGTTGCCGTCGTCATCACCATTGTGTTTTGTGGTTTTTATCTGAAATTATTGAAATAAATTTTGTCGGCAGATTATTGTTGTTTCTATTATCCTACAATTGTTCATCAAATTGTAGGATTTGTTACTGGACAGTTCCTATTATCAGTGAAAGCTTGTTAAAGTGCTGACATTACTCAATTTTGCCATACATTGGGATTTTGCATTACATAGTTAACTCCTACATAAGCATAGCATTTATTCTTCTTGCATCTTGTGTTTGTTCATTTTATTGATATGGCATCATCAGTTGTTAGTTGAATAGTTTTATTTTCACAAGTATACAGAATATTGTTGTTTGTATGATCCTACAAAATTCATTGAATTGTAGTAAGTAGTCAATTTCAATTAACATTGAGAGCTTAAAATTAAAAAGAGCTGCAAACTAAATCTTTGTCTTAAGCTGATGGAATTAATTAATGCATTTATGAACCATCAACATACCTAAGTATAGAGTTTAGGTATTCTATTTGTAATTTGCATTTGTTATTGATATTGCATGATCAGCAGGTTAACTTGATAGTTTCATTGTCACAAGTATGCAGAATATTATTGTTTGTATTATTCTACAATACAATTTTAACCAGAACTGACTAATAGGTTAGTTTCAGTAAATATTGATAGCTTTTAATTCTTCTTAGCTTAGTTTGCTATCTACTCAAATGTAAATGTTGTGATGTGATATGATGTGATGTAACACCTACATAACTACAGCTAAGTACCTACATACTTTAGATATGCTGTGTGTAATTTGTTTGTTTGTTTTTGTATAGTGTTTCATTCTGTGCTGTAGGTACATGTTGTTTTGATGCTTCTGCTCACCTAGAACTTCATGTTTGTTTCTGTGAGTCATCACTAATCAGATAACATTCAGGTAAATTGTTTTCAGAACACAGAGTATCGTTTTGACTGCATTAAATTTGGTCAGTGGATCATCTTGGGGGCGGATTTCATATGACTACTGAAGATATCTGGTCAGTGGGTCGTCTTCTGCATGAAATCACGTCTCCACCATTTAATGTCAACATTTTGTAGAATTGTCCTTTTATTGTCAAAATGATGGCAGTGCTCGACCGCTTGGGGACTGCAAGGGGTTCCAGTTCATTTGTTATTGTGTTTTCAGCGTCAGTTGAGATTTTGTCCATGAGTTCATTGCCACTAAGCCTTTTGGCGTCATTAAGTGTGGAAAGCAATTGAACAATTTCTCGGCTGTGGCTAAGCAGTAAGTCGCTTCATGAAACGTATTATCTTTGCAACTTTGGACAAATACTATAAAGGCTTGATCGAGCGGAAGGGATAGCGTGCGCCATCGCCACTTCTGATAACACGGCGAGTAGGTATGGTCTTCGTCGTGATCCTTCATTGATGGTAGGATTGGTAGGTAGGTAGGGTAGGTAATTGAATTTCAATCACACACATCGCTGACTTGACACAAACTCCATTTATTTCAATTAAACCACTTACAGGCACTTTTGAAATTATCACTAGGAGTTATTGTCAGCCTGAAAGATGATGCTAGATGTACGTTCCAACAGGTAGGCTTCTATGGAGAAGAACGTACAAGAAACTCCATGATCACTCTTTTAAACCAAAATATGTTACAACAATGTTATGGTCGAATAATCTTAACACTTTTAAAACCAAATTCTACTTTTTACATTTTAACACGCGCACACGCGCCCATCGCCATATTTCTCTCTGCCCCCTCCGTCCGGAAGCGTGTCGTACCAGTACAAAATCTTATTACTTAAGTAGTTGAATAAAATGTAGAAACAATACTAAAATGATTATCAGTTAATTCTTTTATCACTATACAATGCTAATATTCTCAAATAGAAAGGCGTCTTAACATTATGACTGAATTAGTAGCTGCATCACTATTTGTAACTTCAATATTACTGCGCGATGACATTTCCGGTGATTTGAAGAAATTAATTAAATAAAAGGTCATCATTAACAAATTGCCTGTATAAAATAGTCTTGTTAATTTACACTCAGCAATTCATTATTGAAACCTATTCAATTCTCGTATTAAATTAGAACCATGAGATGATATTGACTATTGACTTGGTCTACGCCATTTTCTCAAGGACCTCAATTACACAACTCTGTAATATTTCAAAACAACTTATAAATCAGATGTGCAAATTGTTAATATGACTGAAATCCTAATGGTCATATAATAAATACTTCCTTTTAATTTTAACTACAGTTTTAACTAAAACATTGAAATTAGTTTAATAACAAATTTCCGATGACTTCAGCTTATCCAGCAAGCAAATAGATGGCGTTGATCTCAAATGAATTAATCAATACCCACGTTATGTGTGATAGTTGTAACGTGATCTCACAGAGGGCATTATTACCAATGACCAACAGTTATAATAATTAGTTAATTAGTAAACTAATAACACCCGTGCCCAATGTTCACGTGTAGTATGGCAGCTACGGGGTCTCACTGCGACATATACAAAAATATAATACGGAAAACTATATAGGTATCAATTTATATTATTGAAAGAGCGCGTCAGCTACTGATGGCACCAGGTCAAACATGTCATGTAAAAATAAGACTAACGTTCCAAATACGAAAACCTTCTAGTCTAGAAAGAAACCAAAGTGTTTAGGCGAAACATTTAGTTAATGCTTTCGATTAGAATGCATAATAATAATGTCATGCTGGTCGAAAGCAACCTTTACAATTTATTACAGCTGATAGATAAATAACTTTAAATAACTTGGACCTTGTTCCCCAAAGCGGTAGGCTACTATTTTATAAATATTATTTTGATACTCATATAAAATATGTTAAGTATTTATTACGTAAACAAATGAATAAACAGAATAATAGTGCTCTAATTAAATCTTACGAAACTTGTTCGACTGGAGGCAATAATGGCTAACGTAAACAATGGCATGTCTATCAAATCTACGAAAATTATTCAAAACTTCCCGTAACGCAATTAACAGGATCTACTATAATAGACTAAACCAATCCAACATTAAGGATGCCACCCACAATTTGCACGTTTATAATTTAACTATACAGACGAGTGGTCCGCCATGCGGCAGTGTTGCATTTAGTATGCGCGTCACATGCCATCGCGCCGGATTGCGTGCCACCCCTAATCATGGCGCTTGTCCGACCAATAACAGTACTATTCATTCGTTACTCTATTTTAGGCTATTGATAGGTACCTTGTGTATTTTTAAATTGAATGTTTTAATGAAGGGGTTTCTGTTATTATATTTAAATTTTAAAAAGAAGGGTATGGATGCAGTGTGCTTCAAATTGAGATTAAATATGTATATGTCGACATGTAACTAAGTGTTTCGATGATGTATTTAGATTTTTTTATAGTTAAGTACTTCTTCATTTCAACCTTAAGACTCCTACTGTTTGGCCTAAGTCTTCTCCAAAGACCTGTGTCGGCCTCACGCCGCGTTCATCCAGCGGCTTCCGGCGGGCTGGATCAGGTCGTTGGTTCACCTTGTGGGTAATTACTTACTCAAAGTCAAATCATTTATTTCAATTAGATCATTAAAATACACTTTTGAACATCACATACTTTAATGAAGCATCCATCATCATCATCTGCTGTCATTCGTAGATCTTTGGAAACTCATTATTAGTAGTATAAATTCCTTCTGACTCGGTCTCGCTATCTTTTTAAACAGTCACTTTACTACGTGTCTTGCATTGAAAGACAATTGTTGCTATTACTCTTTAATCAATTTCAAACTTAAATTACACACATACGATCTAATTCCATTCTAATCACACGTCTGCCCTTTCGATCAGGTCGCGCCCGAATGGTTGACACCCGCTGATCTCAAGTCACCGGGGTTTGTTTACATTAAACACAGCTTACATTAGTCAGAAGCCAGAAAGTCTGCCATCAATTCTTACTAGGGGTATTTTAACTGGGTTGTGGAGGCCAGGTGGGCTGTCGGTCCATTTAAAACACTGGTATTTGGTATTCAGCTGCACTCGGTTGGGCTGTAAACCGATCCCGAGATATTTAGTAAAAGGCTAGGCAGATGATGTCCTACCTACTAAAATGAATGAATCAATAGCTTTTAATTCAAGTGAACTTTCATAGGTAACGCAATGTAACTACTTGTATTTTATTTCAATCTTGACTTAAACTGTATATGTACTTATACCTACGTACAGTACGGTCAACGTAACTTGGCGCGTCTGAAGTTAGCCGATCAGCTGCGCAGTAGACAATTTCGTTCCTAAAAGTTCCATTGCGCAGCCAAACAGCTAACTTCAGACGCGCCAAGTTACATTGACCGTATTGTATCTATGGTTTTGTCTCCCGGAGTCGCGGGCAGAACTTAGGGATTTATAAATGGAGTCAAGATTGTAATGAAATACAACTCCATGCTTCAATAACAATATCCAAACACAAACTTTGTACACAAAATACAAGGTTACAAAAACATTACTTAATTACATTTATACAAAGTCAAAGTTTATTTATAGCAGTTAAAATAAACATTTCTGGATTAGTTAATTAAATTGAAACAACGGTATCTTGTTCCGATCTATAGTTGTTAGCTTGTTGATAGGAATTTCATTAAAACACCTGTAAGTAGGTATATTATGTTACGGTCCAGTGAATTGTTCCTAGCGACCGTTCCAATTAATGTCTTCCGGAATTATGTCGCAATGTTACCAGTGACTGGTCACAATTTTATTGTCTTTTGAATAAATGTTGTTAGATTAAATAATAAAATGGAACTCAAACATATGGAACACAACTTGCTGTAACATAGTTATCTACGTACCTAATGGGACATAAGTTATCCTACTTGTTTGCTACGCTAAGGATTTTTTTGGTTTTTATACAAAAAATATGCAATAATATTATCGACGATATATTAAGGTCATCAACAGTTAGATAGTAAGGCTAAATGAGGACATATTCAACATCTTCGAAGTACCTACGTAGCTATTATCTAGTACGTAACCTACAAATACCTAATAGGTAGATCTATTTTTTTTTTAATTATTATCATTTTTCAGGAAAGTTTTTATCAAACTTCGTGCAGTAGCTAAAACTTGGATTAAATCTATATGTAGACTTTTGCAACTTCTGAATAAAACCTCGTTTAAAGGAAACAAATCGAAGTAGGTAGTGCCTTTGTCAATTTAATTATTATAACCCATAAAATGTCAATCAATTACTTATTTAGAGGTATGAAGAACAGAGTGTAAAGTTCTTCATCCTGTATATATCCTTATGTCGTGGATAACTCTGCTTGCGCGATCTAGGAAACTTCGGTTGTAGTATGCTTCATGTGCGATAGATGTCGCTACGCTTTTTTAAATCATTTACACTGCACATTTTGACGTGATTGTCAGTTTAAAATCTGTAAAAGTCGTTTAATAGCCCCTTAAGTCGGTATTTATGAGAAAAATTGTTAAAATTCATTTTATCTAATTTGCTTATAATAGTTTGATGATTTCTTTTATCTTATTTTGGTAAACAAACGATGACGAAGAGCCAATAACATCCAAAAGAAAAAAACACGGACTTACCTACTCTAGAAGCATCCAAGCAAGGAAAGCCTCGTTAAAAAACAATTTCCCAGCTTGTCGCAACAGAAACGCAAATGAGATTAGAACGTTCACAAAAACAATTAATCTGCATCTAGTCGAGACATTTCCCTAATTACAGGTGAGGATTCTAGAATACTTCTCCTGTAGCAATGTATATCAAGCAACATTGCAGATGACGGTCATATTTCAGAACGTATGGAGAAAAGCAATATTTTAACTCCGGAGAACGGAATTTAGTTCCATAATTTGTCTCCGCTTCAGTGGAGATTCTGGGAGATGCGGAATCTCATGTAAACGCCACACGTTGCAACTTTTGTTCAAGATGTCATTTCAGGCGAGTTTGTTATGTCATTTTGGGTACGTAATGGGATTTTGGTTGCATGATATGAACCTGCTGCAGTTTTATAATAAAAGAGGGATGTTTGATTTACTAGAATGTTTTCTGCAATTAACTTTAATTCGATAAGTTTAAAAATAAAAACAATTAAATTGTGTACAACTAAAAGAATAAAAAAGAGGGAACTCATAGGGCATCAAAAATTAGTCCATTCGTCATTCAACGTACATGTGCCCAATAGGCTGGTTGTCTGCATCAAATTGAAATGTTGCGTGACAATTTGGTTCTTTGGCCAAAGAATAGGCCAGTCCTCGGGTTACGTGATGATTCGAAATTTGTTTTTATTATTTTTAATATTATTATTTAAGTTTCGTATACCCTTAATGTAATTTTGACTAAGTTGTAAATGATAAATATTCATTCTATTTTAAAATATACTTTATACAAATAAATCAAACTATACAACGTCCGATAATTAGGGTCATAAATAAGCTTATATGTAACGTCTCAGAAACACTATGGAAGGCAAAAAATAAAGAAGAAAATTATTAAAAACTGAGTAGAGCTTTGCAGAATTGTGTTAATTTAATTAGGCTTAAAGAAATTCGATTTTAATCACTTTCTTTATGTAAATGTTCCAAATTGATATCCATAATTTATTAGAATTCAACACAAAAGTATCTATTGGAGCAAAACATTTCATAAATACATCACAACAAAGGAACAATCTCAACAATTATGTACAAAACAAACAACATTTTACGTCGTACTGTAACCTAGGTATACGATTTTTCCTTGTTCATTGTACCTGCAGAGACGGCGATGGCATGACGTCACGACATGCTCCAGTGACAATCAACGTCCCTTATTAAGATAAACGACGCTCGCCCTAACGTAAGGGAAATCAGGCCCACACCGAATGTTTGGTAAACTTAAGTGACACTGTGGTGACAGTCCGTAAGGTCGTGGTCCAAGGACGGGGATTTAATGGGTTTGGTCACGAACAGGTACGTTGGTTTGAGAGAGTAAAGGTATTAGTATTTTTAATAGATACAGGACATTCAAGTCATGTTTGTATAGTAAAAAGATGTACAGACCTGGTCGTAAAGTACTGGCCTTTGTACATAAGTAAGTAAAATATTAATTGCGTTTGAGTACGAGCCCTAAAGAATACTTGTGATTGCTTATCTAATTTATACAGCGTGCTCAATAGTATGTATAAAGTTGTATGAAATCGAGCACAATCTTAAATTATCAGACTACGTTAAAACCCGCCTCAGAGTTCTTGGCTTCTAAGTGATTTTTATCGTATCGTTCACGCACATTCACGCGGATGAAGTCGCAGGCATTAAGTTCCTAGTTTACTGCGGTTCAGGTTTCCTCACGATATTTTTATCACTGATGTGAGTGATGTTCAAGATAAACTGAGAAAGTACATACATGGAATAGAAAAAGTCACAACCTGCATGAGAGGCGGGCACACGACTTAACCACTGGATCAACACAAACCTACTTAAACTTTACTTAAATTAATGTTGCCTGTCTCGCTCCTGATTATCTTGAGAATCCTTAATTTATTTGAATTAATAATTTTACTCAATTATTCTACAGACCTCAGCAAGATTTTGAACTCTAATCGGTCAGAATTTGGAACATTATCACGACTCACGAGGTGTTTATTTATTCATTGGAATAATTTACGTTATACTTAGCCAGCTTTCAAATAATGATTGGTAGGTACTGTAAAGGTTGTATCCCACCAAAAACATTTTCATGTAAAATGTTGCCAAGACGAGACACTGGCAAAAAGTTATCAGATCTCTACCTATAATCTCTACTCTACAAGCCCTGACTTCACAAACTCTACACCTTAATCAAAATATGTGGCTTGGCCGTTTCGCTACCATCATAATGGGTGTAAGGTGAAAAATGTATTCACTGTTCATTACTTTTTTGTTAAACAATAATTCTTGTAGTAACGAAACAGCCAAGCCATATATTTTGATGAAGGTGTAGAGTTTGTGAAATTATGGCTTGACGAGTAGAGATTATAGGTAGAGATCTGATAACGTTTTGACAGTGCGAGCCATTACGTCTCGTCTTGGCAACATTTTACACGAAATGTTTTTGGTGGGATTTCATTTCTTTTAGTAAGTTGCATATGACATTTTATTTCTAGTTTTATATTTTTTTTGTTGTTTGTGTGTTAATACTAGCTTACATACCATATTTCAGGTTTTTAGGACTTCAGGAAGTACCCTTAGAATTTTGATGTTCATCAGTGAGTCAGTGACGAAATCGGGTTTTTTTAGGTACCAATAAAATCTAAAATATAAGAGCTGTGCTATTAAAACTTTCTATATTTATTAAGTCCACTATAGATATTATATCCCGAGAATTTTGTTTATCTGGTATAATCCAAACACAAGTTATGAGCATTCAAATAAAGGACGAAGAGCTTCGAAAAAAGGTAGGTAGTACCCTTGCACTTCGCTTGGCTCGTCTTGGCGGGGGCACTACCGTGCCCCCAGATAGCTACGTAATGCAACTTGGTCAAAAGCATTTGGACTAAAGGTTTCTTCTAAACACACAGATTTTTAGGGTTCTGTACAAAAAAAAGGGAACGCTTAGAGGATTTCTTCACCGCCAAGAAGGAAGAAACAATATCAAGGTCATTTTGAACCTTATGCGAAATGAGAGTGAATAGAGATGTGAGATGCGAGTTGTTGTTTGAATTTTACGGAATCGGCCTACTGTAAGAGGTCCAACTTTAGGCTCTCTTACAGGTACCCTGTTACACAAAATAATAATAATAATATGTGAGGACATTTCACACATGACCATCTGACCCCAAACTAGGGAGACCCTGTGCTATGGGTGACAGACCGCTGATATACATACACAAATACATTTTAAATACATACTTAAGTATATTGATAAACAACACCCAGACGCAAGGCAAACACAGACATAAAGCATTCAAACAACAACTCGCATCTCACATCTCTATTCAAGCAAGTAACGGAAGGCGAATGGAACCCTACCAATCCCCGGTACTGCCGGTGGACGTGCGTCTTCACCACAGACGTGAATAAAAGTCGTAAAAGATCAATTGAGAATGTACATACGGTTGGCTTGCGAGCATTCCAAAAAAATTCCATAAGAGGCGGGTACTGACCAAAGGGCGTGACGGTATGCTGCAACAATTCAAAGTCAAAGTCAAAGTCAAATCATTTATTTCAATTAGACCATTATAAGGCACTTTTGAACGTCAAATGAGAAAAAAAAAATAATTGATTCTAGGTGCCCATTCGAAAAGGTAGTTTTGTATGGAGAAGAATGGGCAAGAAACTCCATACTTACTCTTTTAAAAACGATGTTAACAATATTTGCATTTACAGGAATTATATAATTATACGTGAATACGATGTACCTTGCATAAAAACACTATAGGTATTTGAAAGTGTGAGTACAAAGTATCACAGATTAAGGAATGACAGACTAAGTTATATATACATAGATACACAGTGTTCACATATTAATACAAATGTTGAAACAGTAGACGACCACTCCTTATATTTAAACAAACAATGAATCAGTATGTGAGCCTGAGCAGTGTATAAAAAAAGAGTCAAATATATATATGTACATATTTATACTAAGTATGAAATTAGGTATTTTAAATTAGCAATCGGTTCGATTTTGTCTAGACTGTCGATCGTCCTATGGAGCTAGACCAGCATGTTTCCAAGCATTCTTATCTTGAATATAGTCCTCTAAATTATAATAAGCTTTTTTACAGAGTGTTCTTTTAATATATGATTTAAATTTTGTTTCACTTAGTTGTAATAATTATATCACTAGGAATTTTGTTGTAGCACTTAACACAGTACCCCATAAAAGATGTATGGACTTTAGACAATCTAAAATATGGTTGAGCTATTTTGTCCTTGTTTCTAGTATTAAAGTCATGTCTATCACTTACTTTATTAAACATATGTAAGTTTTTTCTTACATACATAATATTTTCATAAATAAATTGGCAAGGCACTGTCATTATATTAATATTTTTAAATAGTTCCCCAAGAGATTCGCGGCGACGTAGATTATAAGTGGCTCTGACAGCTCTTTTTTGTAAAATAAAAACGGATTCAATGTCAGCAGCCCGACCCCACAGTAAAATACCATACGACATAATGCTGTGAAAGTAGCCAAAATAGACCAAACGCGCAGTTTCTACATCTGTCAACTGTCTTATCTTTCTAACAGCTTAAGCCGCGGAGCTTAGTCGCCCCGCAATAGATGTTATATGAGGTCCCCATTGTAATTTCTCGTCTAGCGTGATTCCTAGGAAAACCGTTTGACTAGTAAATTCCAGTTTCTCTCCATTAAGTATGATGTCACATTTGCTATTCCTAACATTTGGTAAAATGAATCGAATACATTTGGTTTTTTTTTCATTAAGTACCTAAACTCTAAGGTGGGCCAATAGATGTGTCCAGAAGTGTATTATATGCTATCAACATAGCAATTACATGTCTACATTCTCCAGATAGAGATAAAGTTCTCTGAGTTAACTTAAAACCACTAATAAAGTTATTAGTGTCAAAATATAATAATTTGTCACTATGACAACATGTCAACATATGAATAGTACTGTTCAATATTTAAATGTGATTGTTTTCTGCTTCTGATAAAGTATCAGAGTAAGGAAAGGCACACAGCATGAGCTTTCCTATGTTTAACTTTAATAAGGTGTTCACACCATCCACTATGTCTTTTTTAGTAATACCAGTACTATTACCTAAAAGTAGAACCATTGTACAGTAATGGTCCATGTTTGTATTTACAATTCTCTTAATTATTTGTTTAAAACTAATGTTATGGTAACTATGATTGGTAAAACTATGACTAAGGTAATTGTGTAGTATTTTCCCAAAGCCTGAACCTAATTCATCCCAAAATAAAATAGTTTTATTAGTTTCCTATGTATTGACACAGGTGTTTGCTGGAAGAGCCAATACCGGTGAAACCATGTCAAGCTGAGGCTGAGGAGATGGTGGTTGGTTGGCACTACTGCAGGAAAGATTATTAGTCAAATTCTCGTACTTCTCAGCATTGTCCTTCACCAGGTCCAGTAGTTCCCCAGCCTCAAACAAGCGTTCACTTAGTTGATGTTGTGACGATTCATACTTTTCAAAAATATCCTTCAGCATGTGTTCTTTGTGTAATAAATCATTATAAAGGAGTTGAATATCCGTGTCATATTTTTTTCTACATTTAGCTAGTTCAACAGTACAAATATGTAAGTCTTTTGATAGGGTGACACGTTGCTTTCTAAGGGAAAGATTTAATTTTAAAAGATTTTGTTTTTTGATTGATTTTTGTGACCGTTTAATGAATTTCTTGACTTTAAGATATTTCTTTAGTTTTTTGTGACTCATAACAACGGGACATAATGGCATGGTATCATCACCAGTCAAATCTATGGTTACCGCTGACTCACACACTGATTTTGACCTACTGCCTACCAACTCCTTGAACAGGTTATCGGTGTTCACAGCCTGTTGCCTGACTTTGACCGATTCTGAGTGAGATAGGGTCTTATGGGCATCACACAATTCATGTTGAAGTTCTGTTCAAGGTATTTCATCCAAATTATTAGAAATTGAAATGTTTTTAGAAAAAACCATGTTTGACATTGTTTGTTTTACTGAACATTGGTTAAAGGGTAATCCTTTAACCAATGTTCAGTGCAAATGCTAATTAACTATGAAAACTATAGTGTGGGCAGTTGTTTTAATCGCAAAGCTATGTCGCGTGGAGGCTCATTGATCTTATTAAAAGATTGTTTAAAATATAAAGAAAGAAATGACATACTTGGCCTATCGGTTGAACATTGCATCGAACTTTCCTGTGTCGAGCTGGATGAACATATTATAGTGTGCGTGTACAGACCCCCAAGCTACCAAAACTATTCTTTATTTGAGTCTGTAATGGAAGATGTATTAGCGAAACTTGCAACGTGTAGCAAACCCGCAATGATTTGTGGTGATTTTAATATTAATGTTTTAGAAAATAATTTGAATAGTAGTCGATTATTAAGCCTTTTTAAATCATTTAATTTGTCAAATGTTTTCATGGAGCCTACTAGGGTAAATCCAACTACTGCTACCTGCATCGATAACATTTTTTGCGATTGCGACTATGTAGATAAAGCTATTGTTAATTATTTACCATCGGATCATAGCGGTCAAACGGTAACATTTATGTTCAAAATGCCTACGACAAAAGTACAAATACAATTTAGACCAATAACAACTGGTAAATTAAATAAATTTAATAAAACTCTAAATAATAAGTTAAGTACTCTGGACCACTATAACAACGATGCAAATAAATTGTATAATGATTTATTTTCTGTGGTCGAAACTGAATTCAATAAAAATTTTGAAAAAAAGGCGAAATATATTAGCCCTAAGTTTATATTTAGTGACTGGGCAACTAAGGGTATTAGAAAAAGTAGAGTAAGACTGTTTGAGCTGTATGGCCTTAAGCCTTATATTAACACGGAAACTTTCAACAAGTATGTTGCTACTTATTCTAGAACTTTTAGAAATACTTGCAAGGTAGCGAAAGCGCTATACATTAGTAACAAGATCAAATCGGCAGACGATAAAATAAAGACAGTTTGGAAAGTTATAAATAACGAAACTAGCAAGAAAAAAGTTCGTAACGCGGAATATACATTGGAGACATCACATGGTCCCGTAAGCTCTAACATAGAAGTAGCTCGTGAATTTGTAAATTTCTTTACTAGCATACCAATCAAAACCACGGAAGCTTTGAATTCCTCACCTGACGACTCAATTGCGTTATTAAAAGCGAACGTTCTAGGCTGCCCGGTAGAATTTCAATTTAAACATATTGACCCCATGACCGTTTTAAAAGCTTTTCGGCAAATCAAAATAAAATTTACTGAAGATCTGTGGGGTATGTCTATTAAAGTTTGTACATCTATAATATAAACAATAGCACCTTATTTGGCTTTAATATTTAATATGTACGTAGACCAAGGTGTTTTCCCAGATTTAATGAAATTTAGTAAGGTCATACCTCTTTTCAAATCCGGGGATAGTAAAGATACTAACAATTATAGACCCGTGTCCGTGTTGCCGGCTTTCAGCAAGGTTTTTGAAAAGATTATGCTTAATCAGATGCTTGCTCATTTTAACACAAATGGCATATTACACGATCAACAGTATGGTTTCACCAAAGGGCGTTGTACGACTGACGCCGGTGTCACTTTATTAAAACACATATTTACTGCGTGGGAAGAGGCACAAGATGCCATAGGAATCTTTTGTGACCTATCCAAGGCATTTGATTGCGTAAATCACGACACATTAATTCTGAAACTTGAGCATTACGGACTAGGTAAACTTGCGCTTAGTTTAGTGAAATCTTATTTAAATGATAGACAGCAGCAAGTTCAAATAAACGGGGTGAATTCACATGGTTTAAAAGTACAAATGGGAGTTCCACAAGGCTCAATTTTAGGTCCTTTCCTCTTTTTAGTTTATATTAATGATCTTCCCCGGTTATTCAAAAACCAACCACAAATGGTGTTATTTGCCGATGACACGTCATTAATTTTTAAAATAAATAGACGGGCTCAAAATCTTGACAACGTAAATAACGCCTTACTTGAGGTACAAAAGTGGTTCACGGCTAACAATTTAGTATTAAATGGAAAAAAAACTAAGTGCATCAGATTTGCTTTGCCAAATGTTAAAAATAGTGAGTGTGACATAGTATTGAATAAAGAGAAACTGGAATTCGTCGATAAAACCGTTTTTCTGGGAATGACGCTCGACTCAAGGCTACAATGGGGTCCTCATTTAACATCTCTCGCAGGACGGCTAAGTTCGGCAGCATATGCTGTCAGAAAGATCCGGCAATATACTGATGTGGATACCGCGAGACTGGTCTATTTTAGTTACTTTCATAGTATAATGTCTTACGGTATTTTATTGTGGGGACGAGCTGCAGACATCGATTCTATTTTTATTCTGCAGAAAAGAGCCATCAGAGCCATTTACAATCTGCGTATGCGCGATTCTCTAAGGGAACTGTTTAAGGAAATTAACATAATGACGGTTCCTTGTCAATACAAATATGAAAACATCATGTAGGGTCATGTGTTCAACAATGAAACACTAAAAATTCAAAGTTTCATACACCTTTTGATTTTACAGACAGATGTCTAATTTTTTACAGGTATATAGGCAATTTTATTGGGTATCGGATGTCATTTATGGTTTTTTAAATTAATGTGTAATCAATCAGCAAAAAAATTGGAAATGTTTCATTGTGTCCACAGTGGTGTACACAATGAAACACCACAAATTCAACAATGAAACATAATAATATTATTAGTGTTTGTCTCATATTTATGAAATTTATGGAGTAGGTGAATGATAAAAAATGCTCGAGTTCAATCAAAAATGGTTTTATTAGTCATTTCACTTTAATCAGTCTCTTCATCATTTCAGCCGAAAGACGTCCACTGCTGGACACAGGCCATAGGAGGGGGGGGGGGGGGGGTTTGCCATAATCCGACACCATACGGACTCTTCTGGTTACCTTTAATTGGTAATTAACGAATTACGATAACGTCTTACTATTTCTAATAATTGTGTCCATGAAATGTTTCATTGTGTCCATTGTGCAACTGTTTTATTGTTGACTACATAGGGTTTATTTTACTAACCTCAAAAAAAGAAAACTAAATTTTAGCACTTTTAACATTATGATCTGTTCCACTTAATCTACGAAATATGATTAATGCTAGGTAATCATGAAAAATATGAATTTTTCAACCATAATTTAATGAAAAATCTTTAAAGAATGCTGAAAATACTTATATTTTTGTCAAAAAACTTAAAAATGCTTCACAGACACGTCTTTTCCCACGTGGCGCCGACGCAAACTGGGGTAGGGCGGGGGATTCTCGAGAGTGTCCTTACGCGATGTAATGCACGATCAGGCAATGTAGCGTTTTAGAAATATCGCAGTGTTTTATTGTGTACCACTGTTTCATTGTTGAACATCTGACCCTACGCTAGAAAAAATCTGCATCTTTTTGATAAAAGAGGTGACAGACATAATTATAATACTAGAAATAGGGACCAACTAGTTCAACCAGGTTTCAGACTGGCTAAAGTAGATTCGTCTTTCATGGGGTACTGTTTAAAGTGTTACAATAAAATACCTCCCCACATTGTTCAACTAAATGAGACAAAATTTAAGTCTTGTATTAAACGCACACTATGCAACCGAGCATATTATAATTTGAGTGATTACATCACTGATAAAAATGCTTGGCTGGATGCTGGTCTAGCTCCACAGCCATAAGGGTTCATAGATTAATTGATTAGCATTTGTAACAATTTTTGGAGCTGCTGAAGATGTAGATCTAAATTATCTTTGTATTGTATAAACTCAATGTGTTAGTATTATATAATTTTTCGTAGCACATACATGTGAGCACTATGTTCTTTAAAGCTACCATTTACGAGGTATACCTCTTATTGACTTGAATATGCCCTGGCGGTTGGGAGAGTCATGCTCACTTGAATGTCTCGCTGCCGGTGGCGCATGTGTTGGATCATTCGGTTCCCTTCAAAATGGTTGAGCTAAATGGTGCCGATCCATGCGTCATGTTCGTGAACGGACGCCGTCGGTTGGGACTGGTCATCTCTTAGCTGCCTCGGTTATTTTAAATTTTGGTTTGAATTGTTATTATAAATATATTTGTCTCTAGACCTCTTTTAACATGCAAGACGTGTTACATTGTTCTCACATTGTACCCTTAGATTCAACATGAATGATGTAACCTAAATTTGTAAAATTTATCTGATTTTAAAAGAGTGTTCATGGAGTTTCTTGCTCGTTCTTCTCCATAGAAACCTACTGTTTGGAACGAGCAACTAGCTTCAATTTTCTGACTGACTGACTCTGACAATTCAAAAGTACCTGTAAATGGTTTAATTGAAATAAATGATTTTGAGTTTGAGTTTGAGTTTGTAATTCGGTTTAAAGCTAGTTCGTGGGTGTCACTGCACTCTTGAAATGATGTTAACTTAAACTGTAATTGAGTGTGTTGGTCAGCTAAGTCCATGTGTTGTGTATGTAGCTCAGCCAGTTTATTTTTAAGGAAGGTGTTTTTGTCTACTATATTCTTCACTTCCACCTCGCTGTCATCTCTTTCCTGGAGCAACTGTTTACATAAAGCTTTAGAAGCCTCGAGGTCCTTTAGTGTAGCTCTAAGTTTTGCTTCTATCTCTTTGATTGTAGCACTGCGAGTCATCATTTTCTTTAAAATATCAGTCACCTGGAATGTGTGTAATAAAGTGCAGCTAAATGATTGTGAAAAAGAAAAAGTTTCTTGTTTATACTAATAGGAGGTAGGTGGTAGGAAAAAAAAATGTTTTAAATGAAAATAAGTATTGAGGTGGGAACAGAAAGATAATACAATTAGATGAGGCTGTTAGAATTAAAGGGAATGTTAAACATAAATAAAGTAAGATGAATAGGTAGGTACAATACCTACAATAGTAACACTTTAAAGTTAAATTTTAAGTTTCTACAAGTTTAGGGCACATTACAAGTTTGCAAGTTTTATCTAGGGTTTATAATTATAATTACATACAAATAATAATAAGCCTATTATGTGTAGTACACTATGAAGTGTTTACTGTCTGGGCGAATGTTTCGTCGTCGATTTTGCTTCCACAACTTGTCAAGCAAAAGGAGACATAAACCGAGCCAGTGTGTGATTGACGTAGCTCAGAGACCTGTTTCGTGATGTTCAGTGGTATGTTAATACAACTTAGATAAAACAAAATACTCCCCGGGTTCGATGATATTTCAAATCCTTCACCCGTTATAGTGGTGACTTGACAGCCGGTTTTTGTTATGCTTGTTGTGCGAAGTTTTCGCGACAAAAACACTGCATATGTACTGTACGTACAACTAATCACTTAATTTTAGTTATATAACACTAATTCACGTAAATTAAAGACTTTAACACATTTTGCAAATTAATAAAACCAATTGACACCAATAATATGTAACAATGCAATAACATTCCCGAATTAGTTAACCCAACACTTAGTAGTTTATAATGCAACTCACCCCTTTGTTGTTTAAGATATTCACAAACAAAATAGATTCACCGTATTCATTGTTTTGACTTAAATTATTAATCCATTTATAATCTACGTCGCCACGAATCTCTTAGGGAACTATTTAAAAATATTAATATAATGACAGTGCCTTGCCAATTTATTTATGAAAATATTATGTATGTAAGAAAAAACTTACATATGTTTAATAAAGTAAGTGATAGACATGACTTTAATACTAGAAACAAGGACAAAATAGCTCAACCATATTTTAGACTGTCTAAAGTCCATACATCTTTTATGGGGTACTGTGTTAAGTGCTACAACAAAATTCCTAGTGATATATTACAACTAAGTGAAACAAAAGGACATGTTATGAAATAGGCTTAAAATATTTTTTTTTTCAAACAGCTATCATGTGTGGTTTTTCTGATAGAGAAAATTATTTAAGCTGGCCTAACAAAAACAAAAAAAAAATTAAAAGCACCATTATTTAATAAATAAATATTTTAAATCCAGATATTTTTTTGTATCGTAATATTATTTTTGTACATTGAAACAAAGAAAAAAGGGTTAAATATCATTTTTAAAGTACATTAAACACCTTATTGTTATTTAAAATATTTTTAAACATTATTAGATGGCTATAAAACCGACGAATTATCTCCATGATTTGTATGCATGGCATTGATTCCGGAATCTATGAAAACATTAACTGTGTTGTGTCAGTAAGGTTGTCAGTGTCACACCACACATGTCAGTTGTCATGTCGATCGCTTGTCAAGCCCTTGTCTCATTGTTAGAATCGCTATTTTTCCGTTTGCTTATGAATATTTAGGTTTAATATTTGTAATTTCTACTTGGTATTAGTAAAATCATCATCTGAGGTGTGTAATCCCCGCACCAGGCCAGCGAGGTGGACTAAGGCCTAACCCTTCTCACTCTAAGAGGCCCGTGCCCAGCAAGGGGCCAGTAATGGATTGAATTTATTTTTTAATAGCGAAGTTGTATTAACGCAGAAATGCTATTATTTTCAATAACAGTAAATGGTTTATGATAAGGATAGGTAATGAATTTATATAAACTTATATTGTCACATAGGGGATATCTTCCGTGATTGTTCATTGTTTTGAGCTCCCGATATTTCAACGCTGGCAAGCGCCATGATCGCGTATCACGGAAGATATCCCGTGTGACAATATAAGTTTAGTTTTAAACCGTGAAAGCTTAAAACAGTGTATGAATTTATTTGTATCAAACATCCTTATTTTCTCCTACAATTTGGGACTTTATGACTTTATCATCATGAATTCAGTAAATTGCAAAATGATTACTGATGGTTTTACGTCTCCTCCAAGGCAGGCCAGTAAACCAAACAGTCCAGATACAGACAGACTTAAATGGATTGGACCTGTTCACCTTTTGTAAATAGTCGCTCCAGCAGGTCAGAATAGGTGAACATTTTTGTGTATTAGGTAGAGAAATAAAAGTAATGCATTTGTAGTACTGGCATTGGCTGTCATATTGATGGTGTTGCTATGAACAACATCAGCTATGCGGACGATGTGGTTTTGCTGAGCCCATCGATCAGTGCGTTGAGACGACTTTTGAAGTTGTGTGAGGTCTACGCGGTGGCTCATGGGCTTAGGTACAACGTTAGTAAGAGTGAGTTTCTTGTTTTCAAAGTCGGCGCCAAAGGTGACGTGAATGTGCCGCTCATATCACTGGAAAATACACCCTTAAACCGGGTTACAAAGTTTAAGTACCTGGGCCACTGGGTCACCGAGAACCTAAGTGATGACTTGGACGTAGAGAGGGAGCGCAGAGCGCTGTCTGTCCGTGGTAATATGTTGGCCCGCAGATTTGCACGGTGTACGCATGAGGTTAAAATGACCCTCTTTCGAGCCTATTGTCAAACTTTCTACACCTGCAGTCTGTGGGTCAAGTATACGCAGGGGGCATACAGCGCTCTGCGTGTCCAGTACAATAATGCTTTCAGAACGCTTATGGGGCTGCCGCGGTTCTGTAGCGCTTCGGGTATGTTTGCCGATGCGAGGGTGGATGATTTCTACGCAATTATCCGTAAGCGTTGCGCCTCTCTGCGGCACAGAACACGGGGTAGCTCCAACAGTATGCTGAGGGCATTATGTGAGCGGTGGGACTGTCCAATGCTCGGCCGATGGGTGGGACTGCACACACACGTCGCAGCCAGATAAGTGGACAGATACAAATTGTGACTGTTTTATTTATTTATTTATCTTTATTTCGTCATTGTATGTGTACTAACATTAGTTTTAATAAGTTTGAATGTATCTACTAACAGTATGGATCTCGGTCTGCCAATAAATTATTATTATTATTATTATTATTATTATTATTTATTTATATTTGACTGTATTTTATTCTACCTCTTAATTTTCAACATCATCCCTTATAATTATATTATCAAGAAACTGTGCAGGAAAGAATCCAAATTAAAAGCCAGGTCAAATAAAGATAACTTAAAGATTACAAGAAACTTGAACATCAATAACACAACAAAAACAAAAAAAAAACAAATCACTTGTGTCCGTTCCGTTGTTGTAACGCAAACCACAGACGCATTCGCAGAGTATATTAATAATAGGGCGCGCATAGGTACGCAATTATAATTGAATTTGACACTTGATTGACGTTTACACTTTTCATAATGACAATAATGACATCCAACCGAAAAGTGTTGCCAAAATCAATAAATACCGAGGGTTGCAATTTACTTTTAAATTACAATTAATTAAAAATATAATAAAATAGGAAAGGTGCTTTTAAAAAAAATAAAAAATATACAAAAAGTAGTCTTAATTTATGTACTTTCATAAAAAAAAATCTCTTCCCTGTTCACAGCAGCTCCGAATTAAAGCCCAGCCTCCATACAAAAACCTAACATGTCCTTTAAATCATATATTAAAAGTACACTCTGTAAAAAAGCTTATTATAATCTAGAGGACTATATTCAAGATAAGAATGCTTGGAAACATGCTGGTCTAGCTCCATAGGACGATCGACAGTCTAGACAAAATCGAACCGATTGCTAATTTAAAATACCTAATTTCATACTTAGTATAAATATGTACATATATATATTTGACTCTTTTTTTATACACTGCTCAGGCTCACATACTGATTCATTGTTTGTTAAAATATAAGGAGTGGTCGTCTACTGTTTCAACATTAATTGTAATATGTAATATGTGAACACTGTGTATCTTTGTACATAAAACTTAGTCTGTCATTCCTTAATCTGTGATACTTTGTACACACTTTCAAATACCTAGTGTTTTTATGCAAGGTACATCGTATTCACGTATAATTATATAATTCCTGTAAATGCAAATATTGTTAACATCGTTTTTAAAAGAGTAAGTATGGAGTTTCTTGCCCATTCTTCTCCATACAAAACTACCTTTTGGAATGGGCACCTAGAATCAATTTTTTTTTCTCATTTGACGTTCAAAAGTGCCAATAATGGTCTAATTGAAATAAATGATTTGACTTTGACTTTGAGTTTGACTTTAATTACATTTATTATTTTGAAATGGCGGTATTATCACTAGAACATTCACTCTTAAAGCGAACGTCTGTTTCCAACTGGTATTTACGCTGCTATGTGTCCTTCAAGCTCACGGTCGCCTTTTTAACTTATATTGAAATTGAAGAATAAATGATTTTTAAAATTGTTAGAATTACAAAAAGACAACGATGACGCTGGCCAGATTTGAACGCGCGACACATGACACCGCAGTCTACCATATCACCTAACGTGCTAACTAAAAATATTTATCAACGTTAAAATTTTGGGATTAGGTCACTGCTTATAGAATGACGTCATCACAATATATTTGACACTTTGAATCGGGTTCGAGTGCGAAGTAAGCGTTAAAGTGACGGGGAAATTACCTTAAAGAACGCCACTTCTTACGTCATCTCATAGTTTATCTGTCAAAATCTCTCTGTCAATTAAGTTCAACTCGCTGACATGCTCGCAAGGGTGGCGATAGTGTAAATTCGAATTATCAACCGAGTTTTTAGAATGCCAAGTTCAGAATGAGGTCTTGCAGAATCACACCCCTGTAATTAAACACGTCAAACTTATAACACCCCTCTTTTCCGTCGGGGGTTATTAAAACCACAGAGCAGCAAGACTAACTCGTGAACCATAGTATCAGCATTACTTCTACTTTGAAGTGTAGCTACCACTTTAACATACTATTCACTGACTATCTGTCTCATAAAACACATTCGAGAACCTTACGTCCGTTTGCCAAATAAGTAATTAAATAGGTATCTAGTAGTAGTAGTAGTAGTATGACGGGCCGGTGTCCGCAACTCCACGACTCAGCGCGTATTTTGCGTACAGGTGGGAAGTAAATCATTCGATCCACCCGAGCTCCCCAAGAAAGGCCAGCAGCGCCTTGACGTCGCTGGCGATCTCCCGTAGGTTACCTGGGTTACCGAAGTACTTTGCCCTGTATGACGCAACCTCAGGGCAGTTCAGAAGCACATGGGCAAATAGGTATCTAAGTATATAATATTTTTAACGCTCCTGCTGGGTAATTATGTATAATTTAGAGAAACAAACAACAAAGACCCTTCCAAAATGTAAATGAACAACTTAAAACAACTTTGCATACATTTTTTTTTACTATTGATAGGTATACGTTTGACCACTAACTCACCCCGATGGGAAGCAACGATGCGGTCTAAAATGGAGCACGCTTAAATATATTGTATATATAGGGGGAATATATGTATAAAAGTAAACACATTTGCAATAAAAGTAAATTTTTTATTTTCAAACTTTTAAAGGTACTCATTTATTACGTAATTTGGTATCAATTTATGATTTCCAGCTCTGATCTGACCAGCTTGAGATTTTTGGCGTTACTTTGACGTCAAATCTTAACTTTGGGTCATTTATTGAATCCAAGGCCAAACTAGCTGCCAAAAAGCTGGGAGTCCTCGCAAAGGTGCGAAAGTACTTCACGTCGGAACAGCTGCTCAACTTATACCAAGCACAAGTTCGATCGTGCATGGAGTACTGTTCGCACCTTTGGGATGGATCGGCAAAATACCAACTGGAGGCATTGGAAGTCATCGATAGACGTGCCAAGAGGCTCATAAACAACGACTCCCTGGTTAGGGCTAAGCTCCAGAGCCTTGAACATCGCCGCACCGTTGCTAGTCTTTCGGTCTTTTATCGGGTACATTTCGGAGAGTGTGCTTTGGAATTGCACAATTTAATTCCCCCATCCCCGTTCCATCATCGGACGAGCAGAGATACGGCGAAGCGTCACCGCTATATGGTTGAAGTTCCACTGTCTCGAACCAAGCGCTTTGACTCCACATTTATTGTGCGAACTGCCAAACTGTGGAATTCCCTGCCCGCTTCTCTGTTCCCTGATAAGTATAATCTGGGTATCTTTAAGGCACGAGTGAACCGGTTCATCTTAGGCAAGCGTGTTCCAACTTAGGCCGCATTATCACTTACGATCAGGTGAATTGCGGTCAAACGCAAGCCTATTTAATAGTAAAAAAAAAAATTATGATTCCAATGGCTCACCACACATTCAATAATAGTTGGTTGATCCAGGGCAAGTAAGAAGTAACCCTAGTAAAGGCAGCAGGGGCTCCAACCTGGCAACCGCGGGCAGATATGAAGGAAAAGACACCAACCTGTTGAAAAATTAAAAAATGTATATGATACTTACTAGAAGATCGTTCAAGTAATGAAATATCACATTTACAAAAAGTCAACTTTCACATATGCAACGTCATAAGATACTAAAATGAGATGTAATTGTTTTAACGCACCAAAAGAGGCCTGTTGTTCCTGACGACAGTGAGAGGACCACCGGAGTCACCTTGACATGTGGTTCTGCCGCCAGTGCTGCTTGTGCAAATGTTGGTGCTTTGAATGTTAGAATAGGAACCTATACATGCACTGTTATCGATCACTGGCAGGGTAACGTGGCTCAGACCCTGGGTGGTGGTAATGGCACCGTCTGGACCTGTAGAATTAAACGTGTTCATGAGTCAATTCAGTTAATAAACAAACTGCTCTAGATTTAAAATGGGATGTTCAAAACTTCTTACCGTCACCGGTGCGACCGTAGCCAGATGCGGTGGCAAATTCACCGGAAAAGGTCTCGTTGAGATTGACATCAGTGGGCAGAAGGACGACGTTGACGTTGACTGTTAGTACATAAATATTATAATTGTAATCACGATAAATAACAATATCATTATTACCTACACTTACTGCCTACCCAATTTAAATTGCGTAAAACACTCAAACCCTGAAGGGATTTTATTAGTGTGTCTACGAATAGACAAAAAGAATAGATAGATGTACCTACGGCTGAATGTAAATTTACTTACCTGTGAGGGTAACGTTAGAGTTTAATCTGATGATAGCAATGTCGTTATTGACCAGGCTGGGGTTCCAACTTTCGTGCATGACAACGTTGGTAGTGGTCAATCTGGTACCACCGGTGTATATACGGATTGATCCAAGGACAACAGTAAAGCTAGTGGCCTGGGTTTGACCGTCGAACCAGCAGTGAGCAGCGGTTATAACAAGGTTTTGTCTGAGTAGAGAACCTCCGCAGACACTCTGACCACCAGGAATTGTAGCGAGAAGACCGGCCTGCGAAAAATGACCAATATTGATTTAAATACGTAATAGAGTTGTTTGAGCTACCACACAGTGCCTAATAAAACTGATTAATTACCTGAAAAGGAAACTGTCCGAGAATAGAGGTGGTACCACCAACGATTTTGCCTTGAATGTCTCCCTCCTCCTCAGCTTTACGAATTCTCTCGGCCGCTGGTGCACCGATTTTTGACAAGTACCCGTAAGCGGTGATGTCTTCTAGGTCGATGACATCCTCGAGGTTGATGTGTTTTGCGGAGGCGACCGCCGCCAGGGCCAAGAGTGCCAGTGCCAAGAACTTCATTATGCCGTATTCTTATAACTAACTCACGTTAGGGTTTGAGCGAGTCGTATTTATAGTACAGTTTTTTAGATAATCTTAAGGTAAAATCTAATTGATTAAGATATTTTTTTTTGTTTTATCAGTCGAAACTGATTACTAAAATCAAAATTATATGATTCAGACTGATATATTTTATCAGTCATAAAATGAGCTTTGGGAAACGGAATTTGTAATAAAGTTGCTATTAGGTACTTATGTATATTTTTTATGATAACAAATGCAATTAGTTTCTTACTAGTAGATTAATGTATCGTTTTTAAAAAGGCTAGTGTCATAGATTCTTGGTATCTATTAATGAAAGAAAATTGAAAACATATGTTAAAAACATAGCATGTAGTGCCGTGCGTATTTCTCTGCCAAACATAAGCTGGTACGGAGTTTGACCATTAGCATTTGGCGTCCGTTGGAGACGAGTTTTTACTGTCACTAACTTCTCTACTAGGTTACCTCCTTCCCCCTCTACGCTTCGTAAGATTCTCTTAACTGTCTGCACAAAACGCTCAGCTTGTGATATGGCGCAGAGGTCTTATGAATGATCATACAATCTTTCAAGTATTTTTCGAACTCTTCCGAAACGAACTGTCGACCATTGTCTGAAACCAAGACGTGAGGTGTCCCAAAGGTCAAAATAGTTCTTTAAATTTTTGTATGCACCAAGAGCTGGTAGTTGACTTGGTTGGTATAATCTCAGTCCGTTTTGAGAATGCATCTACAATAATTAAAAGTGGTGTCCGTGCACAGGTCCAGCGAAATCAATATGAAGTCTTTGTCAGGGGCCATTTGGCTGTTCCCAATGGTGCAGTGGTGCTTTCTCTGGTTCATTTTGTTGCAATCTACAGGTTCTACATGACTTGACTTTGGTCTCAATCTCGTTGTCAATTCCTTTCCAGTATACGAAACTGCGAGCCAATAGCTTCATCTTTACAATGCCTGGGTGACCGAGATGTAGATCGTCTAGCACTTGTTCGCGAAGTGTTTTTGGAATTAAGACTCGTGATCCTCTCAATAAACAACCATCATGCAAGGTAAATTCATTGTCCTTGTAACCGAGTGTTTTCAGTGATTGGCCAGTTTCCAATGCATGTAGCAAAGATGTACAGTCGGCGTCATTTCTTGTTTCTGTCGCTATGACATCTGGATTAATATCAATGGTATGGATTTGCTGAAATTGAAAACTGTAATTCTGGTCAATTCTGTTGGTCTTGGTGTTTTCTACTGGAAACCTGGATAAATAATCTGCATTTGAGTTATTCGTCGAAGTACTGTATTCAATGTTATAGTCAAATCCAGATAAGAAGTGAGCGTAGTGAAACAGCCTTATCGTACTCATTGTTGGTAGCGTTTGATGTGGGTGGAAAATTACTGTCAGTGGTTTATGGTCTGTAACGAGGATGAATTTCCGACCATAACAATAGTAGAAAAACTTTTCAATCCCCAGTGTATCGCTGTAGCTTCCTTGTCGATTTGACTGTAATTCTTCTCGCTACCAGACAGCGTTCTCGAAGCGAATGCTATAGGTCTCTCAGATCCATCTGGAAGTCTATGTGACAGTACTGCCCCGAGTCCCAGTGGCGATGCGTCCGTTGCGGATTAACGGCTTCTTAGAGTCAAAGTGTATCAGTACTCTTTCACTTACAATTTCTGTCTTTATTTGTATAAAAGCTTGTTCACACTCTGCAGACCATAGGAAGCTTGATTCTTTCTTTAGTAAGTTGTTTAGTGGGTTCGTGATCGATGCTAGGTTTGGTATGAATTTGTTGTAAAAATTTGCTATACCAAGAAATGTTCTTAATTCTGCTATATTGGTTGGGTGTTCTGTTTTAACTATTGGGTTTATCTTGTCCCTGTTTTTGTGTAGGCCTTCTTTGTCGATAGTGTGTCCAAGGTAATTTATACTTGTTTGGAAAAAATGGCACTTGTCTTTGTTTACTCGCAGATTACTTCCTATTAATTTATCGAGTACAAGTTTGAGCCTCTGTAGTAGTTGTTATTGGTTAGCTCCTTGTATAATTATATCGTCGAAGAAACATTTAACACCGTCTAGGCCACGTAACAGTTTGTCCATGAATTTCTGCCATAGGCTCGGAGCGACCTTAACTCCGAACATGAGCCTGTTTACTCTGTAAGTTCCTTTGTGTGTACTGAGTGTTTGTAGCATTGCGCTTTCTTCATCCATTACCATGTTTAGGTACGCTTGTGTTATGTTGAGTGTACAAAACAGTTTTTCTTCATTCATCTCTGTGAAGATATCTTCAATCATAGGTATTGGATATTGTTCATCCTGTATAAATTTGTTTAGGGTAACCTTATAATCAGCACATAATCGGATATTCCCATTTGGTTTGACAACTGGTACTACTGGAGTACCCCACTCAGAGTGGTCAACTTTCGTGATGACACCTTGTGTGCATAGTCGCTCTATTTCTTTATCCACTTTGGTTTTTAAAGCGTAAGGTATTCTACGTGGTCTAATAAAAATTGGCTTAATAATCTCTTTCAGGTTTAGGTGTCCTCTGTAATTGGGTATTTCACCAAGGTCGTTTCTGAAAACTGATGTCTTGTAGAGCTCCAGAAGTTGGTCTAATTCTATGTTTTTAATAGGTTGTACGGTTTTTATGTCTGCTAAGTTAAGTGTCTCGAGTTCTTTCATCCAGCTGCGGCCAAAAATGGGATCAACGTTTTTGTTGATAACGTACAGTTTTCCGTGGAATTCTTTTCCTTGGCATCTGCATTGAACGTATGCTACGCCTGTTGGTTTGATTACTTCTCCAGTAAAGGTTTGGAGTTTTAGGTTTGTCTTAAAAAATCTTTTTCCAATGTTTAGTTTTTGATAGTCTCGTAACGACATTAAAGTTAGTGTAGCTTCAGTGTCAAATTCCATCTTTATTTTAACGTGTTCAATATGTATCGTTATCATATATTTTTCAGATGATTCTCCAGATATGATATTAATATTATTCCAGTCATCATGGTCACTTGTTATTGAGTCTTCTAATAGGTTTGTATTCGGTTTATTCTTGTTAAGACTTGCATCTGAGTGGCGCTGAAGGCAAACACGGGCTAGGTGACCGACTTTATTGCATTTATGGCATGTAACGTTTATAGCGCCACATTTGTTGGATTCGTGATTCGCAGCACCACAGCGGAAGCATTTCCCTTTTAGATCTTTAGGTGTAATTTGTCTTGGAATTGGTCCTGGTCCTGCCGGTCTCTTGTAGGGGATGATTTTGTTGATGTGGTCATTACTGGTACTTGTTCATTAGTAATCATTGATGCGTTTTCTGCTTTACCCATTTCAATAGATATCGCAATCTGTGTCAGTGATTTGAATGCATATACTGTTCGGTCTTGTAAGATTTTTGTACGTGCATCGCTATCTTTCAATCCCCTTATAAATTGTAGAGATAAAAAGCTTTCTGATGTATTTTTCTGATAGTGTTGGCAATTGAATTCACAGTTAGTGGTAAGTTTCTTCAACTCTGCGGCGTACTGCGCTACAGTTTCATCGGCTTTTTGCGTTCTTGTTATGAATTTATGTTGTAGCGCCCATTTGCTAGGTTTTGGGTCTAAGTAGTCGTCAAGTATTTCAGTAATATTAGCAAATGACATATTCATTGGTTCTTCCGGTGATGTTAAATCGCAAAGTTTCTCTTGGAGCTCTGGTGATAATGTTGACAGTAAGATATTTGATTTCATTTTTTTTTAATTGTTGAAAGTTTCTGATTGTTGTAAGAGTTGAAATTGTATCTTCGGTGTATTCCTATGCCTGGATTCACTTTGTTTTATGTGTTGTTGCTGTTGCTGGCCCTGTTGCTGACTTCCATTCTGTGTCTGTTTTGTTACAAGTTTAGTTGTTATCGTTGTATGTAGTTCTTCGAACTCGTACCTGTATTCTTGTTCTTGATCATAAGCGTCATCGTCCTTGTCGTCGACAGTCTTGTTTTCGATTTTCTCTTGTACCTCCCGTATAGCCAGAATCGTCTCCTTCAGGCCCCGGAAGCGAGCAATAATGTCTTCGTCACATAGGTGTCGAGTCGCGTGAGCATCCCGCGTAGAGTGCCACCATATTTTCTTAGTTTTTCCATTTCATATATCTATTTACACAATGTTTATTTGGCTTTTTCTCGTCGCCAATAACAAATCTTGTTAATTGGTAAAATCATTTATTAGAAAGAAAGAAAGAAAGAAAAAGCATTTATTAGCCCGCACAGGACGAAACACACAAATAACAACAAGGTTTAAAATTATTACAAAATAAAAAATAAGAAACGAATCGGTCCTGTACGATGCCAAAAGGCCCCTATCTCAGCATTGTGCTGTAACATTTAAAAATGTCACAGCGCTGATATTCTGATAGGGCCCAAAGTGATGCCACGGCCAGATACGGATATAATAAAAAATAAATAGTGTAAATGAATAAACAAATATAAATACATGTAAAAAAGTAAATTAGAGAAAACAGTAAATAAAAAATAATAATTATTATTATATCTACACCCAACGTAACCATACCCTTCGTCAATCTGCGCGATGGGATGGCCGATAACTTTCATTTTCATTCACTGGCAAAGTGGCAAGTGGCAACACTGACGAACAGAGACGGACGCGGGCGCAGACATATTTGTTTATTGTTATGGAACGTAGCATTAATTATTATAACATCAATAATTATCAAAGCGAATTCAAAATCATAATCCATACTCTTTGCGTAATACCAGATAGCGTGCAGTGATTGTGAAACAAACTTGTATTATAGTGGGGCTCTAAACCCAGTTAAAACAAGAAACAAACATTACCTATCAGCGGTATAGTACCTACGTGAGTTACAGATGGAAAGAACCAAAAAAGTGACTTTAAATAACGGCAAAACAATGCATCTCGGTGTCGAGGTGACGGGAATTCACTACCAGACACAAGAAAACTAAGTATCGTCTTGTTAATATCTACTAAAAAATGAAAATAAGCACGGCCAGACGCTCCGACCACCCCTGCAAACTGCGTGCAGAACATTAGTGAGTTTATTCCGACAATTTTTTTTGCTGTTGGAGTAAGTAACATTTGAATTTACTTCTAAACGCACCAATTGTTTTTAGAGCACGAAGAGGTGGAGGGAGGTCATTCCAGCAGCGACTGGCAGCGAATTTGAAACTACCACGGAAAGCAGCAGTTTTGTGAGAGGAGGCCAACATCAGGTAAGAAGATGCTCTGGTTTTTATTTGGTTAACATCACGCGACCAAGACAGTTTTTTATAAAGATAATCTGGTTTTTTTGTGAGAATAGTGCCAAAAAGTAGGGTAGCCAGGTGAAGCTTTCTCCGCGCTGACATTCTCATCAAATTACCCTTATTTAAAAATGGAGTGATGTGGGCTCTGGGTGGCACATTGTAACAGAACCTTGCACACGCATTCTGTACCCGCTGGATTAGCTTCTGACTTCTACCGAGAATGCACGCCCCGTACACAGTGTCAGCGTAGTTCAGCTTGGATAATATAAGTGATTCACATAGCATGACTCGCATATCTACACTTATGTAGGGACGGACACGATATAAAAGCTTGAGTCGGTAGAAGCAGTTGCGCACAGCTTCCAGAATGTGTGTTTCAAAGTTAAGTTGACCATCAAAAACTACCCCAAGGTTACGAGCTTCCAGAACCCTCTCAATACCACAACCATCAATCCTGAGGTCCAGGTTGCAAGTCAGCATTTTGTTAAGAAAAACCCTGGATCCCATCACAATATATTTGGACTTAGTTGGATTCAGAACCAGGGAGTTTCTTCTGGACCAATCAGAGATTCTTTCCAGATCCTCATTGATATATTTCACTGTTTCAGCAGCATCCTGAGCGCAGAAAGAGAGGTACATTTGTAGATCATCAGCATACAAGTGGAACTTGGTGTTGATCAAACATTTGACGATGTCAGCACTGTACAAGATGAAGAGGAGTGGGCCAAGAATCGATCCCTGCGGTACTCCCCTGTACACATGCTTTGGACTAGAGGACATCATATCTCCATTGTCACTAGATACCTGAACGAATTGTGATCGATTAGTAAGGTAACTCTCAAACCATTTTACTGTTTCAACATTACAACCATAATAAGACAGCTTGGCAAGAAGAAGAGAAGTATTGATTGAGTCAAAAGCACGTGAAAAATCCAGAAGGACAAGGAGTGTTCCCATTCCTCGGTCCCGGGCCTCCAGAATGTTCCCAACCACATCCAGTAGAGCAGTTGTTGTGCTGTGGCCCCTGCGAAATCCAGATTGTGCAAGTGGTAAAATCCCATGATGCTCCAAATATAATGTTAGCTGGTTGGAGACAACCCTTTCCAAAATTTTGGACAGACAAGGGAGCAGGCTGATTGGGCGGAGATCCCTTACACTGGTGGGGTTAGAAACCTTCGGGATTGGTCTAACGATTGCTATTTTCCACAGATCAGGGAAGGAAGAGGTTACGATGGATCTGTTGATGATTGCTGTTATGACTGTAAGAGTACGAGGGAGTGTCAACATCAGCATCTCCAGAGAGATCCGGTCAGAGCCCTGCGCGTTGGATCTGAGACCACGCAGGATTCGCAGCACAGCTTCCTCCTGAACAGGCTCAAGCCGGAAATTACTGTCACTGTGCTGATGCTGTTCAAAATATGTTAAATCTGCAGCAGCAACGTCCCCGCTGCCAGGAACATCCAGGAAGTGCTGATTAATAGTATCTGGATTGTTACAGAAGTGGGGCAGACTGTGCTCTGATTTTTTTGTGTTGGTAATTATTGTAGACTTGATATGACTCCATAACTTCTTAGGCTGTGTAATATTATTGTTGATATAAGTTTTAAAGTATGCGCACTTCTCAGTCTCAATTGCTGTTCTTACCACGTATTTTAACTCTATGTAAGATTTTTTATGGTTATCTGATTTTGTAACTTTAGACTTTACATGGCACTTGTCACGCAGCTTCATCATTTCCTTTACAGTGAAGGTTATCCAAGGAGGTGACTTTTCTTTAATTAAGACTTTTTTGATGGGTGCATGCAAATCAAATAGAGCCATAACATATTGATTAAACATTTCAACCATTGAGTTCACATCTTGGAGACTTTCAATATATTCCCAGTCAATTTTTTATTACATTGTGACAGACAGTTCACATGACATTTTTTATAATAAGGCATCTAGCGAGCTAGCATAAAGATAGAAGTCTAAACAGTTTCCAATATAACAAGACCTAAGTCGAGGACTATTCAACTTGTGCTGTACTTACATCTTAACTTAACGTGTGTGCTACCTGTATTGTGCCTTTCTACCTTCCGTGGCAGTTCTGTGTTTGTGGACTATTGAGCAATTATAAAACCGTGAGTAAACAAACCGGATTTCATTGTTACTCCTGTACGCACCCGAACACAATAGATTAGTGCATACCCCAATTACAGTAAACTGGTGACCCCGCCTAAGAAAACGCCAGAAAGGCTCAATAATCCTGTGGGCTGAATCCTGAAAAGGACGCCGGTGAAACATCAGGAATAGGCAAAACACATTGGTGACACCATGAGTGACAGCAGCAAATCCGCAAAATCATTCGGTAGTACCCGCTCCCGTCAACGAAGTCATCGCGCAAAGTGCGTGTCCATTGACGACTCATCCGACATTTGCCGCATCGCAGTACGAATACCACCATTTTGGCCGGATGATCCAGAGAGCTTCTACTTGCGCAAACCAAACGGTTTGCGCAGGTAGAAGCTCAATTTGCGAACGCGAACATCACCAGCGATGCGATAAAATTCAATTACGTCATCGGCAACCTATAGCCTATACCTATACCTATATCAACTAGGGGATCGCAAACCCTCACAGTTTCTGCGACATCTCCAGAGTTTGACTGGACCGAGTGCCCTGAAGACTTCCTCCGGATAATTTGGAGTAGCCGTCTGCCGAGCAACGTCCAGACCCTTCTTGCATCGCATCCGCATAGTTCCCTTGAAGGATTAGCAGGCCTGGCCGACAGGGTTCAAGACATCGTGACCCCATGCCAAGTCGCAGCCTCATCCGCACCAGGACCAAGCATGACCCAGATGGCCAACGAGATCGCCGAACTAAAGAAGGCCGTCAGAGACCTCACAACGCCGCTGAACAAGAGACCTCGTTCGCAGTCCCGTTCGAGCCAGCAACAGCGTCAACGATCCAGGCAGCGATCTCAATCCAGCCACCGGAAGTACCCTCTATGCTTCTACCATTCGAAATATGGGGCCAATGCTCGCAAGTGCATTAAGCCATGCGACTATGAAAAGTCGGAAAACCCCAAAGGCAGTCGGTAATGGCGACTGACGACTGTCTCACACGTGCTGGTCGCCTCTTCGTCACTGACCGCAAGTCAAAGACTCAATTTTTAGTGGATACTGGAAGTGATCTGTGTGTGTTTTCGCGGTATGTTCTAGGTGAGCAGCGTGCCAAATCGAACTATCAGCTGTCGGCCGCTAACGGTACTATAATTGACACTTATGGCTATCTACAATTAAATTTAGATATTGGTTTGCGCTGCAACTTTCCATGGCGCTTTATAGTTGCCGATGTCACAAAACCTATCATAGGTGTAGATTTTATAAGCTACTACGATTTGCTTGTTGACATCCGCAACCAACGTTTAGTAGATAACACCACCTCAATGTTTGTTGTAGCTTCCGTTGCAACGGCTTCTACGACTTGTTCGGTGAAGGTCCCGATTGGGGATACGAAGTACCATTTAATTTTAAATAAATTCCCCGAAATCACACGACCCGCAGGCATACCCCACATAACCACACACAACACTATACACCATATTCGCACCACACCCGGCCTGCCCATTTCTTGTTCCCCTCGCAGACTAGCTCCTGACAAACTGCAGATCGCTAAGCAGGAATTTGACATCATGCTTAGCAATGGCACAGCACGTCCATCTGAGAGTTCCTGGTCATCACCACTTCATTTGGCCCCGAAGAAGGACAACAGCTGGCGACCCTGTGGTGACTACAGGCTGTCCAACGCGAGGACTATACCTGACAGGTACACCATCAAACATGTGCATGACTTCACCCACAGCATAGCTGGCTGCAAGGTCTTTTCGACAATCGATTTGGTGAAGGCATATAACCAGATACCTGTCAGCGAAGACGACATCCAGAAGACGGCAATAACAACCCCGTTTGGGTTGTACGAGTTTCCGTATATGAACTTTGGTCTCAGGAACGCAGGACAAACATTTCAGAGGTTCGTCGATAAAATGACGCGTGGGCTCGACTTCTGCTACTGTTATCTTGACGATTTTTTGATCTTCTCGCAAGACCAGGAGCAGCACGAGTCCCACTTGCATCAGCTCTTCACCAGGATGCAGAAATATGGCATCGTCATCAACACGTCGAAGTGTGTGATTTGGTGCTGACGAAGTCACGTTTCTAGGGTATCGCATCTCAGCAGCTGGAACCAAACCGTTGGAGTCCAAAGTGGAAGCCATCAGGAACTTTCCTACCCCTAAAATGGTTAGGGAGCTCAGGCGTTTCTTAGGGATGTTGAACTTTTACAACAGTTCAAGGATGGAGTGTGGCAACCACTTGCTTTCTTCTCGCGCAAGTTGAGCCCGACTCAGCAGAACTATTCGCCATACGATTGTGAGCTCCTCGCTATTTATGAAGGCATAAAATACTTTCGCCACATGCTAGAGGCGAGGCACTTCACCGTCTATACTGACTACAAGCCGTTGATATACGCTTTCCATGAGAGAAAGACCAACTGTGCTCCCCGTCAGCATAGACAACTCGACTTCATTTCGCAGTTCACGACCGACATACAGCATATTTCCGGCAAAGACAATATTGTCGCTGAAACTTTGTCCCGCGTCAGTCAACTGCAAACTCTAGTCGATTTTGAAGTTCTCGCAAAATCTCAAGATTCTGACCCTGAACTGTTGAAGCTAGTAAATTCAGAAGTATCTCTTCGACTAAAGAGCCGACCAACTAAAGACCGAACTCCACACGATCAAAACCGTGGGCAAAAACTAGTACTATGATAATTACCATCATTTTATCTACTATGTAGTACTAGCTTTAATCTAATATGTAGCGTTTTCCCGCGACTTTGTTCGCGTGAATGTCGGTTATCGCGGATGCAGACGAAGTCGCGAATTAAAAAGTATAGTCTATGTCCTTCCCCAGGGCTCAAGCTATTTTCGTAACCAATTTCATCAAAATCGGTTCATTCGTTTCGTCGTTAAAACGTAACAGACAGAGTTACTTTCTCATTTATAATAGGTATTTAAAATAGTATAAATAGTATGGATTTGGATTAAGTAAGTAAGTAAAAGTAAGTATAACCTATGGATTTAAGTAGGCTAAATGATAATATTATAATACTACATTTTAATCACGGCTACTACATAATGTACATTTTTCTCGGGTGGGAAGGAGTTAGGCCATGACACTCACCGTGGGTCTGGTCCACAAATTCAATGCTCAGCTCAGCCATGGAGAGAGCGATGCTCGGGGTTTCTCTGATGGATAGAATTCGCAATGAAGGCATTCGCCAGAGAACTAAAGTCACCGACATTGCGCGTCGAATTAGAAGTGGAAGTGGGTAGGCCACGTCTGCAGACAGACAGACGGTAGATGGAGTAGACACTCTCTAAAGTGGAGACCGCGTTTGGGCAAGCGTAGTTTGGGACGCCTTGCGGCACGACGCGATGGAACGACTATTTCAAGAAGGTGGCTCGCAGTGAATGGATGCGAGAAGCCTAAATCGGGTTGGTTGGCGATCTCTACGGGAGGACTGCGAACTGCAATGGACGGCAATAGGCTGATATATGATATGATGTTCGTGACATCACTCCTGTGTACGTGATACGCACTGCGTGTACGGTTCGCTACTTCCCCACTGCTCAACTAGATTGCTTAACTGCATAAAGTTGAGCAGTGAGTAATACCAACAGCTCAACTGGTAATTGCTCAACTATGAATAGTTGAGCAGTGGGTAATACCCTCTGATCAACTAAAACTGCACAACTATATTTATGGACTTGAAATATAATCTTTGAATCTTAGGTATAATTAATATACTTCACTCACTACTCAGAAATCTTAAAAATATAAAAAATACAATTGTTTCTTCTTTCAAGATAAGTGCTAACGATTTTAGAAAAAAAAATAACCTTAATATACGTCGTCAACTACGGCGACATTTAATTATAATAATGGGCGGAATAATAATAATAAATAATTATTATATTCATTATATTTTTAAATGTTTTTATTTTTTTTTTTTACTAATATTTAAAAATATAATGAAATATGTAAATAAATGAATAAATGAGAATAAATAATAATAATAATAAGGGAGGTATGGCAGAGTAAAGGCAGGGAGGTATGGCAGAGCAAGGAGCTTCACGGGCGCTTCTACCGATCCCTGCATGGGCCTGACGTCCATATCCTGGCTGCGTTTCGGTGACCTTTTTGGGGAAACCGAAGGTTTTGTCTGTGCGATTATGGACGAAGTTATGATGACGAACAACTACCGGAGGTATATTGTGAAGGACGGCACGGTTGACATCTGTTGGGCATGCCACCGACCGGGAGAATTAATCCGACACATTATCTCTGGGTGCTCTCGTCAGGTGAACGGAGACTACTTGCATAGACACAACCTTGTAGCTAGGATTATCCACCAGCAACTTGCTCTAAAATACAGGCTTGTGGCGTCGGAAGTACCGTACTATAGGTATGTGCCCGACCCAGTTCTCGAAATTGGCAATATCACGTTGTATTGGGATCGATCTATCATCACTGACAGGACTATTGCTGTCAATAAGCCTGATGTAGTGGTGATAGATCGATTATAGCGTCGCGCAATGATTGTTGATATAGCGGTTCCGCATGACGAGAACCTCGTGAAAACTGAGAAAGATAAACAAATAAACCGATAGTCGTTACGGCCAATGGACTAATTTCCAAGAACCTGGACCAACACCTAAGGGGACTCGCTGGGCAGCGGGATCAAGGGCTTGATACAGAAAGCGGTACCCCTGGACACGGTGCGTATAGTTAGGAGATTCCTCTCTCAAGAGCCCTGACCACCGGTGGCTTGGACCCTGTTCCCGATACCGGTGGGCTACCATTTTTCATATTTTTAAATGTTTTTATTTTTTTTACTAATATTTAAAAATATAATGTAGGTAATATGTGTAAGAATTGATTAAATGTGAATAATAATAATATGAAGTATGTATGTAGTATGTAGTAAGTTGAAACGTTACCATGCATTTGAATATCAAAAAACGAGTATAAAATAATCTATTTATGAAACTGTCATTACAATACATCAAGAACATAAAATTTATGATGAGTGACAATAACATTGTCAATTACAAATATTGTGTATCTTATCAATAGAAATAAATATAAGCGGCCAGTGCCTAGAGAGCAGTTGAGCAATAGGGTATATGTTAGATTTTATAACGGGATGACCTACTGATTAACTAAGTTGAGCAAAAACTACTTGAGTTATAGAGCATAAAATGTTCGGTAATACAAACTATGTCCTATGGCTTAACTGCTCAACTAGTTGGCAATCTTGTAGAGCAGTGGGGAAGTAGCGGTCGGCCAGGAAAGTAACAAAATTACCCATAATTCATAAATAATTTTCTGTCTCTGAAAAATGCAGACAAGAGTTATACATCCATTGTTATACATAAGGTGAATCCCTGCCGTTAAGTTTTCCAATTGTAAGTATAAGTTTATTACAATACCTACTTAGGAAATTTATTAATCTCTGATAAATTGTTTGTAATCGTAGATTACTATCAGATGGTTATTTTAAAATGATGGAACAATATCAGAACATGATAAATTTTTGCATATATGTATGTGTGTGATCGACTGATGTATAGAGGCCAGCACATCATGTTACCCGTCAAATTTCTTTGATGGTTTTTCAACTTTATTACAAAAGGATAAGGTTCATATCCAATTGGGCAAATTTGACAGTTTCGGATACTTTATGTGCTGGCGTCTGTACATCATTATTATTAGAGACAATAGGTTACGTAGTTTTATTTACGATTACATACAAACACCAACCATAATGATAGCGATCAATAAAACACTATCAGATTGTACAAGGGTCAAAAACGCTGTAAACACCTGTATTTTGTATACCTACTTTCTGAACAAATGAAGATATTATTATCATTTATTTCACATAATTATTAGGTATATTATTTATTTAAATATTGGTACAAAATAAAAATATTTAAAAATATAAAAGATACCCACACCCACACACCCACACCCACAGACCCACAGGTACCGGTGTACCCGGTGTGTGGTGTGATACCCACAGGTATCGGGAATAGGGTCAAGCTACCGGTGGTCAAGGTTCCTGGGAGACGAATCTCCTGACTATACGCGCCGTGTCCAGGAGTACCTACCGCTTTCTGTATCAAGCCCTTGATCCTCCTCAGATGTTGGTCGAGCCTGTTGGAAATGATTCCATTGAACGTCTGGACTATCGGCGTAGTGACTGCTATACTCATACTCACATCCCACACGTCAACAACCTTGCGAGCCAAGTCAAGTCACTTTCACGAGGTTCTCGTCATTTTAAGCCGGAATTAAATGTGGGCAATGATGTTATCGTGTTGGAGAATAATAATTAACGAACTCGTGATAAATTAGTAGCAAGGCCAAACCTACTCCATGTTCATAAATTGTAAAAAATAAAAAGGGTATTTACCGCCGTAATCACCGATATTTGATTAGAAGTACCTACGTCTGATAAGAATCAAAAGGAAAAGATAGCGAACGATAATTGTATTGAGATATCGGATGATGAAGATGATAACTACCTTTCAGGTAATGAGGGTGACGAGGACTATGTATGTACATGTCGCCGTCATCTGGTTGAATTTGCTATTTGGTTGAATGACTAGCGCGTCCATTGAATGACGACATTTAATTGAATGACTAGGCCGAACGTTGATTGAACAAGCGTCACTCAACGTCCAACTAGTTAGCGGATTGTAACATAGCCCTTTGAACAGAGTGATGTAAAATCAGTCAGGTGATTGAAAAGGCGTAGGGGGGAGCCCCGATTAGCGGGGCTCAAGGGTTTATAAAAAAACGTCGACCCCGCCATCCCCTTCTAACCTAACCTATCCGAGTCGGGTGCCCCCAGTCCCGAGCTCGCTACGCTCGCTCTTGCATGCATTAGTCAAGACGTTGAACGTTACATTAAACAACTTGACGAGTTGTTCTTTAGTCATTCAATTAAATGTCGTCATTCAATGAACGCGCTAGTCATTCAATCAAATAGCGTATTCAACCAGATGACTGCGACATACATACCAAATGTTAAATGGGATGAAAGCATGTGATAGATTATTCCAATAATTTCAGTTTGAATATTACACTAACTCACGTCTGTTTCTATAATTGTACACAAATTAAAACATCCCTATGATAATTATAACCTTGTTTATATGTGATACACAACATTCAACAGTTTCTCATCAAAATCTTATCAATTCTATTACGAAATACTGTTATTTCTTTGTTGTTTTGTGTAATTTCATATTTAACTGTTATAATGTGACTTATTTACTAATTATGCCATTGTAAGACCAATTATGTGATTGGACGAATTAATTTTAACATATTTATTGTATTCTGATATAATTGAATCATAGTTTCATGATAAAATACCAATATTAACAAATCTGTAACGGAATCATACGATGTGACGTCACTTGTTTACCACCGGTTATAAAAGCCGACGCTCCGCCGTTACTCGACACAACCCCGCTAAGAGTCAGGCAGTGCTGTTTTCCAAACCGCGCATCAACCCCTCCTTCCCCAGTCCGATATCCATGTTCGGCGAGCCTATCCCTTGGGAGAAGCAAGCCAAATACCTAGGAGTTATTCTCGACCGCCACTTAACCTTCGCGGAGCACATAAAGCAGGTGCGTTCGCGCGCCGCTTTCGCTCAAGGTAGACTTCACTGTATGTTGAATGCACGTAGCAAATTGTCACTCAAGTGCAAATTGCGTACCTACACCGCGTGCATTCGTCCCATCATGACCTACGCCTGTGCTGTATTCGCACACGTAAAGGCATACCGTCTTCACAGAATGCAAACCCTGCAAAACCGTTTCTTGCGAAAAATAACGGGCGCCCCGTTCTATGTTCGCAACGAGAACCTTCATCTCGATCTTAAACTCCCGACCATCCGTCAGTTCATGAAGCGCGCTTGCAAGCGCTTCTTCGATCAAGCGGAGAAACACCGCAACCCGCTCGTCGTAGCGGCCGCCCGATATACCCCTTCCCGTATTAGCAGGACCCGTCGTCCACGTCATACCCTGTCCGATCCAGGTGACGCTATTACCCTCCTTCAAGATCGAAATAGGGCCACTAGCACATTAGTTAAACACAGATACAAATTACCGTCATTCCGACCTCGCCGCCGAGGTCCCTCGCGACGACCCCGTAACGCCCCCCCCCCCCCCGACCCTTGCTAGCGCCAGCCCGCGTCGCTGAGCCCTTAGCTTTAAAATGGCCCCTAATTAATGGAGACCCGATCCAGCCTGTCCCTTTGCTGCCCTCTCACAGTGGCGACCTAAGCCGAGGCTCGTACCCCACAGGGGGTGCCCTTAGCGTAGTCACTTAGTTTATAAGTTTTTGCCCTGGCTGGAGGCCCTAAAAGTCACTTTTAAGGCACCACAGGATTGTCCGGTTAAGCAGTAACCAACCCTCAGGTTGAACTGCGAGATGCCATACAAAAAAAAAAAAAAAAAAAGTTACTCGACACATTCGCTCCGGAGCAGTCACACCGAACAGACCTAAGTTAAGTAACCTTATTTTGTAGTAAAGTTTTATTTTTATATTTAACATTTAATTTAATTAATGTAATAACATTTCATATTAATGTTCTCTATTTATCTAATATATTTTTGATGTATGATTTATGTGTATGTGTATATGTATAATGCAAGTGTATTATATTTCTATGTCTATAAAATAAATTATTAGACTAAACTGCTTACTAAAATTTGTACTTTCTTTACAAATAAATACCTATTAAATAGTTGATTCCAAATCTCTGTATTTTAAATAAATAAATACTTTGTCCCCATGTTAGTCTATTACTTTTAGCACTTTTAAATACAAATATCTCACACATGTATGCAAAGTTCTTATTCACCACCACTTACACTCTAGAATGTTGTCGGCTGCTTAACTAGACTTTCCTGTGGCCACTATAGCGTGTAGTCGCTTAGTATACAAGTTTTTACTCCAGAGCGTAAAAACTTACCTACATACCAAGCGACTACACGTTAATGGCACCTCCTTTGGGTTAAGAGTCTCGGCATAGGGCAACGCTGGGGAAGGACAGCAAAGGGACAGGCTGGATCGGATTTTCATTATTTAATTTAAAGCTACAGGCTCAGCGTCGCGGACTGGGACGAGCAAGGGTCGGAGAGGGGACGTACGGGGTCGTCGGCTGGCCTCAGTGGCGGGGACGCAATGCCGGCGGTCTGTGTCTGTGTTCATTCAGAGTGATAGTAGCCCTATTGCTCTCCTGGAGGAGAGGAGAGTTGTAGCATCGTCAGGGTCGGTCAGTGTATGTCTCGGTCGTCAAGTCTTACTAATGCGGGAGATACGATCAACGGGTTGGGGTGCCTTTCAGCAGAGTCAAATAAGCGCTTGGAGGTGCGTTTCATGAACGGCTGGATGGTGGGGATTTTCACATCGAGATGGAGGTTCTCGTTGCGAAGATAAAAAGGGGCTCCTGTGATTCTTCGCAAGAAACGGTTTAATTTTTGGAGGGTTTGCATCCTATGGAGACGGTAGGGCTTTGCGAAAACGGCACTGGCATAATATGATTAGACGAATGCATGTATAATAAACCGCTGTGCCAGACTTTGTTTAATGCTTTCGCTAAGTGGAAGAAGAGCCCACCCGTCATCAAGCCACGCTGGAACCCAGCGCTTATATGCTCGACGATGCGATGGTCTTGTAAAAAGCAGCAGTATTCGGTTCGAAACCAAACTGCTCGTTGGGAATAAGACTCTTTGCTTCGGCATAGTCTTTGTGCCGCTTATAAGTAACCTTCTCGTAGATGTTGCCTAGAACATTGAATAGACTAATGGGACGGTAACTGGAGGGATCAGACTTGGGTTTGCCTGGTTTCGGAATGCCGATAACGGTGGCCTCTTTCCATGTCTGAGGAAATATGTTGTTGCTTAGAGCGCCATTGAAGATGGCGGTCACTAGCATTATGGCGCGGAAGGAGAGTTTAACACCTTATTGATGATATCGTGCATTTCGTCCGGAGTGACTAGAGGCAGAGAATTATCAGGGTCTTCAACGGGTAGGAGGGAGGCTCTACGTTCGACTACAACGTCGACCTTAGAAAGGTGAGCTTCGTCTTCTGGTTGAGAGCTGGGGGAGCATTGAGACTCAGGCTGTCGGCTAGACATTCGATCTTTTCGTCGTTGTCGAAGGCGCCGCTATTATCGAGACGAATGAGAGGGGGCAGGGAGGCCTCGTTAGAAAGAACGACGCTTTCTCTGTACCTAGTTGCCAGAAGGCTAGGTGGGTGGGTTCGAGCTCGCTAAATGTCCCCAAATCCCAGCAGCTGGAACGCTGCTCCTCAATGCGTTTCTTTACAGCACGTAGTAAAGAGCGCATGTGGGCCATGTTCGCATCGCAGGGAAAGACACTGTAGGTACCTACGCACGGACACGTATGCCGTGTACGCCCATGCGCGGTGAGCGTCGGGCGAAGAGTCCGCCTGATAATTAAAGGAAATACCCCTAATATTTATTGTACCCTTAGTTAGGTACTGTCCTAATTAGGATATCGTGCTATATGAATTGTCAATATTCACCAGTGAATTACAAGGGGTTTTGGCCTACCGTACGTAGTACTATTAAGTATTCTGTGCTACCGTGCAAGGTAACATTCCTAAACAATTAAAATCTAGTGAAACTGATAAAGAAAGATTCAAAAACAATTAAATCAATATCTATCAGATATCATATCACCATGTTATTATTTTTTAGCGCAGGTACCTTTTTGCTACTATTATTAATAATTTCCGTGGCTGCTAAGCAATTGTAATTACTATTGTAGATGATAGATCATGGGGCACTGACTGTAGAGTGCAAACCTATGTAGATATCTATCAGATATCTTTATCAGCCTGCCGCTTTTGTTTACGTCTGAAACTCGTCTTATAATAATTGAACTTGGATTGGTACATGCATACCTACCTACATTATTTTATGAACAACATACATATATGGGTCCCGGAAAACGTCCAACGACATCGAGGTAGACCTAAGCGAAGTTGGCGAGATAAGCTTGACGCTTACAGGAGGGATTGGTCCACACTAGCTCTGGACGAGGATTGGAAAGGAGAAAGGGAGGCCATTGCCCTGCAGTGGGACAATACAGGCTGAAAATAAATAATAAAATAAATAAATACATATATGGCGAAAAATACATAATCATAATTATAAAGATTAGCTGAAATCAGGGTCTCCAGGTCATGAATGTGAAATTTCCCCAGAACTGATTTTATTTTTCCCCAAAAAGATACTATTTGGTACAATTTTCCCCCAAATTAATTTTGCACCTACAAACAAAATTATGATACCTAGGGGAAAAATAAAATCAGTCAAATCATGAATAATTGTCCTTATACTCTATTATTAATTTGGCAAGCTAAATAAAATAAACTTATTTAATATTTATCTTTGCTATTTATTCATACAGTCCCTACCATTCATTACATCCCGTAATTCGTACTTCATTGCTGTCCACATTTCGTGATCTTGCATACAGCTACTTCTTCTGATTTAATTTTTTTTTGCGTATTTTTTGTAGGCATAAATTTGATGCATTTTGAAAATTGAAAAAAAAGTGATCTGAGAAAGTGAGAAAGCTCTCTCAACACTCGCATTAGAAAACGGTAACCACAAAAGTATGTTGGTTACGAACTTATATTTAGGTATATTATATCATTAATCTATGGAACGTCTGAATTAAAAGTTTGTTTCTGCTTTTCCCCAAACTTACGCCAAGAAATAATTTGTTCCCCAGAATTTTCCCCACAGTTTTCATTTCCCCAAACATTCCCCAAAATTTTTATTTTTCCCCAAAATGGGGAAAAAACCCCCAATCTGGAGACCCTGGCTGAAATCAATGTAATTATTTGCTATTTCTAAAAATGGATCTGTAGGCATTCATAAAACAGACAATTAATTTTGATTATATTTTATTACGTATCAGCGACTGTTTTGCTTCCTAAGTAGATACCACTTGTTAGCAATAATAAACTAATAATAAAACTTTCTGTTTAGAACAAACGGTTACCTAAATAAACATTATGTTCCTACTTAATAATTATAGCATAGAACTCAATCATGGGGAAGAGCCTCACTGCTTCCCACCCGAGAAAAATACGCATTATGTGGTAGCCGTGAGCAAAATAATATTATCATTTAGCCTACATAAATTCATACTTATACTAACTTACTTAATATTATAAATTCTAAAGTAACTCTGTCTGTTACGCTTTCACGATGAAACGGCAGAACAGATTTAGATGAAATTGGTATCTCCGCGTTCGCGGAAACCTATCAATAATCTAAGGCTAGTGTAATATTTTTTTGAAGTTTAATAATACCTTTTTCCGAAAGTCATGGGCAAAAACTAGTACTATGATAATTATCATCATTTTATCCACTATGTAGTACTAGCTTTTTCTCGCGACTTCGTCCGGGTGAATGTCGGTTTTTCGCGGATGCAGACGAAGTCACGGATTAAAAAGTGGCATAAGTCCTTCCCCAGGGCTTAAGCAATTTTCATAACCAATTTCATCTAAATCTGTTCTGCCGTTTCATCGTGAAAGCGTAACAGACAGAGTTACTTTAGAATTTATAATATTAAGTAAGTTAGTATAAGTATGAATTTATGTAGGCTAAATGATAATATTATTTTGCTCACGGCTACCACATAATGCGTATTTTTCTCGGGTGGGAAGCAGTGAGGCTCTTCCCCATGATTGAGTTCTATGCTATAATTATTAAGTAGGAACATAATGTTTATTTAGGTAACCGTTTGTTCTAAACAGAAAGTTTTATTATTAGTTTATTATTGCTAACAAGTGGTATCTACTTAGGAAGCAAAACAGTCGCTGATACGTAATAAAATATAATCAAAATTAATTGTCTGTTTTATGAATGCCTACAGATCCATTTTTAGAAATAGCAAATAATTACATTGATTTCAGCTAATCTTTATAATTATGATTATGTATTTTCGCCATATATGTATTTATTTATTTTATTATTTATTTTCAGCCTGTATTGTCCCACTGCAGGGCAATAGCCTCCCTTTCTCCTTTCCAATCCTCGTCCAGAGCTAGTGTGGACCAATCCCTCCCGTAAGCGTCAAGCTTATCTCGCCAACTTCGCTTAGGTCTACCTCGATGTCGTTGGACTCTATCTATGACACTAGCCTTTTTAAAAACTAAAAACGATACATTAATCTACTCGTAAAAAATTATTTGCATTCAATTATTGTTGTCATAAAAAATAGAGGTAGATATGTACCTATGAAACCACTTTATAACCAATTCGGTTTCCCAAAGCTCAATCTATGACTGATAGAATATATCAGTCTGAATCATTATTATTTTGATTTAGTAATCAGTTTCGACTGATAAAATAAAATAAATATCTCAAACAATTCGATTTTACCTTAAGATTTTCTAAAAAACTGAACTATAAATACGACTCGCTCAAACCCCTAGTTAGTTATAAGAATACGGCATAATGAAGTTCTTGGCATTGGCACTCTTGGCCCTGGTGGCGGTCGCCTCCGCAAAACACATCAACCTCGAGGATGTCATCGATCGAGAAGACATCACCGCTTACGGGTACTTGTTAAAAATCGGTGCACCAGCTGCCGAGAGAATTCGTAAAGCTGAGGAGGAGGGAGACATTCAAGGCAGAATCGTTGGTGGCACCGCCTCTACTCTCGGACAGTTTCCTTTTCAGGTAATTAATCAGTTTTATTAGGCACTGTGTGGTAGCTCAACTCTATTACGTATTTAAATCAATATTGGTCAATTTTCGCAGGCCGGTCTTCTCGCCACAATCGCTGGTGGTCAGAGTGTCTGCGGAGGCTCTCTACTACGAGCAAATCGCGTTATAACCGCTGCTCACTGTTGGTTCGACGGTCAAACCCAGGCCACCAGCTTTACTGTGGTCCTTGGATCAATCCGTATATACACCGGTGGTACCAGATTGACCACTACCAACGTTGTCATACACGAAAGTTGGAACCCAGGCCTGGTCAGTAACGACATGGCTATGATCAGATTACCCTCCAACGTTACCCTCGTAAGTAAGTAAATTTACGTTCAGTCATAAAATTATCTATTCTTTCTGTCTATTTGTACACACACTAATAAAATGCCTTCAGGGTTTGAGTGTTTCATGCAAATTAAATTGGGTAGGTTCCGCTGTCAAATTGTTGCTGCGCATCGTTTGCGGTTAGGACACCTCTCACTAATCAGCTTTGCCTACCTCGAGCAAAAATCGGACTTTCCTAATTATGAGGTGACACACTCCACCAACACATGCTGAACGTCCTCTACCTTACCACAGATAGAGGAGGTTCAGCATGTGTTGGTAGAGTGTGTCCGACATAGTACGAAAAGAAATACACTACTTAGTTCTTTGAAATTATCAGCAATATAATGTAAGCCTACCACTGAAGCAGCAAAATTATTGTACATCTTTTTGGTAGATAAGTAATCTTAAGTTGTATGTTTTCTATACACATGTTAAGAATTAATTCGTTAATGATGTTTACGGTTCCTAGAAGTACGATGGGATTGATATCGTCGCAAATGTGTACCTACAGAAATCCCTTAATAAAAATATAAATAAAAAAAAAAATTGTAGGTGATTTAGATATATATTGAGATAGATTTCTGTGCTAACAGCCAACGTCAACGTCGTCCTTCTGCCCACTGATGTCAATCTCAACGAGACCTTTGCCGGTGAAATTGCCACCGCATCTGGCTACGGTCGCACTGGTGACGGTAAGAAGTTTTAAACATCGCATTCCAAATCAAGAGGTTTTTGTTTATTGACTGAATTGACTTATGAACACGTTTAATTCTACAGGTGCAGCAGGTGACATTACCACCACCCAGTTTTTGAGCCACGTTACCCTGCCAGTGATCGACAACGGTGTATGCATAGGTTCCTACTCTAACATTCAAAGCACCAACATTTGCACGAGCGGCACTGGCGGTAGAAGCACATGTCAAGGTGATTCCGGTGGTCCCCTCACTGTCGTCAGGAACAACAGGCCTCTTTTGGTGCGTTAAAACAATTAAGTACATCTCATTCTAGGATCTTAAGACGTTGCTTATGTGATACATTAATTTTTACGTTTGATGTTCTATTACTTTTATGATCTGCTAGTAAGTATAACGTACATTTAATCATTTTTCGACAGGTTGGAGTCTTTTCCTTTGTATCTGCCCGCGGTTGCCAGGTTGGAGCCCCTGCTGCCTTTACTAGGGTTACTTCTTACTTGCCCTGGATCAACGAACATTTCTTCACGTGGTGAGCCATTACAATCATAAATTGATACCAAATTACGTAATAAATGAAAATAATATTTTAAAAATAAAACCGTAGATAATAATAATAAAATAATAATACTTTTATTACAAACGTATTTACTTTAATATATTCCCGCTATAAATACAATATATGTATACAAAGTCGTTTTATTTACACTATTCATAACAGACTCGAGAACGGTTTCACCGATTAGGTAGGAAGATTGATGGGGTAGGAAGGTAGGTTGGTAGGGACAGGACAATGTCTGTCGGGTTAGCTAATATTCTCTTTCTCAAGTTTAAATAGGAGTAATGTTGATACTCTATGGTTCAAGACGGTATAGTTCAAGTTTCTAAGGCTAAGAACTCACAATGCGATTTTCGCCCGCGCCCGCGCCCGCAGTGGGAGCCAAATACACCGCGCACACCGCGGGCGTAAACCGCGTCGTGAAATGTGCTTTTGTTTTATACATATACTAGCTTATGCCCGCGACTTCGTTCGCGTGGAAGCCGTAAACAATTAGTACTTGAGTCTCTGAATTTCACTGACAGACAGTGTACAACTTGGTCTAGACTAGAAGCACGAAACTTTGCTAAGGAAAGTAGTCTGATTTCCGAGTTATAGGAGACGAAAGTTTGTAGGTATGGAAATTTGTCTTTTATGCCGATAGGAAATTCTTTCGTGCTCACGGTTAATGTATGTACTAAAAAAAGCTGACGCTTTACTAAAAAAAAGTGATCATTACAATTGTTTCTTTTTTACATTTTAAGGTAAATACAGAGTACGTATATTGCATGATTTAAAAACGATTTGTTCTTCGTCGTTTTTTTTTAATATACTGTATGCAAATATACTTTTATATATAGGTATACACGTAAACAAGAAATGTTGATATTCCTAACCCAAAAATGTTTGAAAAGAAGAAAAAAACATTAAGGAAGCTTAGCTATATATTTATAAAACCTCTCTGTAAACTACGTTTGTAGTGTTGCCGTTAGTTAAAATGTACTATCGGCAAAACTTAAGCAAGCTCACTTAAGAATTTTTTTCTGCGGAAGCGCAGTTAGTGACAGACCACGCCCTTTCCTTGCTCTACCCAATTAGAGACAATAAGTATTTGTGTGAGTGCTTACTTACTGCGTGCGTGCGACAAAAAATATTAACAACCATTAACCAGTGCCAATTTGCATCTCGCTAATTGTTCACGCTTCCTGTTCTCGTTTCGCTATTTTATTTTACTACGACCTGTTTATTTCTATCGGACTGATTGCCTGCCCAACTGTGACCTCTGCTTTGTATACCGGACTGTGATCGTGGAACTCTTTTTGACCCTTGCTCGTGTCCTGGACTGTGTATCGTGACTACTGTGGGCTGTGTTTTGCTGATAACCATGACAACCCGAAACCTCAATCAAGACGAAAGGAATGAGATCATTGTCTTGCATAGACAAGGATTAAATATATCCCAAATTGCGCTGGAGTTGAATCTACAAGTAAGTTATATTTTTTTTATATCCAGAGAGAGTTTAATAGAAATAAATTAAGTGCAAGTATAGGTTTCGTTCACTGTGCTATATTTTCATTGTTTGCATTATTATATAGATCTCAATTTTTTCTTCAGTTACCGTAATTACAGAGGCAATTAAAAGTTATTATTTCTAAAGCCGACATTGGCCCGACGACTATGCTTGACAGATTAAATTGTAGTTTACAAACAAAACGTTTAATAATTCATATTATTTTGGTTCAGAAAAAAATACAATGCTAAACCTAAAACTTGTGACAAACCATTGCTAACATCGCTTGTAATTCAATTCATAAATATTAAATTTGAATGTTTTACGGATTTTGATGTGGTTTTCACTCATCAAATACTCATATCATTTATCACATGCATATTATTTTAGAGCAAAGGCAAGAATTTTAAAGATGTGTAACACCCGTGTGAAGTCGGGGTGGATCGCTAGTTAATGATAAATATAAATAAAACATAACATGTTATTACAATTTTGAAATAATTAAATAAGAAATTACGTTTAGATATTCAAAATATTTTACTTTCAATATAATAAGTGATGCAGTCAAGAAGTTTTTTTTTTTTTTTTTTTTTTTTTATCATTTGATAGGCATACGTTTGACCACTATCTCACCTGATGGGAAGCGATGATGCGGTCTAAGATGAAGCACGCTTGCCTAGAAGTAACCTATTCACTCTTGACTTAAAGACTCCCGGGTTGTAGCTATCAGGAAACACAGACTCAGGCAGGGAATTCCACTCCTTAGCAGTACGCACAATGAATGTGTTCCCAAAACGTTTTGTGCGTGTGGGTGGGATGTCCACCATGTACCGGTGGCGCATCGCCGTACGTCTTGTGGTCCGATGATGGAACGGGCTCGGCGGAATTAAATTATGCAATTCCGTCGCACACTCCCCAAAATGCAACCGATAGAAAACCGACAGGCCAGCAACTCGGCGTCGATGCTCAAGACTTTGGAGCTTTGACTCGACGAGCCTATCATTGCCAATGACCCTCTTGGCTCGTTTCTCAATTGACTCAAGGGCATCAAGCTGGTATCTAGCAGATCCGTCCCAAAGGTGAGAACAGTACTCCATACACGATCGAACTTGCGCTTGATAAAGTTTAAGTAGCTGTTCTGGCGTGAAGTACCGTCTCACCTTTGCTAGGATCCCCAACTTTTTGGCAGCCACTTGAGCCTTTGCCTCTATGAAAGGGCCAAAATTGAGGGTAGATGTCAACGTAACACCAAGAAGTTCAAATCGGTCGGTTATCGGCACGGTTACACCTCGGAAAGATGGAGCTGGGTGGAATTGGCTCTTTTTAGCGGAAAAGAGACACGCTTGGGTCTTAGCTGCATTGAGTTTGTTTTTGTCCTGTCTTTTTTTTATATCGGCACATTCAAAGACATTGTTCGGGCCTTTTATGACCCGATAACAAATCTTTCAACACCTAAACAATGGCTCTTCATTTCAAGTCATCACTGCATTTTCAAATTGGGTTACCGCACTTATGGAGTTAAAAATAAAGCTTAAATTTGCTTGGGAGAGTTTCACAAAACATTGGAATTTACTATAATGCCATAGATAAATATTTGTTTGTGGTTTACTACCCATACAAAATACAGATAAGAATGTGTGAAGAAGAACAATAGATATTTAAAAAGTTAGGGTTGATTTGTTTTGAACTTAATCCTTTTGTGTGTGCAAAAGGATTAAGTTAAGACTGCCATAATATTTTATGTGACAATATTATGTGACAATTTGATGCTAATTATTATTATTTTTTTACAGAGAACCACGGTGCGCCGTTGGGTGCGAAGATATGAAGAAGGAGAAGATATGACCCAGCGCGTTCGTGCACCACGACCTCGGGCTATAAGCGAAGGTCAGTTAGGAAATATGATAGCTACATTTCAAGAAAGCCCTTTCACACCTACTCGCAATTTCGGTGTGCGTTTCGACCGCGCGGCCACGGCGATATTTCGAAAAAAAAAAACTTTTCCAAGATTATGTAAAATTTTGTAAAAGTTGATTCCCAAAACCATAAATTTGTCGAAGATATGGTTAAAAAATTATAAGGGTTTGAACGTGGCCGCGCCATTGAAACGCGGAGAACCGCGCGGCCACGGAGATCTTTAAAACTAAGCGTAGCAGAGACCTAAAATTCAGGTAAACAACAGATTGAATTTGTAAAAAAAATGTAAAAATACAGAAAAAAATCCTAGGTTTATATTTTAGGAGCTGCAAGACAAAAACCCCATGGCCGCGCCATTGAAACAGTGAATAACACTAGCGCCGATATCACGCTGAAAATGCATCGCAGACGTCTGAAATTCATTGTAAAATCTAGATTTGAATTTGTCGAAAATGTAAAAAATATGCAAAAAATACCTTGGTTTAGATTTTAGGAGTTGTAAGACTAAAACCCCATGGCCGCGCCATTGAAACGGTGGAAAACACGTTATCGCTGATATCTCGCTGAAATAGCATCGCAGAGGTCTGAGGTATACATAAAATGAGGTAACCACCTCGTATAAAACGTCAATATTTTTGAGACTTCCACCAAGAAATCGAGGGTCAAGAAAAAAAGTGCTTGCATATTCCCACTTAGCGAGCTTATTCCCAATGTAAAGTAAAGTATAATATTACCCTGATTTTTAATATCTTAATCATCATCTATTAGAAATCTCAAAAATATTGACGTTTTATACGAGGTGGTTACCTCATTTTATAGTTTTGGTTTGTGTGAAATGTAATTTTTTTTTTGCATGATTTCGACAATTGTCCCCTTAATTAATAAAAAATATTTATCTTAGTGAAGTAAACAATCTGTGATTTGTGATTTTAATAGAAGTTTATATCTTAGTGTAAGTAAACAATCTGTGATTTATGTGATTTTTAAAGAAATAAAGATATAGTATTTCTTCGTTTCATTTTAATTCAATTTAGAATCCTTGGGACATGATTTCTATTACAACAGGTGGAAAGTTTTCTGTACACAACAAGACATGGTCACCCTATCGAAATATTCAAAACACATTGCAAGGCTTTGTATTATTAATAAAAAATATGTTTTGCATATTATCGGTAGTTCTACATATTAATAGGTGTTGTTTGTAAAAAAAAACTCACTAATACTTTCTTCGATAGATAATCAAAACTTATTTTTACACGATACCGCACTACCCTGAAATATAAACCTAGGTATTTTTTGTATATTTTTTACATTTTCGACAAATTCAAATCTATGTATTACAAAAAACTTCAGACCTCTGCGATGCTTTTTCAGCGAGATATCAGCGATAACGTGTTTTCCACCGTTTCAATGGCGCGGCCATGGGGTTTTAGTCTTACAGCTCCTAAAATCTAAACCTAGGCATTTTTTGCATATTTTTTACATTTTCGACAAATTCAAATCTAGATTTTACAAAGAATTTCAGACGTCTGCGATGCATTTTCAGCGTGATATCGGCGCTAGAGTGTTATTCACTGTTTCAATGGCGCGGCCATGGGGTTTTTGTCTTGCAGCTCCTAAAATATAAACCTAGGATTTTTACCTGTATTTTTACATTTTTTTTACAAATTCAATCTGTTGTTTACCTGAATTTTAGGTCTCTGCTACGCTTAGTTTTAAAGATCTCCGTGGCCGCGCGGTTCTCCGCGTTTCAATGGCGCGGCCACGTTCAAACCCTTTTAACTTTTTAACCATATCTTCGACAAATTTATGGTTTTGGGAATCAACTTTTACAAAATTTTACATAATCTTGGAAAAGTTTTTTTTTCGAAATATCGCCGTGGCCGTGCGGTCGAAACGCACACCAATTTCGCACAAGAGTATGACGTATCAATGCAAACTATCCGGAACGAGTTACATCGAGCTGGAGTCCACCACAGACGGCCCGCAAAAAAAAATATTTTGACACAGGAGCAAAAAGCTACGATTCGCTCGGGACTACAGAGACTTCGATTTTTCTTACGCCATATTTTGCGATGAAAAGAGCTTTAGATCTAGCCAACAAGGTCGAATTTATGGCGTATAGATAACACAAGATACAAACCTCGAAATGTAACCCTAAATGCTGAATCGGGAAGAGTTGTTGTAAATATGTGGGGCTGGATGAGTGCTGCTGGACCAGGCGAGCTTGCTTTTATACCGGGGAGGGCAAACGGCCACACATATAAAGAAGTCCTTCAAAATATTATGTTGCTGTGCGCACGGTGTGTCCAGAAATGGAGGTGCCAGAATTTTATTTTTTTCAAGATAATTGACCGATACACCGTGCGCTAGTTGTCCGAGAGTGGTTGCGAGAGCAACCACGAATTAAAACAGTGCCATGGCCCCCCCCGATCGCCAGACTTAAACCCCATTGAAAATTTATGGGGTTTAATGGTCCAGAAATGGGATAATAGGGCAGAAAGAACCAAAGAAGCACTCGTCGTCGCGAACAAGCTTGGGAGACATTAAGGCAGTGGTTCCTAACCTTTTCGGTCTTATCACCCCTATGACTTAATTGGAAAAATCTGATTTACCCCTCCCGCTCTCTCTCATGTTACCAATGAACACAGAACAAAACAACACACATAAATACAAATTGACTTTATTAGACATATAAAATTGCACAAAAATATTAAGTACGTTCTTACAATCACATTACCTATCTATATAATCTTTACAGACTTTACTAAACCTAACATTAAAAAACTTGCAAATACAACATTTTTTGTGTGAAGGTTGGTACTGTTTGTTTTGTTGATAATGCACTGGCGAGCTAGATTTGGTCTAATCTTTGTTACAGTATATTGCCTCTTATTAGCCCCACAGAATACCAGTTTTACCCCCGCAGGGGTAATTACCCCCAGGTTAGGAACCGTGGCATTAAGGGGTTCCAATTTGTGCGAGGTCCTGGTTAGGTCGATGCGTAGCCTGTGCGATGCTGTAATAGACGCGGGAGGAGCAGCGACTAAATATTAGTTTTTGTAATAATTTAATTTTAACATACAGATGGTCCAAATAGTGACCTTAAAAAAATTGTCTCTTCATGCACAGAGGTATTCGAAAATACCTCATGTATGATTTGCGATTCTTGATAGTTTACGAGTTAAGGGTTCCACTTCAAAAAACTCTTTTTTTTTATGCGATTGTTTTTTTTTTCAATTATTATTGTTACGACACATTCTTTCAGATATAAAATAATCATCTTCGAATTTACGTTCGAGTGATACACAGTCGAAACTTTTACTTCAAACATTTTTTTTAATATTATCTTTTATTAAATATATATTCAAAGTATAAATTTTCAAAGCAACATGAATGTAAAAAGGCGTGTAAAAAAGTTTTTTTTTTTTAAAGCTATACCCATAAATGTTTTCAAAAGATTAAAAAAAATAATATAACTCGTAACAATCAAGAATCGGAAAACATCCGTGGAATATTTTTGAATACGCCTGGGCACGAGAAACCTAATATATTAATTTATGACGTCACTATTGAGACCACCTGTATAATATATTATACATTCTGAAATTTTAATGGTTGTTTCCCCGCGGCAGAATGATTTGCTCTCAGTTAAGTACTATCAAAACATACAGCAAACTTTAAACATTAAAAATGTTTTTGTTTCCAAAAAATAATAAAAAATACACCTATTATCATTATAATAATAAATGGTTCAAGAGATCACTTTTGAATTTTTTTTTTATCACAATTTTATTTTTTATTTTAATAAAAAAAAATAATTTTACTAACAAGATAACAAGATTTGGGGGGCGGAGTTGCTCGCGTCCGTAGGAATTACCACCTATTCTAGGCCTACCCTACACGTGTCCCCCGGGTGGTGCCAAACGAGCAACAACGCCGAGTCACAGGCGGCGGTTAATTAACCTGTTAAGGCCACAGCGGACCTAGGGAAGTTAAATGCCCCCTTAAATAGCTGCAATACTGTCTTGGGAAAGTAGTGTGTGTTTTCTCCCAACCCCTCCTTTTATGAAAATGTCAAATAATGAGAGATGCTGTATGTCATGCAATCCGGCTAACCCCCGGCGCTCTCTGGTTCCCGGGCCGGAGAGTGTGAAATTAGCTACCGAAGACTTGATGGAAGTAGGCGACCAGGCTTCCATTACAGTGAATGCTACTGGCAGCAAAAAGCTTATTCAGCAGGCCTTTCATCGCAGCCTGTTTATCACCAGGCCTAGAAGCAATTCCTTGGGAAGTAAACCCTCAGAAAATTTACAAGCCGTGGCAGAACCACCGAGAGGCACGGCCACGCAAAATGCACCAAACCAGGAAGGCACTGTATGCCCCCCGTCTTGGCAGAGAGTACCAGGCACTAGAAATCCGAAACGGAAAAAAGCCAGCGAATCCCCAGAGAATATAACCATCAGCAACATGTTCAGCCAATTACCAATTGACCTAACAGAAGAACCCACTGCAACCAAGGAACCAATGGACAAAAAACCTAGCAAGCCTCCACCCATAATACTGTATGGTATAGAAGATGTCAATAAATTAACTGAACTCGTGGAAACTGTTGCAGATAAAAGCTCATTCACATATCGGATTACGAACAGAAACCAACTGAGAATCAACACCCTAGACACGGAGGCTTACAAGAGAATCATCACCAAATTCCGTGACAGTGGCTTTTTTCTTTGGTCACACATTCAACAAAAAGGAAGAACGACTCTGCCGTATTGTCATTCGGAATCTTCACCACACAACACCTAAAAGTGAGATAAAGGAAGAAATTGAAAAAACTGGAAACACTGTTGTCGGGGAAATTATTAACTCCAGATATGGTCCAGAGAAAAAGCCTACCTCAACATTCTTTGTAAATCTCTTACCTAGCCAGAACAATAAGGCAGCTAAAGAAATAAAATACATTTACCATCAATCTGTAACCATAGAGGATCCCAAGAAGAAAAATTCAATCGTACAGTGCCAACGGTGTCAGCAATATGGGCACACAAAGAATTACTGCATGAGACCTTTCCGCTGCGTGAAATGCGCGCAGGCACATAAAACCTCAGACTGTCCAAAGCGCGATAGAAATACACCAGCCCTATGTGCACTGTGCCAAGGCTCCCACCCGGCAAACTACAAGGGTTGTGAGGTGTACAGAGAAATGCTTGCCAGGAAAATTAACAAATGCGGTCATCGAAGAACTGATAGACGTGCTATTGCAAAAGACAACACGATTCGAGATACAAACCCTCAAAGAAATACTGCCCAACAATCTTCCTGATACAGAAAACGAACCATTCTCCTACGCCAGAGCTACTAGAAATGTGCTAGACAAAGTGAATACAGAAAATGCCATACCTAATGTAAACCAAAACTTAACAGTATTAGAAACTCTCCTCACCAAACAAAACGAGAAATTCGACATTATCTTACAACAAATGAGCACTCTAATGAGTCTCATGACTACGCTCATAACCAAACTACAAGGTTAACAGGCCTTGGGCTAAGATTGGCGACTTGGAACATAAATGGACTCTCACCCAATAAAGATGAACTTGAGGTACTAATGGCCGAACACAAACTAGACATAGTCCTAATATCCGAAGCACACTGCACAGACAAAACCAATGTCAAAATCAAAGGATTCCAAACATACACTACAAATCACCCAGACGGTACAGGTCATGCAGGATCAGCTATAATTATTCGGGACAAAATAAAGCACCATCTGCTACCTGAATATAGAACCGAGCAAATACAGGCCACAACAGTCGCAATACAAGACAGATGTGGATACTTTAATGTCTCAGCTGTATACTGTCCACCAAAACATCGAATTGACTCCGACCTGTTCTCTCACTTCTTCTCAAGTCTAGGCAATCGCTTCATAGCAGGAGGCGATTGGAACTCCAAACATGTTCATTGCTAATAACATCTAGGGTAAGACAACTAAAGTCGAGCGTCGATACAAATCACCTAAGTACAATTGCTCCACTAGAACCTACTAACTGGCCAGCTGATCACAATCGAATCCCGGACATACTCGACTTCTTCCTAACAAAAGGACTCTCCAAACAGTATATGAAGATCGAGTCATGTGCTGATGGGTCTTCTGATCACACCCCAGTCTTACTAACTATCAGCTCAACTATAATTGAAGTTGAGAGACCCACAATGTTATACAACCGGCATACCGATTGGCCCTCCTTCAGGGAACACATAGAAGAAAACCTTAATCTAAATATCAGACTCAAAGATGCGGAGGAAATTGAAACAGCAGTAGTGCAATTAACTAATCTCATACAAGTTGCCGCGTGGAGAAGCACGCCTACTACGGAACATAGGAACCAGCCCACAAACGTACCACTGGAAATAAGGAACATGATCCAGGAGAAACGTAGACTACGCAGAGTTTGGCAGCTGAGCCGTCATCCGCAAGACAAGGCCGTCTTTAATAAAGCCATTGTAGAACTCAAGGAAGCTATAAAGAATGCCAATGACTTAACAATGCAAGTTAAGCTGGAGTCACTAACTGCTACTAAAGCCAGCAACTACTCGCTTTGGAAAATTACCCGATCTTGTGACAGACCCAACTTACCGAAAACCCCAATAAAAAAGGAAAACGACTGGGCCAGAACAAGCCAGGACAAAGCGGACTTGTTTGCGGATCATTTAACAAGCGTATTCAAGCCGAATGTAATACTAGACAACTCATCACAAGAAAATGTTGATCTCATTCTAAAACAAGATCTTCAAATGGACTTTCCCCCTAGACCCGTGTCGCCCGCGGAAGTAATAAAAACGATTAAACGGCTGGACAGTAAAAAGGCACCGGGTTACGATCTGATAACTAAAGAAGTATTGCTGGAACTACCGAGAAAGGCTATTGTTTTCATCACCATCATATTCAACGCTATGTTACGAATAGGGTACTTCCCGAGTGCGTGGAAAGTCTCGGAAATCATCATGATTTACAAGGCTGGCAAAATAATGACCGAAAAAACATCCTATCGGCCAATCAGTCTGTTATCTACCCTATCCAAGGTACTGGAGAAGACAATACTTCGCAGAATTATGCCAAGCCTCTTGGAGCGCAAAGTGATACCAGATCACCAATTCGGCTTTAGAGAACGCCATGGCACAGTTGAACAAGCCCACAGAGTATGTGATACCATAAGAAAGTCCTTAGAACAAAGGGAATACTGCTCGTCAGCGTTTTTGGATATTCAGCAGGCATTTGACAAGGTCTGGCACAAAGGCCTACTATGTAAGATCAAGCAGAATATTTCCCACTCATACTTTCCAATCTTTAAATCATATCTCGAGGATCGCATATTTTATGTGAAAGAAGGTGACGCGACTTCTGAATTCCAAGAGATAAACGCCGGGGTGCCACAAGGATCTGTTCTCGGCCCCATGCTCTACACGTTGTACACTGCTGACCTACCGCTAACCCCAGGGACAACCACAGCTATATTTGCAGACGACACCGCTATATTAGCTAGTAATAAAGATCCAAGACTGGCATCAGAGAACTTGCAGAAGGGCCTTAACAAAGTATACGAATGGCTCCAAAAATGGAAAATAAAGGCTAGTACTACAAAGTCAGTACAGGTGACATTCACCCTTAAAAAAGGAGACTGCCCACCTGTCAAGTTGGGCCAATCTACTCTACCCCACAGTGACCATGTAAGATATCTTGGCTTACACATTGATCGTAGACTAACCTGGAGGCACCACATCAAATGCAAAAAGCAGGAGCTTCAGCTAAAGTACAACAGCCTATACTGGATGCTAGGAAGAAACTCGAGACTCTCTTTGGACAACAAACTCCTTATCTATAAAGTCATCCTAAAGCCCATTTGGACATATGGTCTGCAACTATGGGGCAGCGCAAGCGATTCCAACATAAATATACTCCAGCGCCAACAGAACAAAATCCTAAGAACAATTGCAAACGTACCATGGTACATAACCAACAATGAAATTCACGAGCACCTTGAAATGAGAACGACCAAAGAGGAAATTCGGAGTTTGGCAGCTAAATATAAAGAGCGGTTAATCTATCACCCTAACGAACTTGCTCGCCAACTCACCATGGACCAGTATGTTAGACGGCTAAAACGTCATCATATTCTAGAGCTAGAAGACCGACAGTAGCTCTAGGCAGCAGATGAGTAGATGCTTCCAATGGGAAGCCACTCCGCATGACAGTTTCACAGAACAGATTTGCTCTTAGGGCTGATTGCAAATAAACACAGAAAGTAAAAAAAAAAAAAAACAAGATAATATCATTTCGCTGCAGGAAAAACACATTAAAATTTCACAGTGGTGTAAAGGGTGTAAAGAGATATTTAATGAAACCGAAAGATACCTACTTGTTCTACCAATATTATTGTGATCATTTTTTAGCCTTGGTCCTGATACCTGGAAATCTTCTGGTTCCGGAGATATTATAGGTCAAAGTTACAACATTTTTGTAAGTTTTTTTTTACTAAAACAAAAACTACAACGTTTTGAATGATTATAGCAATGCCCTTGTGCTACTACAAACTGATTTTCCGGATCAAAAAATAAAAGTCACTAATGCTAATGTTACTAAGTTTGATGCGCATGCGTAGTTAACGGCTATGTGATGTTTTTTTACACCCCGTATTTTAGTGTATTTTAATCATTCTAATTTGTATTATTCTAATTCCATAATAATGATTGTCATCATGTTATTTTGTCAAATGATTGTGCCAATTATTTTTAAGTCACCTATATAATCAATATAAATGAATGTGTATACTAATAATATTGTAAAGCTAAAGATTGTTTTGTTTGTTTGTTAATCGCGTTAATATCTGGAACTATCAGTGCTATTGTATGTGATAATATAATATAGTCATTATTTTTGTATAATATATGATAGCTAGATTTATGAGGAATATTATAAACTATACAACGTGTTCCATAAATGCGTGCTCATACTTAACACATACACAATACGTCTATACACATATATATCAAAATAAACTGTCCTAAGTTTTCGATAACTTTCTGAATATATCGACTTATTGGATGAGGCAAAGTAACACCAAAACTCAGTATAGTTTGATAAGTGTATTGGCTCTCTATCAGATACTGCAGATCATCACCTATAAATGTGACTACGCATTTCTGGAACGGTGTCCCCTTGTTTCGCAGACAGAAATTTCATAGAATTTCGTTTCCCAGAAAATGTTTAACATAATATTTGGTTCTCGTATTTTTATTTCGACTATTATTGTTTCAAAGACTATTTACTTCAATGAAAAATATTTCACAGAAACACAATTCCATGAATTTTTAATCACAGTTTTTTGTTTAACAAACTTATCAAATAGTAGAATTCTTTTTTAACGAATATTGTTTGTTTGTTGTATTTTTCCACGGAATTTATTTCTTAAAAAGTCAATATGTTGTGCTACCAAAGTTAATGACAGAATCGAATCGCTGCGAAACCGACCCCACGTAGTCTTGTCTGTCCTACCCCTAGAGTGTAATTTAAATCTGCGTAGGCGTGAAGGGGCGAGGCGGCCCGCGAGCTAAGGAGCAGGTGGTTTTAACACCCGCCGCCGCGGCTGAGGCTGGCCGGCGCAGCCGGCCAGTAAGCCGAAGCTGCGGCGGTGAGCGTGAATACCATCTGCGACGATAAGGTTGCGTGGGACCGCCGGAGCCCCGCAACGCCGGAGCCGTGACAGAAACTATGCCTGCTGCATGTTGCATGCTCGCTTGCATGATGCATGCTTGCTTGCATGATGCATGCTTGCTTACATGCTGTATGCTTGCTTGCACGCTGCATGCTTGCTTGCACGCTGCATGCTTGCTGGCACGCTGCATGTTTGCTTGCACGCTGCATGCTTGCTTGCATGCTGCATACTTGCTTGTACGCTGCATGCTTGCTTGCATCCTGCGTGGTTGCTTGCACGCACGCGCAGTACGTTTGGTTAGAACTGAGAGTCCCATTCCTGGGAATAAGTTTTATATTAAATAAAAAATATAAGGATAAAGAATATTTGATTTGTTTTCCATTAAACGAAACGTGAGTATTGCTACACATTATAGATTAAGAACAACAGATTAACTCACTGTGTTGTCGGGTTCGTCCGACTAGTTTCGATGGCATACGGCCACCTTTTTCAAGGAGTTCCACACACCTGTGTGTGTCTACAGGAACGCGACGGGCGGTGTGTCATCCTGTGGAACTCCTTGAAAAAGGTGGCCGTATGCCATCGAAACTAGTCGGACGAACCCGACAACACAGTGAGTTAATCCATTGTTCTTAATCTATAATTTGATTTGTTATTCTATGGTATGATTATGCTAACAATAAACGTTATGTGAATCAAAAATCAATGATTTGAAAATCTTGAAAGTAAGTATTCTGCGTATTGATTATTCTATGAAACGAAATTATTACAAAAAAATTATGTGAACCGAAATTCTATAAAACTATTAGCTATGAAACAACGTACAACCTTCTGGAACACGTTGTAAATATCATGCTCATCACGGAGCAGTAACCAAAGACACGGGTGAACCGCGGGAGACAGCTAGTATTTGATAAATAATGTAATAAAGTAAGAGTAATGTATAATATGTGTATGTGTGCTAAAATAAAATTATTTATTAATAAAAGATATGTATGATTTAAAAAATATATTTTAATATTTTTATGTTAATAATTAGATATTATTATAGTTGTGTTATTTGTTACCTCAAATGAACAATCTGTTAGGCTGATTGCGTGGCAAGACAAGTATGTTAAATAATATGTACATTTTTATTTAATGCTAATTTTTAATATATCTGTAGTTATAAAATAAATTATAGTTTGTATTTGAATTGTTTTTTTTTAAAGGCACATCCTAAGTGAATTTTGAACAACCCACAAGCAACCAGTGCATATATCACACTAAGACTACGCCAAACATATTATATTATTATGAGTACGAAATTACTTCTTGTCAACAATCATAATAATATTATAAAGAGAAAAGATTTGTATTTTTGTTTGTTTGTAACGAATTAACTCAAAAAGTACTAAAACAATTTCTTTCACCATTCATTAGAATGCTACATTATCCCTGAGTAACATAAGCTATACAACGTGTATCTTATTTAACGCTATACCTCAGACACCCCAATTAGAATATTAAATTATAAGTCTAAAACAACATCCGTAATTTAATAAATGTAAACCAAACCCAGTCTTTTTTTATAAAATAGTTATCCTTACTAAACGCAAAACGTATGTGCGTCCTACAACATCCCTACGCACACACTCATGCAATGCTAGCGACCGACGTGCACACACTCGAGCGCCCGCCAGCTGACCAGTGCAGTAGGCATAAGTTAGGCGTTAGTTCAATGAACGAATTTTACGTACCTAACATGTCACAGACCGATAAAAATAACTTTTGATAATAAATTGAGTTTACCATGTAATTATTGATAGTTTTCTAGCAAGTAACATTATGATTCCATCTTTCTATCACACGTGCACAGGCTTGGGACTAAGCGGCTTCAAATAATTTTGTTTACTTTTACGATTGATTCAAGTTCAACACGAATCTAAAATTTTAAGCTTAGTGAAGGGGACGCATTTAATACAGCTACTTTTTACCCGTTAACGATGTGAAGTACAAAACGGGCGGGTGCCGGCTTGAACGGTAAAACAAAGCTTTTTCATAAAAAAGAGAAGCAATACAAAACAACAAACGAAACAAAGCCACCGATTTCCGATACTTAAGTCATGTGTGTTCTGTGCTAAAGTTATTTTTCACTTTTAAGTTTTTGAAGGCGGTTGTCTTATTAGTGAAAAAGCTTTTTATTTTCCGCTTTTTAGTACCTCCTTCTTATCGAAATCCTTTAAGACACCTTAAAACAGAGATTGAAAGTACTCCAAAGATTGAGGCATACCCTGTCCATTAAAAAAAGATTTTTCAAAATCGATTTAAATTTGCCGGAGAAATCGCGTAACAAACATACAGTCGATTGAGAACTTTTTGAAGCTGGTTGAAAATAATCTCAGATGCGTAACTATCGCAATATCAGCTACCTGATAAATAGGTCGTGTTTACTTCAATTTCAATTTAATTTAAATTTAATTTATTCAATAACAATTTACATTGTGTCTGAAATCATTCATAATAAATAAAAAATGAGTACTGCTTATTACCTACTACCTACGTGAAAAAAAAAACAAATTGTGTTAAAGATTTGGGTCATAATACCTAATTCATAATTGAAACATAAAAAGATTTAAGCCACAAACAGCAAACTTCGCTGCCGAGTGCCCGGTGCCCGCGCACGGAAAAATACCTACTTTGATGATGGCCGGCCGGGGACCGGGTGTAGCGCGCCCGTCGGCATGTAAAGGGAAAGCCGGTTTTGTGCCTCTCGCTTATCACATTATTCTTACATTTGCAAAGGACGGAGGTACTAGGTACTAGGTCTACTATTTTCGACATTAATTTCTCGACAAATTAATGAGACATGCGGAATACAAATCGGTCGTGCATTTAAATAAGCCTTGTTGTTGGGACGAATGGATTAAATTCTCTTACATCAACTGTTTTATTAAACGCGCTCTACTTCAAATGTAAAATGCTTTGATATTATTTATGTGCACGTGTGCTTTACGGACCTTAAAATTAGGTTTAGCATTGAAGTAGGTACTTATGTTTGTTCAATGCTAGCGGCGCGTGCACACACGGCAAGGCCGCATCACCAGCTTGAACTGTAGGTAGGTGTAGGCATTACTGCGTTAGGTACCTATGACTATTGATTGACCGTAATGACCGTACGAATTCAACGACCAAACATTACTTTAGCTAGATATGGTAGTGATACCTATGCGATATCACCGTGTAAAATTCAATCTTTCTATCACACTTTCACAGGCTTTAGACCGGCTTTGAATTGTCTCTACGCTCTACGCGCGGCCGCCGTTTCGTTCGTCGCGTGTCGTTTTTACGAGTATCTACCTAGGTATCTATCTTTAGAGATGTCACACCCGCGCGGCGCGAACGCGAAAAGTTGTGTTTAGGTACAGTTTATTGTTTGTACCTTCTACAAAAATATTCAAAGACGGCGTGTTTAAAAGATTTGAATCATTTTTCATTTACAGTGATTAGAATACAATCGTATTGATAGGAAGAAGTAGGTACTTACGTGACTGAACTATTTACACTTTACACTTAATTAATTTACACTATTTCGGCGATCCACTTTCATTATACTTTCAAAATGACCACCGCCTTGGCCTATGCACTTATTTGCACGCTTTCTTAAATTGTGTTTTAATTTTGTAAGCACTTCAATGTCACGTTTCACTGTCACAAATGCTTCTTCAATTTTCGATTTAAGTTCATCGACACTTGTACATTGACTGACGTACACGAGCGATTTTATGCGACCCCACAAATAAAAGTCTAGTGGCGTTAAGTCAGGCCATCTGGGAGGCCACGGTACAGGTCCTCCGCGACCTATTCCACGACTGCCATACTCCGCATCCAGATGCCGTCGAACGGTCCACGTGAAATGCGCGGGAGCACCGTCTTGGTGGTAAAACATGTCACGTAAAAGACCGGCAGGGACGTCATCTAGTAAGTCCGGCAAAGTCTCCTGCAGGAACCGCAGGTAGGTATCTCGCTCTTGCAGTCGAGTAGTCCGCACATTCGTCCCCGTGTCCAAAGCCGTATTTGGAAAGAAAGTCCCGGAGTCCCTCAGTCGCTGAGTGCCAGCAAGCATCGTCCTGGCACTCACACTGCAGCCATAACGGGCATTAAACTCCCGACAAGCTAACGCGACATTATTCAGACAACGAGCCAGGGTCCTCACCATCTCCGTGTACTGGATGTTGGTATAGCGGAAAGCCATCGCGCGCGGAAACAAGATTATGACGGAGAAGTTAGCCAAGCAACAACTACATTAGATCGCTACCGGCGGATGACTAGCTTTTGATGTTAGGTACTCATGTTAGTCGGGCGGCATCGGCGGTGCGTTTGTCGGCATTTCGCATAAAACTCAAAGGGGTAGCCGACAAATGCTTTATCTCTTTGAAATAAGTTCTAAATTTCTTTAAATTAATTGTATGTATTTTAAAATCCCTAAAAATTATTTATGTGTAATACCGCATTTACACAATCGTGTTCGCCATTCGCCTCGACACTTGACGAACATTCGACGAAACATTCGTATACGAGTGTCGTCGCGAACTACTGTTCACACATTCGCGTGGTGAATTATTTTGACATTCGCACACGAACATGGAGGACGTCAAAATAATGGCGGCATGCGCGCTACATTTATTGAGTTTAGACAATAAAACAGATTTTCGGAGTAAAAAAGTATATTTTTATGATTGCGATGTTTTGGGTTCCAAATGAGCTCTTCCTTTTGATAAAGTTCTAGGAATTTAAAAATTCGTACGTCACTCCACTCCATTTTGTCTACACGTCCTGTGCGGTCGGGCGCTAGCTGTCAACTGAATGCAGGCGAATGTGTAAACAGTAAGTTCGTGTTCGCCATTCGTGCCCTTTGATTCGCGTTCGAAAAACCGCTACCAACGCGAGCGCGCGAATCGCGAGACGAAGCACGAGGCGAATAGCGAGCGCACTGTTTACATATGCGTGTTCGTTATTCGCTTCGCCATTCGCCTCGCGATTCGCACGAATGTGTAAATGCGGCATATAACTCTGATGACCGAACTATGTTGGGTCGTGCATTTCAATAATCCTTGCTCATTGGAGCCAAGGTTGGAATTTCTTTAATTTACCTATTTTGATGCTCACTACCTTTGAAGTAAAATGCGTTGATATTATTTGTGTGTGTATTACGAGCTATGTGTGAACTACAAATTATGTCGTGCGTTTAAGTAGGCTTTATTGCGCTGCGTTAAGGTTTAAATTTCCTTGAATTAAGAATTGTATTAACTTGTCATGTGTGTATTACGAGCTATCTGTGAACTACAAATTATGTCGTGCGTTTAAGTATGCTTTATTGCGCTGCGTTAAGGTTTCAATTTCCTTGAATTAAGAATTGTACTAACTTGTCATGATACTGTGCTTCCAATTTAAGTTAATTAAAAGATTTTTCCGTCAAAATTTAACACCTATTTTTAATGACGGAAATGGATTCAGAAGCCGATTCTGAACCAACTACTTTCAGGAATTGCGTTATTTTTGTTACATCTTGTATATTCGTTGAAAAAATTAGAGATCCCAACTAAAACTTCAATACGGTATCCTAGGGCCGAGTCACACCGGAATGGCAGCACAGCGTAAGGCAGTTTTGCTGTCAAACCATTTTCAACTTTATCTCTAAACGTCAAGACATAGTATCGCTTAAAGATTTGCATACATCGACTGGCAACTCGTGACGCCGCGCGGCTCTGCGAGCCGATGACCTCCGAAGCGATACTATGCCTTGACGTTGAAAATGGTTTGCAGGCAAGCTGCCGGCCGCTGCGCTGACATTCCGGTGTGACTTGACCCTAAGGTGTAAAAAAAAATGTCCTAAAATGTCTTCCACCGCATGCGCTGCGGAAACTACTGATGAACGAACAAAAAAATTTTCTACAATATTAAAGAACATAGTTACAAACATTTTACAAAATAAAATAATCTACAAAATACTTCGCGACAATGTCCAACTATTATAGTTATGCCACTATAACTACTTTTTTACATGTTAAAAGTTGATAGAAATCACCGACCAAAATCAGACCATGTTATCCATACCTTTTGTATTAATACTTATTCAAATAAAACATCTCGTATTGAAGACTGTTTCAATACCTGTAGATTAGTTTTTGAATTATTGAAATCGGACATTCCATTCAAAAGATATTACGGATTTAAAAATCTCAAGCTAGCTCGGGGCGGTCGGGGCCTGTTCAACAGGGTGGGACATGTACCCACCGTGCGGGATAGACCGCCGGGCACTTCTTCTCATGCAACCGAGCGGGATGGCGGGTTGCGGATAGCCTAGCACCGGATGTGGGACCGACCCCCGGACTGACGAGGTCGATCACACCTCCGGTGTGCCTAGTGTGGCCCCGGACAAGAGAAGTTCCCGAACGCCAAATCCCAGGCCTAGGGTAACCCAATCCCCCTCTCCTGTGATCCTATATCCAATTGAGGGGTTGAGTTGGTGGAGGTGTCGGCTAGTGAGTGGCTCTGGGTGGGTGGTGGTCGTTTAAGGGCAGCGGATGGTCGAGCGAATTTGCAGTCGGGGCTCGCAATCTCTTGGTATAATCATGCCCTGGGATTGTGAGCTTCACCTGCTAGGTTCGCTTGATCCGTTTTGTTTGTTTGCTGCTTCTCGGACGCCCATCGCTCGCTCGGAGGTTATCTCGCTGGTTGGCGCCTTTGCCCACTCAACCTTTCAATTAACCCAATTCCCTCCTTCCCTTTCCCCATTTTTCCCTTCGGTCCATGAGGAGGGGTAACCTCACTTCCAAAAAAGCCCACCACAAAACCCAACAAACCATGTCGCAGAAAAAGGAAAATTTTCCCCAGGTAGGTCCCGGCAATGCCGGGGAATCCCACACCGATTCGTCGGTCTGCCCCTTTCGTAATCTGGGGGGGGGGGGCCAAATCTGCTTTTAGATGCCGCGCCTTCCGCGCGGCAGGCTGCTTTAGCGCCCACTATACTGGCTGCGTCTCACGCGCCACCTGGCACAACTACGGCTGCGATTACCGCGCCTACGGACACACTAACGGCTGCGACTCCTGCGCCTACTACCCTGAAGCATACTGCACTTACCACGACGGCCTGGCAACAGAGCATCGTCAGGAATAGTATCACCAACAACCCTGACATCGACACTGACAATGCACGACTCTCTAGCCTCGAAGGCGAACTCCGCGCGCTGGCATTACAGCGCGAGAAGATCGAAGCGAGGCTAAGGGACATCAACACAGAACACGGGACGGGAAAGGAAGCTGGATCTGGTGGCTCTGACTTCACCTCTGTAGACGAAGTACGCTTGCTCAAAGGAAAGCGCGGAAAAATCCGGACCAGAGAGAAGAATCTCAGCAACCGTTTGCGCAAAATCCGCGAAGGCAATAGCCAGCGCGATGCAAAAACGGTTGACTGTAAGGGAGTACGCGACCAGCCGCAAGTACGCGAAGGGGACACCCAGCGCGAAAAGCGACCGGACGCGGAAACACATGGGCAGGGACTAGTACGCGAAGGGGAAACCCAGCGCGAACCGTCACTGTCCATGCCAGGGCCATGCGGGGACAGTAACCGGAACCGTACTGACACAACACAACACCAACACACAAAAAAACGAGGCAAGCGATCTGGATTTTTGCACAAGGCGCCCGCGGCACAGCACATCCCGTCGTGCCCCTCAGAACCGCAACCCGGACCAAGTGGCCAGGGAGCGGCAAAGAGGGAACGACCGGATGACACGGCTTCATCGAGCACGCTCCAGGGAGATGCCAAGCGTGTAAAGTTCCAGACCGCTCAAGGGGGACAAAGAACCTACGCACGGGCCACTCAGGACATTCCTGCGCGGCTCGCCGTAGCGATTTGCCTCTCGCCTCCAACCCGAGACATGAACACCGACGAGGTTGAGCACATAAAGCTCAGCCTCGAAGACCTCGTCATGGACGCTGACCCCTCAAAACCACTCCCGGCCTTCCGAGGTTACCCACGGATAGCGGATGGCACCGTCCAGATGTGGTGCGAGGACGAAAATGCCCTGACCTGGCTAACCCAGAACGTGCCCAAAATAAGACTGCCCAACACGGACGCCACTCTGACAGTCATGGAGCAGTCCGAGGTGCCGACCCGTGTCCGCGCTGCGCTCTTCGTACCCAGGTACAACGGAGACATAGCGCGGCTCCAGTGTTCTGAGCCGTCAGAACACGTGGTACAACATTGGAAGATGGACTCTCTACAGGGCGACATCGGTCGGTGGTGATAACCACGGGACATACCTGACCCTGGGTATCCCACCGGATGAAGTCGAAAAGGTCTTGGGGCGGGAGCGACGTGTATCGTACCTACTTGGTTCAATATACGTCCGCTTCTACCCCAACACCCAACCCTCAACCCAGACTGCGACCCCAAGCACGGCACCGACGACAGAAACACCGACGAAACACGAGGTGACAATGGAGGAACTGGAGGACGAGATGGCCAGAGCGGCGATGGCTGACACGAAGGCAGTGAGTGCGCCACCCACATCACCTGGGTGGACGGAGCAACTGCTCGCCTCGTCGCCCGGCGACGGCCGGCATGGGTTGGAGGACGGGGGGGAACTTTCCGATGGATCGGACTCCTCCTAACTTCACCCCATTGCCGTTGTCGACCACGTCCAGTTCCTTCAAAATCATCCAAACCAACCTCCAGCATAGCCAGCCTGCCACGGCTTGCTTGCGCAGGGCGCTGGAGGAACAACCCCGAACCATCGCACTGATCCAAGAGCCGTGGATCAGAAACAACAGAATATGCGGCCTCAGTACCTAACATCGGAGGTAAGCTAATTCTTGACACACAGAGCACAGGCAAGCCACGAACCTGTGCCTATATACCCAGAGATGTACCTTTTTTTTTTTTTTTTTTTGTACGGGGTGGAAAATCCTCATGGATGTCTGTCAGACTCTTACTGACTAAAAACCACCCCGGTGTTCCATCTCACACCTACGTCGGGGGTCGCGGGAACTGGAGATACTTCCGCAACCCCCGGCTGGTGCCGGCCCGCTGCAGCGGGCCACTTCTCGGGTCAGGGGGGGGAGTGAGGTGTTAGACTCCCCCCCGGACATCTTAGAGGGGCGCGCGTGGAACACTACGCGCCGCCACCTCGGGTCCTGGTGTATGTAGGGGGCGACAGACGTCCCCGAGTCTGCCGCCCCTGGACCCATTTAGGGGGGCCGGAAGAGGGCGTTATCCGCCCTTCGCCGACGCCCGGTGCGCCTGCTGCGGGCAGGGTTGGTTGAGATTTCCCCCTCCCTTTCCGCAGCCTCCTTCTGCGACATGACACTTTCGCAGAAGGAAACCACCGCGTCCCAGGACTCTGCGCTGTCGACCATCGACTCGACCACGGCCGACAGCGACAGGTCTCTGCCTACTTCTGAGACGAGGGCACGGCGCGGCACCTCCCAAGCGGCACACTCTGCCAGCGTATGCCGCGCCGTGTCCTCCCGGCAGTCGACGCAGTGGTGACACCGGGCGTCCGGCTCCCTGTTTATGCGACACAGGTACTTCCCGAAGCAACCATGCCCCGAGAGCACCTGCGTCACCCGAAATGACAGGGAGCCGTGCCTCCTCCCGAGCCAGCGCTCGAGCACTGGCCGGACCGCCTCGATGATGGCGAGGCCGGCGGTAGGGCGTGAAAGCCTGTCCCGCCATTCCGCCACCAGGACCTCGCGAAGCTGAGACCGACGCAGCTCCATGTGTCGCTGCATCGGTCGCTCGCCCCGCGCCCGCGCTTCCTCGCGCCACCGGAACAGTGACGCGAGTACCTTCGCCTCCAGGTCCCAGGGCGGGGATCCGGCCAGTGCACAAGCCGCCTCGTAGGAGATCGTGCGATATCCCCTGATGACTCTGACGGCCATCGCTCGTTGCGGCTTTCGCAGCACGGCGATGCTTCCGGCCGTCAGGTCTGCCGCCCAGATCGGGGCCCCATAAAGGGCCATCGATCGCACGATCCCCACGTAGAGCCGGCCGGCGCTCGGGCCCCCCAGATTGGGAAGCAGCGTTGATAGCGCCCCAGCCGCGCCCAACAACTTGGGCGCCAGCCGCTGGAAGTGGGGGCCAAAATCCCACCGGCTGTCGAGCACCAATCCCAGGTACTTCATGGTGGACTCGACAGCTATTCGGGCCCCCCCGACCACGATGTGTGATCCCGGCGGCGGCGCCCGCCGGGGGCCGTGAAAGATCACGGACTCCGACTTGTTAAGGGCCACCTCCAGGCCGAGGCGCCGGATGCGGCTCACCACCTGTGAGACCGCAGCCGTCGCCAGCAACGCTGCCTCCCTGTACGAGCTCCCCCGGGCCGTGACCAGCGTGTCGTCAGCGTAACAGGTCAGGTCCACGCCCGGCTGGAGCTCGCCCCTCAGCACCCAGTCGTACCCGATGTTCCACAGGGGCGGTCCTAAGACGGAACCCTGCGGAACACCGTACGACATGCGGCGCTGGTGTTCGCCATCACGTCCCACGTAGGTGACACACCTCTCGGACAGATACCGGAGTGCCTCCCGTACACAACTCCAGGGCAGGGCGTTGAAGGCGTTAGAGATGTCCAAGGACACCGCCAACATCGCCAATTTCTTAAGAAATAAGCAGTACCTATGTACTCATATTTTATAATGTTCTTTTCCTGTGTTGTCTACTGTGTGTACATAAATAGTAAAATAAATAAATAAATAAATCACCCCGCCCCGGGACACCGCTTCCTCCGCCAGGACTCTAACCCGCGATACAGCGTGTATGGTGGAGCGCCCATGCCGAAAGCCATACTGGCTCTCGTCCAGCTACGTTATTCTGTAAGAACTCACTTCAGATCTCACTTCTGATTCCGCGGTGAAAACTGTTTTAGGTAGGCTGTAACTCGATGAAAACTACGCTAGTGCTACTAAGTGCTGGCATAGGTGAAGCGAACTATTATTTCGTTACTATTTAATCGAAAACCAAATACTTTTCACTTCTAATAAGTGAAATCGGAAATGAGATAGGATTCGAATTCGCGAGTGAGTTCTTACAGAATTGCACTGCTTGTCCGGCCCCTCTTCGCACAAGTGGCTGACGAGGCGGGCTGCGATTATCCGCTCAAACAGCCTTCCCACCTCGTTCAGCAGCACTATGGGCCGGTACGCGGACGGAGAGTCCGCAGGGCGCGGGTGTGTCACCTACGTGGGACGTGATGGCGAACACCAGCGCCGCATGTCGTGCGGTGTTCCGCAGGGTTCCGTCTTAGGACCGCCCCTGTGGAACATCGGGAACGACTGGGTGCTGAGGGGCGAGCTCCAGCCGGGCGTGGACCTGACCTGTTACGCTGACGACACGCTGGTCACGGCCCGGGGGAGCTCGTACAGGGAGGCAGCGTTGCTGGCGACGGCTGCGGTCTCACAGGTGGTGAGCCGCATCCGGCGCCTCGGCCTGGAGGTGGCCCTTAACAAGTCGGAAGCCGTGATCTTTCACGGCCCCCGGCGGGCGCCGCCGCCGGGATCACACATCGTGGTCGGGGGGGCCCGAATAGCTGTCGAGTCCACCATGAAGTACCTGGGATTGGTGCTCGACAGCCGGTGGGATTTTGGCCCCCACTTCCAGCGGCTGGCGCCCAAGTTGTTGGGCGCGGCTGGGGCGCTATCAACGCTGCTTCCCAATCTGGGGGGCCCGAGCGCCGTCTGCAGACGGCTCTACGTGGAGATCGTGCGATCGATGGCCCTTTATGGGGCCCCGATCTGGGCGGCAGACCTGACGGCCGGAAGCATCGCCGTGCTGCGAAAGCCGCAACGAGTGATGGCCGTCAGAGTCATCAGGGATATCGCACGATCTCCTACGAGGCGGCTTGTGCACTGGCCGGATCCCCGCCCTGGGACCTGGAGGCGAAGGTACTCGCGTCACTGTTCCGGTGGCGCGAGGAAGCGCGGGCGCGGGGCGAGCGACCGATGCAGCGACACATGGAGCTGCGTCGGTCTCAGCTTCGCGAGGTCCTGGTATAAATACTCTCGCCAACGCCACAACCTGTCACAATTTCAGCTTCGATGAACTTCTGCAGACAGATGACTTCGAGACACCACTTTAGCAGAGTTTATTTCCAAATAATAGAGGAGCTCGTGGCTAAGTTAAAGCCGTACAGATCGATCGGTCAAAGGTTAAGGTATGCTAGCCGCGGTCGGTCTGTGGATGGGTGACCATCCCTTTCATACCGAGTTCCCTCCGTGCCTCGGAAAGCACGTAAAGCCGTTGATCCCGGCTGTCATTTGTAGATTTTTGGCATTCGTTATGGGTAGTCAAAAGCCAGAAAATCTGACAACCAGTCTTACCAAGGGATATCGTGGTACCCAGTAACTGGGTTGTGGAGGTCTGATAGGCAGTCGCTCCATGTAAAACACTGGTATTCAGTTGCATCCGGTTAGACTGGAAGCCGACCCCAATATAGTTAGGAAAAGGCTAGGCAGATGAGTCCAAATAATATAGGTACACCGACCTTCAGCTGGATGACGTGCGCTGGAAGTCAACTTGCGGTAAGCGAATTCTATTCTAAATTCTACGGGGTAATGTGTAGCGTCCCCTTGCTCGACTACTTACAGTGTTCATTGAGATGTATACTACTTCAATTTGAGAGAAATAAAATGCTTTTATCGATCGCTGCAGCTTGATTATTTTTGGGTGTTACAATAGCCTGTTCACCCACCCAAATTCTCTTGGTGCGGTATTTGACTGATGTCGCCATACACCAGATGAATCAGTTCTTCTATTGTAGATACTACACTACTAAGAGTCTCTGTTATCCACCTGCCCTCTCCCTACTGGTAGAGAGTCTTCACCAACTTTTAAATGAACATCGGAGAATTCTTAAACACGTGAATTGCCGCCAAGCTGAGCGCGCATATTGATTGTCAAGCGCGATTTATAAACGTGACCATAGAATTGATCGTTTCAATGCATTTACCTCGTCAGCCATAGTTTTTCGCGCCACCACAGGCAGCGTCTGCTGGAAATCGCCACCGGGAATACCCATCATGTCTGTCAGGTGGTTACCTATCACAAGGTCGAAAAATATTTGACCGAATTTCATTTCACCTAAAACTTTTCAACTTTTCTCGTTTCGTATTTTTTTACTTCATCGAAGTCACGTCTGCCACTGTATCAGTTGACCTATTATCAATTCGCTTGTTTTCGTTGCTCCGACGTTTCATTTGGTCGAAATAGTTTTACCGAAGTTACACTTAGCCGAAATAACATTTGTTCGAACACCACTTTCGTTCGTTATACCACTGTTTTAATTACCATATTTCACCAAACGCCTAGAAGTAAATATGTCTGATATTGAGTCAATGATAACCGGTACTCCACCAGAAAAAAAAAATACGTCGTTAAAGAAACGAAAAATCAAAAACTTTTGAAAATAAAGACAATTTGAGTGAAATTCAATATTTGAAAGAGCTTTCAAAACTAATGTATTCATTACAGTGGCGTTATAGAGAGCTTATTTCAGATTAGTTTCCTACTATTTTGTTTCATTAATTATTTAACGTAATGGCACTTGTACGCGCCTGCTCATATTTCGAATGCAGAGTGTCTTCGTAGTGTGTTTTGCGTCTACACCTATTTTTTTTTATATTTACCTATTTTTTTTGTATATATATTTTGTGTTGGCTATCAAAATTCTGTACTATCATTTCGGCTCCGCAAAAGAAATTCTAAATTAAATCAAATTATACGCAGTTGAAGTTCTCAATGAGTTTTTCAAATAAACTCCATTCTTGTGCGTAAACAAGAAATTTGGCGACCGTGACAGGACAAAAATACAAAAATTCAATACCAGTAACGCAATACACGAGTTGCGTCATACTCAGCGATACAAGAAGAAGGACATTTGGAGGTTACTACAATAACCAAGGCCAGGCTGGTCTTCCGTGCCAACGAATCAGCTAAAGATCGTACCGGAATTCCATCGAGTCATCATTATCACAAAGTTAAGTGCCTTCCCTTGTTCCGTTCTACCTACCAAAGTACAGCCAATTTCCAAATTCCATATTCCATACGTAAACCATTCTAAATTCCTATTCCAAACGCCTTTATTTGTGCTATATTCTTAATTTTATAGGTTTTAACATGCTAAATAAGTGTAAAGGTAAATAAAAGTACCTACATAGACCGTCCACTAAAAAATAATATTGAAATTATCTTTCCATATTCGAATCCTAGTTCTTAAATTCATTTTCAAAATTACGTACTCATAATTAAATAATTCATAGTTTTAATTGTCATACTCCTACCTCGATATATTCGGTATTTTCCCTATATTTAAACCGATTTGCCGAAATTTTCAGCCGTTATCCTGTTGGCAAACTCTCTTGATTGAGTATGCAGCCATCATTGCCCGTCTGCTGAGCGAGGCACTGCAGCCAGCCGAGTCCAGTTTCCCAGGAATTTCCACCGAAGGAGGAGCGTGAGAATATATATTTTTTTTTTATTCCTTTTAAATCCGTTCAAACATTGTCGCTATATTCAATTCTACTAGTCTTAAGTATAATACTAAAGTTATACGCTTGACTTATTTAATTTACTTTTCAAAATGACGCATGAGGGTGGCGATAAATCCTCTGCCAAGGTGTCTTTAAGAGAATTACTAGTAAAACGTAGTTTGATTAAAGGACAAATTACAAAATTTAAAAACTATTTAGATAAAATTTGTAAATTACCTGAGTTATCAAATATAGAACTTGCGGAATTGAGTTTAAGATTAACTAAGTTTCAAGGATTGTCGACAAGGTTTGACGACTTGCAGACAGAGATTGAAGTTTTAAATGCTCCAAATATTGAAGTAGAACTTGATGAGCGAGAACGCATTGAACAAGATATAGTTCAAAATATAGCTATAGTCAAAACAGAACTACAACAATGTAGTAGTGATGATGATGGCAAGCGCCGTCAATCTATCCTTGTGAATGCGGACTCGGATCATCAATACGTGGGTTTTAGATTACCTCAAATACAAATTTCTAAGTTCGATGGATCACACTTCCGCTGGCTCGAATTTCGGCCCACATTTCTTAGTTTGATTCATAAAAATGAGCGCATTCAAGATATACATAAGTTTCATTATTTAGACTCTTATCTGGATGGTGACGCTGCACGTGTCATATCAAATCTCGAAGTTTCTTCGGCTAATTACCAGGAGGCTTGGAAACAGGTTTGCGAGCGATACGATAACAAAAGAATTCTCATGAATCATCACTTAGATTCTTTAATCAATATTCCACCAATCACGCGTGAATCAGACAAGTCTCTTCGGTGTTTAGTTGATAACGTCACTAAAAATCTAAGAGCTTTAAAAAGTTTAGGTCTACCTACAGACCACTGGGACATGTTGCTTATATTTATTTTATTGCTTAAATTGGATAGTCGTACCATACTAAAATGGGAAGAATATCGCAACACGATAGATTGCGTGAATGACGTGCCCACTTTAGAGCAATTTAATAAATTCTTAATTGATCGCGCTAATGTACTAGAATCATTTAATCAAAATAAATCCATAAACAACAACAACAATAATTCTAAATCACAACAAAACCCGCGTGTCTTGTCAAATCAATCTCAATCAAATAACAATAAATATTCTTCTAATAAATCAAGCCGTAACCAAAATACCAATGTTTTTGCATCTACATCACAGGCTCGTAATAATTCTTCAATTGTTTATCTGTGTGTAGTGTGCAATGGAAATCATAGGATATATGATTGTCCTACTTTTAAATCAAAATCCATTCAAGAGAAAATGTCATGCATAACCCAATATAAATGTAATATATAATAAAGTGTACTAATTGTTTGCGCCAAGGTCATCCTGCATCTGAGTGCGGCATGGGCTCGTGTCGGCATTGCAACCAAAGACATAATACTCTTCTCCACGATGCTAGCGTACCAGCTAACTGTAGCGCAACGGATTCAATTGACGATGGTAAAACGGAGACCGTAGCGGCTTTCTCTCAACAAAATTATGTTTATGTATTTTTGTCTACGGCCATTATAGAAGTTTACAATCCTCTAAATAATAAAACTGAAAGGGTTCGCGCGCTGTTAGATAGTGGCAGCCAATCCACTTTCATTTCAAAATCTCTGCAACAAAAATTAGGTTTATTATGTAATCCATTAAATGCATTAAAGGTTATAGGAATAGGAAATAATCAATGTGACACAATATTAGAATGTTGTGCTACTCACCTAAAATCAATTCATGGCACTTACCAAGTTAAGTTGTCTTGCTATATTCTCAATCAACTTACCGGAGACATTCCAAAGGTTTCCGTCGATATACGTCATCTGAAAATACCTAAGGGTATTATATTAGCTGATCCTAAATTCAATGAACCTGCTTCCATTGAGATAATCATTGGTGCAGATATCTTCTGGGATATACTAGTCAGCGGACAACGCTCCCTAGGCCCAAATAATCCTAAATTACAAAATTTTAAATTAAGTTGGCTTATAGCCGGCCCTATTAATGCACAAAATTACAGTCAAAATATTCAATGCAATCATGCAATTGTTCCAAGCAACAAATTGGATGTAATGCTCACTAAATTCTGGGAACTCGAGAGTCTTCCTCAAAGAAAGGTTCTCAGCCCCAACGAAATAGCATGTAAAAAACAATTTCACGAAACCACAACTCGTTTGAGTAATGGCAGATTCAGAGTGAAGTTACCACTAAAGGCCTCTCCTGACTGTCTCGGTGATTCTTATCACCAAGCTAAAAAACGTTTCAAAAATCTTGAAAAAAGATTTAGAAAAAATCCGACACTAAAGACACATTACGTAGAATTTATACGTGAATATTCAACTCTAGGACATCTCTCAGAGTCCCTTGTTACAATACCAAATCCTTCATACTTTTTATGTCATCATGCTGAATTCAAGGAGGACAGTGAGTCTACCAAGATTCGGGTAGTCTTTGACGGCTCAACTCCTACAACCTCTGGCTACTCTCTAAATGATATCTTAATGGTTGGGCCTAATCTGCAAAATTCTCTATTCTCCATTTTAGTTAGAGCCCGTCAATATAAGTACATTTTGACTGGAGACATAGCTAAAATGTATAGACAAATTGCTATGGATCCAAGTGATTGTGATCTTCAATTAATATTATGGAGAGAAGATGAGTCGCAGCCCATCCAAACTTTGCGATTAGATACTGTCACTTACGGTACTGCAAGTGCCAGCTATCTTAGTACTAAATGTCTGTGGCAGGTAGGAGAAGAGTGTGATGACGAGTTAATTAAAACAATAATACAAAATGATTTCTTCGTCGATGACGTCATTACCGGATCAGACAATGAAGACCAATTAATATACATACAAAAGGCACTCTCCACTGCTCTAGATGCAGCTTGTTTCCCCCTACGAAAATACAAAACTAATTTACCTAAATTATTCCACAATATAGAAATTAATACAAAAGAAAAACTTACCTTGAGTGAAGTAGTACTCTTGGTCTAGGGTGGGATCCAAGTGATGACACGTTCAATTTTCCTGTAAAAAATAATAACATAAATGATACAATAATTACAAAAAGATTTATAATGTCGCAATCACTTCGTATTTTTGATCCACTTGGGTTATTAAGCCCATGCATAATTCAATCTAAAATATTGATTCAAAGGATGTGGACCAAGGGAATTGATTGGGATCAACCGGTACCTGAAGACAAAGAAATTGGAATGAAATTTCAAAAAACTTACCGTTACTTGCAGATCTTCAAATTCCACGAAGAGTAATCGGTGACTCACCAAAGTCCATAGAACTGCATTCGTTCAGCGACGCTCCGCAAGTTGCTTACGGAGCTTGCATCTACATGCGAACACTGAACGAAAACGATGAGGTGACGGTGAGGTTATTATGTTCGAAATCCAAGGTGGCTCCTATAAAGCCCACCACCATACCTCGCCTCGAACTTTGCGCGGCGTTGTTATCAGCTAATGTCGATCAGTTACTGAGTCCTTAAGACTTATACCTACAAAAATTACACATTGGTGCGATTCTAATATCGTACTATGCTGGATAAACAATGACCCAAGTAAGCTACAAACATTTGTGGCGAATAGTATAGCTGAGATTTTAGATCTTACTAATCAAAAGGACTGGTGTCATGTTCCCACTGACGTTAATCCTGCTGACCTAATTTCTCGAGGTTTAAACGCTCATCACCTTCGCGACAATCTGATGTGGTGGCAGGGGGAACACCCAAATATTCCGAAATATTTTATTCCGAATTTCGATATTCCGATTTTCAAAAGCCCGAATTTCATAATACCTAAAAATTATAATCTCTATTATTTAAAATCACGAAAGTTATTTTACCGAATGTCGTAAATCCGATTTGTTTGTTTTCCGATTTTCATATGTTCGAAGAATCAAATGCTCGATGAGTTCTCGGTCCAAAAAACGAAATTCCGAATTTCAATATTCCGAATAAACTGTTAAAATTAGGATTCTGATTCAATTCAGCTACGCATATATATTCAAAATGGTGTCCCCTTGTTTCGCAGACAGAAATTTCATAGAATTTCGTTTCCCAGAAAATGTTTCATATAATATTTGGTTCTTGTATTTTTATTTCGACTATTATTGTTTCAAAGACTATTTACTTGAATGAAACATATTTCACAGAAACACAATTCAAAGAATTTTTAATCAAATTTTTTTGTTTAACAAACTTATCAAACAGTAGAATTACTTTTTAACAAATATTGTTTATTCGGTGTATTTTTCTATGGAATTTATTTCAACATAAATATATAGGTATAAAAAGAAAGACAATAACAAAAATAATCTTAAAAAGTCAATATGTTGTGCTACAAAAGTTAATGACAGAAATGAATTGCTGTGAAATCGACTCCACGTAGTCTTGTCTGCCCTAACCCTAGAGTGTAATTTAAATTCGCGTAGGCGCGGAGGGGCGAGGCGGCCAGCGAGCTGAGGAGCAGGTGGTTTTAACGCCCGCCGCCGCGGCTGAGGCTGGCCGGCGAAGCCGGCCAGTAAGCCGAAGCTGCGGTGGTGAGCGTGAATACCATCTGCGACGATAAGCTCGCGTGGTACCGCCGGAGCCCCGCAACGCCGTAGCCGTGACAGAAACCATGCCTGCTGCATGTTGCATGTTCGCTTGCATGATGCATGCTTGCTTGCTCGCTGCATGCTTGCTTGCATGCTGCATGCTTGCTTGCACGATAAACGATTGCACGATAACGATAAAGATAATCGGAATTTTAATAATCGGAATTCGTATTTTTGATGTTCGGAATTTTCATTATGTCGGACTTTTTGTTATTCGATCTTTTGAAACTCGGTATTTTCAGAATAGTAATTATAAACGTTCGGAAATTTGAAATTTTAGTATTATAAAAATAGGATGAATGATAAATCGGAGTTGCCATATTAGGAATTTTGAACTATTCGGAATTATGAAAATCGGTATTTTGAAATTCGTATTTCTGACTTTCGGAATAAAGTTTTTCGTATTTATGTAGTGTACCCGGTGGCAGGGCCCGTCTTTCTTATACAATAATGAATCAAAATGGCCTAAACTGCATCAAAATCTAAAATTCATTGATTTACCTGAAATAAAAAGTCATTATATTAATTTACCTGAATCAACATTCGATTTTAAAAGATTTTCTAAATTTTCTAAATTACAAAGAACATTTGCATATCTTTTACGCTTTTTACACAATTCAAAAATATCAAATAGACTTAATCGGTTATCTGGCCCTTTAACAGTGCCTGAGTTGAGTCATTCCTTTATTTTTATTTGTCGAATTTCACAGAAACAATCTTTTCCTCTTGAATATAAAAGAATTCAATCAAAATTATCATTACTGCCTAAATCTAAATTATTATGCTTGTCTCCTTTCCTTGAGCCTACAACCAATTTAATAAGAGTTGGGGGGAGATTACATAATTCTAATTATTCATTTAATAAAAAAATTAAATTAAAAATTTAATAAAACCCCCAACGCAAAACATAAAAGCGATTATGTAAAAAGTCAAAAATAATACCTTTTGTTGAGCCATCAAATTTTTGTTCGTTGAAATGGCGCTATAATGTCGCGGCGGGGTACCGCTTAAGTAAGTCAGTCCCTTAATTTCATTCACTGTCTATTAATTTACCAGCATTTCCGACCAATTTGCTTCGATATTATCAAATTTTTGTTGCTAACCTAGTTGTTAATCTTGTTGCAAATCTAGTTACCATCAGTTCGCTATTTTAGCTATTTAGTTATTGCTTTAAACTTAGCGGTACCCCGCCGCGACATTATAGCGCCATTTCAACGAACAAACATTTGATGGCTCAACAAAAGGTATTATTTTTGACTTTTTACATAATCGCTTTTATGTTTTGCGTTGGGGGTTTTTTTTAATTTTTAATTTAATTTTTATTTTAAATTTTTTAAACGTAATTTAGTTTCGTTTTGTATAAGAGTTTACAAAAATAATTTACAAATTAGTTTTCATTTCGTTACTCATTCCTCATTCCCTTGCAATATAGTATACATTATTCTACTAGTCAAGGCCTTTCATTTGATACCCATATATTGAGGAAGTTGTGAAAATAGAATGTAATTCCCTAAGATCCCTACCGCAGCTAACAAAAGAGCTGATAACTTTAAAACTGCTGAACCGATTTTGATGAAACATGTCTGAGAACCATCGCTAGAGAATCTGCTTTCAAATAAAAAAAACCGCATTCAAATCGGTTCACCCGTTAAAGAGCTACAGTGCCACAGACAGACACACAGACACGTCAAACTTATAACACACCCCTCTTTTTCGTCGGGGGTTAAAAAACATCCAATACTCTTGGACTCTTCTCATTATGTAACAAAACTTTATTTTGTACACGAACACACGAAACTTGCATGCTGGCCCGCAGCTATTGCTAGCAACGGTCAGAGAATCTGTATGGCCTATAAACGGAAGAAGGTTAGCTAGAAGCGTTGTGAGGCAATGTGTTACTTGCGTGCGTGTTCGCGGGCAAACCATATCCCCAAAAATGGGCAATTTACCAACAAACCGTGTCTCCGTCGACTTTCCTTTCAAATCTGTTGGCATTGACTACGCCGGTCCTTTTTTTATATTAAACCGCAAGGGCCGCGGTGCTAGGTTAGTAAAATGCTACTTATGTCTATTTTTTGTTTGCGTTTTAAATGCGTTCATTTAGAACCCGTCAGTGACTTAACTAAAGAAGCCTTTATTATGACATTTCGTCGATTTGTTGCCCGTCGTGGTAGACCAGCGGAGGTTTGCTCTGACAACGGACGAAATTTTGTTGCCGCCGCTAAGGAACTTAGCAATTTTCTAAAATTAAACAGTGAAGTTCTTTCTCAGTTTGCATCAGAGGAAGGAATAAAATTTTCATTTATACCTGCTTACAGCCCTCACTTCGGTGGAATTTGGGAGGCTGGAATAAAGTCTGCTAAATACCACATCAAAAGAGTCATGGGAAATTCCCATCTTTCCTATGAAGAAATAGGTACTTTATTCGCACAAGTAGAGGCAGTTTTAAATAGTCGCCCCTTGTGTCCAATGTCTTCATCCCCTGACGATTTCCTATCCTTATCCCCAGGGCACTTTCTAATTAGCAGACCACTTAATGCGCTGCCAACTCCCATAATTCAAGACGACTGCAATGCAACCCATCGTAGCCGGTACGCTCGCCTTGAGCAAATAAGGCAAGGCTTCTGGAGGCGCTGGCAAAAGGAATATATCTCCGAACTCAATCAACGCACCAAATGGAAGATCGATGCTAAGAAGCTAAACGTCGGAGATCTTGTCATCCTACAAGAAGACAATACACCACCACTAAATTGGCGCCTCGGACGCATCGCCAGACTTTTCCCTGGACCAGATGGCATATCCCGAGTCGCAGACATCAATACAACCAAGGGCTGCGTGCGCCGATCTCTAGTTCGCCTGTGTCCCCTGCCTACGTGTGAAAATTTTCAAGGTTGAAGATCTGCGCCCTTCAACGGGGGGAGTTTATGTACGCGCCTGCTCATATTTCGAATGCAAAGTGTCTTCGTAGTGTGTTTTGGGTCTACACCTATTTTTTTTATATTTACCAATTTTTTTTGTATATATATTTTGTGTTGGCTATCAAAATTCTGTACTATCATTTCGGCTCCGCAAAAGAAATTCTAAATTAAATCAAATTATACGCAGTTGAAGTTCTCAATGAGTTTTTCTTAAATAAACTCCATTCTTGTGCGTAAACAGCACTTAAAAAAAACCCCAGTCATCCCAGTAAGAAGCTTGCAAACAAAGATTCTTGGCATGCAGCATGCATGCAGCATGCAAGCAGGCATGCAGCATACAAGCAGGTATGCAGCATGCAAGCAGGCATACAGCATGCAAGCAGGCATGCAGCATTCAAGCAAGCATGCAGCGTGCAAAGAAGCATGAAACATGCAAGCAGGCATACAACATGCACAAGCATTGTTTCTGTCACGGCTCCAGCGCTGTGGGGTCTGGGCGGCCCCACGCGAGCTTATCGTCGCAGATGGTTTTAACGCTCACCATCGCAGCTTCGGCTTGCTGCCCGGCTCCGCCGGCCAGCCTCAGCCGCGGCGGCGAGCCTTCAAACCGCCTGCTCCTCAGCTCGCGGGCCGCCCCACCCCTCCGCGCCTACGCGTTCTTAAATTACACTCTAGGAGTAGGGCAGACAAGACTGCGTGAAGTCAGTTTTGCAGCGATTCGTTTCTGTCACTAAATTTTTTAACATATTGACTTTTTATGACACTATTTTAATTTAATGTTGAAAAGGCTACCAAGTAACCGGCTGTATATTTGAGATCAAATAATATTCCGAAATGTTGTTTCGACGGGGTGAAAATATGGCAAATAAATCATTTGGCAAATGAAAATAGTTCAAAAGAGACTTTGGCCAATAGGAAAAAGTTATTTTGTAAATCGGAGAAACATAGTTTGGTAAAATAATACGTATGACACATGATACTTCGATGATCTAAAAATATGTCAAATAATGCATATAGCAAAAAAGACGTCGGTCAATAATAATAATAATAATAATAAGCTGGCAACACTAAACGTCACGCATTGACTCTTCATTATACATATGTTTTAAATTAATAAAATTATCTAAACACTACATAAAACTGATTAGAAACTATCAAATAATATTTGGCAACGCATTGGAACTATAAAATTAAGTATCAATATCATAATGGAACTAAATGTACAAAAGTGGTTGAAAAATATTTTATGACAGTTGTCAAATGGAAATGAAAAATGAAAAAAATCAACGAAATAAATATACTGGGTGTAATGGAAAGGGGGTATACATCCGAAGGGAGGTCAATGTACTCGTAAAACTGAATAACATTCAACATAAAAAAAATCGAAATTAAAAAAAAAATTGTTGGTCTCTTGAAAATTTGAACATGTTCAAATTTTCTATGACATTGACCTCCCTTCGGATGTATACCCCCTTTCCGTTACACCCTGTAGAAGTATATCTTACAGTACCTACATATATTTTATTGATGGAAACATACAAAATGAAATTTAATACTGAAGAACCATAGAAGTAAGTACATATATATCGATGTGAAGAACAATGCTGACGCGAGCAGCGATACGTCGAGCACGCCCACCACCACCGGACCCGTCGCTCAGCTCCGCCTCGCCGCCGCCGGAACCCAGCCCCATCGTGAGTGTTGTGACACCGGCCTCGGCAGTTGCGTCGAGCTCGAGCGACGAGTATTTCTCTCCGCCGACGACGCCACCACCTGTACGTCGGCGGGGACGACGCCGGCCGCCGGACAGCTTGGGACTTCGAGACCCACCGGTCTCTGATAGGGTCCCCGCTCCCGGTGGAAGTGTGCAGCGCATGAGATGGACGCAGTCTATTAATGAAAGTGTCATGCGCTCATACTATGGGGCTACAGAGGGGGGTAGTAACTTGACTGCGTACCGTGGTCGGATGCTCTCTCTGTTTCAGGTGCTTGAGCCAGCTGTCAACGTGTCGGCGCAGCGACTGTCGGATCAGGTGCGGGCCATCCAGCGTAACCATATGCTGGATGACGCTGTACTTGATCGACTACGCCTTGAATCACGGAGTAGCCGTGTCACGTCTGCTTTGCCACTGGTTGCGGTCGCGGTACAATCGCAAGATTTACCCAGTGCTTCACCGCGACCTGACGACGGTGGTGAAGAGGATAGTGACGAGGCTATATCTGTGAATACCCAATACAATGATCAATTGAGGAGTGCTTTGGAGGATGCGTTCCGGGAGTATCGTTCTCCACCGCCTCAACTAAGGCCGCGATTACCTCGTTTGCCCATGCACAAGAAAAATAGGGCACTGGTGTGTGCTTTAGATTCGCAGCTGTCAAATTATTTTGACAGCAGCGAAGACCTCGCTGATACCCACTCGATCTTGTACTGCGCGGCTGTAGCAGCATGTCGTGTAGCTCATGTCAAATTTCCTAACAGTGACGGAGCTGCACGACCAAAACCAGCTGTACCAGCATGGCAGTGCAGGATTGAGCGTCGTATTGATGGGGCTAGAGCACTCATCGGCAAGCTTATCTGCTTCAGGGAGGGCAATACGCGCCCTAGAGTGATGCGCTTTGTGAGGCGGGCATTTTCGGGGACTGATATCAGTCCTCGAGATTATTTGTCCTGCATCACAGAGCGTATCGACTTCCTGAAGCAGAAAATCTGTGCATGGGTAAACCGTATCAGACGGTACAAGCGGCGAGTGGAGCGGTACACTCAGAATCGCATATTCCAGAGTGATGAGAGGTGGATGTATAGGACTTGGGAGCAACCGGACCAAGGTGTGACTGATACGCACCTGCCGGATGATGATGCCATGTGTTCGTTTTGGCGCAGCATCTGGTCGGTGCCTGTTAGTCACACTGAGGGCGATTGGGCTCGGGAGATTGAGCGAGCGTGTGATCCAATACCAGAAATGGGGGCAATAACCATCGGCCCCCAAGACGTAGCTCGTGCAGTTCGTCCGTTGCCTAATTGGAAATCTCCAGGACCGGACGGGCTGCATAATTTCTGGATTAAATGGTTCCAGAGATCGCACGTTCGCTTGGCGTCCCAGTTCCAATCAGCCTTAGAGTCAGGATCGTTGCCCCAATTCCTAACAACTGGAATAACCCACCTGCTCCATAAATCAGGTAGTACTACGGAACCCAAAAATTATAGGCCGATCACTTGTCTACCAACGGTCTATAAAGTTCTTACATCCATTTTGAGAGCTAAAATTAACGAACATATTGACAAAAATTCTATCATGTCTGCCTCTCAAAATGGATGTAGGAACGGGTCTCGTGGTACTAAGGAGCTACTCCTCATTGATATGGCCATTAACCAGCAGGTTCGTCGTTCCCGAAGGGATCTGTCGACATGTTGGATAGACTATAAGAAGGCCTATGATTCTGTGCCACATACATGGCTCATGAGGGTGTTGGAGTTGTATAAAGTTAATACAACTCTGCGCACCTTCCTGATGTCGTGTATGGGGCAATGGAGGACGGTCCTTCGCTATCCAAGATGTCGGCAAATCCGAGAGAATAGCGAACCGATAAGGATCGAGCGAGGTATATTTCAGGGCGATAGTCTGAGTCCACTGTGGTTTTGTTTGGCCTTGAACCCTCTAAACACGTTGCTGGAGGGTTCAGGTTTGGGCTATCGGGTAAGAAGAGGAGGTCAGGTTATATCTCACCTCCTTTACATGGATGATCTGAAACTCTTTGCCCCCAACAGTTTGCGACTGATGGAGCTACTGAAAGTAACAGAAACTTTCAGTAGTGCCATCAGGATGGAATTTGGTGTGGACAAATGTGCAGTCATGCATGTGAAGCGAGGGGAGATTATGGAATCCGTGGGAACCCAACTCTCGGATTCCATACGCCTTAGATCCCTCTCCTCAACCGAAACCTACAAGTACTTGGGTATGTCGGAAGCGTTTGGCATCAATGCTGCCGACATGAAACAATCGTTGAAGGAGCGCTTCTTTGGCCGCCTGAATAAAGTGTTAAATAGTCTTTTATCAGGCGGAAACAAGGTGCGCGCCTTCAACGGATGGGTCATGCCGGTTTTGATGTACTCTTTCGGCATACTCAAGTGGACTCAGACGGAACTTGACGCCCTGGATAGGAGGGTCCGTACATTGCTGACCGCAAATCGGATGCATCACCCACGGTCATCGGTAATGAGACTGTATATCCCACGGAAGTGCGGAGGCCGAGGCTTTCTTAATGCTAAGTCCCTGCACAACCGTGAGGTATGCAGTCTCAGGGAGTACTTCCTTAAAACCGACGTGGGGATGCACTGAGATGTGGTGGACAAGGGCCTCACCCCGCTCTCCTTAGCGAACGAGAACTGGCGCAAACCTGTAGTATTCGATACTAATGACCGCAAGGAGGTATGGCAGAGCAAGGAGCTTCACGGGCGCTTCTACCGGGCCCTACATGGGCCTGATGTAGATTTCTTGGCGTCCGTATCCTGGCTGCGTTTTGGTGACCTGTTTGGGGAAACCGAAGGTTTTGTCTGTGCGATTATGGATGAAGTTATGATGACGAACAACTACCGGAGGTATATTGTGAAGGACGGCACGGTTGACATTTATCGGGCATGCCACCGGCCGGGTGAATCAATCCGACACATTATCTCTGGGTGCTCTCGTCTAGCTAACGGAGACTACTTGCATAGACACAACCTTGTAGCTAGGATTATCCACCAGCAACTTGCTCTAAAGTACAGGCTTGTGGAGTCGGAAGTACCGTACTACAGGTATGTGCCCGACTCAGTTCTCGAAAATGGCAATATCACGTTGTATTGGGATCGATCTATCATCACTGACAGGACTATTATTGCCAATAAACCTGATATAGTGGTGATAGATCGATTAGAGCGTCGCGCAATGATTGTTGATATAGCGGTTCCGCATGACGAGAACCTCGTGAAAACCGAGAAAGATAAACAAATTAAGTATCTTGACTTGGCTCGCGAGGTTGTCGACATGTGGGATGTGAATACAGCAGTCATTGTGCCGATAGTCGTTACGGCCAATGGACTCATTTCTAAGAGCCTCGACCAACACCTAAGGAGGCTCTCGTTAGGCAGCTGGATCAAGGGTTTGATACAGAGAGCGGTACTCCTGGACACGGCGCGTATAGTCAGGAGATTCCTCTCTCAGGAGCCCTGACCACCGGTAGCTTGGACCCTATTCCCGATACCGGTGGGCTACTATTTTTTATATTTTTAAATGTTTTTTTTTTTTTTTTACTAATATTTAAAAATATAATGAAATATGTAAATAAATGAATAAATGAGAATAATAATAATAATAATAATATGTGGGGACAATTTCACACACGGCCATCTGACCCCAAACTAGGGAGACCCTGTACTATGGGTGTCATACAGCTGATATACATACACAAATACATATTTTTTTTTGTAAATACATACATATATATATAAACAACACCCAGACACAAGGCAAACACAAGTGCTCATCACACAAATGTTTACCCTGGGTGGGAATCGAACCCGCAACACGCTGCGCAGCAGTCGATCGCTCAGCCACTGCGCCAACCATGTCGTCCAATAGTTTTCGGTAAATTAAAATTCGGACAAACATAATTCGAAAAAGTGATCGGTTCCCCTGTCAGGTATTGATCTCTTAATCGATGGGAATTTTAAACACGGCGTCCGCTGTTTGACCCCAAAAAACAGTGTGGCAGCGCAATTTTAACTTGCCTCCTGACCTCTGCAAGACTACCAGTGATAATTAATGTTTTTCCTGTTCAACCAGGAGCATTATTTGTTCTGCAATTGCTCTGAGGTGAACACGCACACGTGGTTATTTACGATAGTAGTCATTGCACCTGGATCGTAATTGGTTTCGGCGGTGTATTCCCGATTTCCACGATTTTGATGTGCCAGTAACTCAAATTCGACCACTGGAATGCCGCCGATCGCCGACGTTTATCATTGTGTTCAATGTCACCTTTAGTAAGTAGTTGATCTCAAAACTCGCAAGAAGTCTTTGGACAGATGATGCCGATATTTCTCCCACTACATTACTGGGTTTGCAATTTCACAAAACAAACAAATAAATGTCCGACGATTGGGAATTTTCGAAAATTTTTGAGTGTTTCTCATGGCCACAATATTTGACCAAAATCATTTTGTAATCCTTTCGTTTAATGTATTAAAAATTGCATGTAATTCTTCTGCAGCATATTGAAATAATATTTATTTTGAGTTGAGTTTTCAAACATGACATGTGTCAAAATAAAATGCAATTTAAATAAAAAAAACTCTTTCTACCTCTTTTGAACCCTGTTAAGCGATGAGTTTCAATAAAATACGAAACCCGTCTTCCATCAATTCTGTTAAAGAATTTGTATGCAAAATTTGAAGTAGATTGGATCAAAGAATCGCCTAGTCCCATACAAACTTTGCTACCGTTTTTCACCCCCTTAGGGGTAAAATTTCGGAAAATCCTTCCTTAGTGGATGCCTCCGTCATATGAGGAACACGTGTGTGTTCAATTTTCTAGCCTTAATGGTTTGGCCTGTGCGTTGATAGATCAGCCAATTACCTCTGCCTTTTATATATATTGATATCTGCATTCTACAGATCCTGCGGGTTCGAAACCGCAGCCGGGCGCGGGTGAAAACCGCATAGTGATTTCTTAGCCTAAGACGTCACTGAAGTCAGCGACGCCTTCAACAGAGTTACGGGAGGCAGAGAGTTTTATTTGCCTTTTTTAAAATTGGCTTTGAAAACGGGGTCACTAAATACTTCTTGACGAACGCCGCTAATTCAGCGTCTGACATGGTCGGAGGAAAAGTCAGCTTAGGAAGGGAATGACGAGAGATTTAACTCTCGAGGAAGCTTAACAAAAGCCTAACGCCTAACTCTAACTCCCCGGGTGGAGTAGCCCAGGGATGTATACCAGTCCCTGTCGGGTGTATAGGGAGGTATGTACCTATTGGTGAGCCCTAAGCTAGTAAACCCGTCGCCAGTCTTTTTGTGGGAACGGGGCCCTGGCAAATCAAGTGCGAAGGGCCTCGCCCGACCGACACATAGTAGGTGTGTAGCTGTGGAAGGATACCAGAGACTAGGTTCGACTAGGAGACACCCCAAGACCGAAACACTAGCTCCCGATTGCAATTAACTGCCTCGCTCTAAAGAGGTTTGTCGGGTGTGACTGGGGCAACACCCTCTCGGCTTCGTTGGCACCGTAAAGTATCCACCGGAGTCCACAGAACTATGGTTTTGCCCTGAATTGGTCAAGTGAAGCTACACAACACACGCGAGTAAAAGAAACAGGAATGTCTGCCGCCACCTTAAAAAAGGCAGCTTTTGAATAAATTGGTTGTAGTCAGCTGACTACTGGAATCGTTCCGGCGGGCGCAACGAGCAGGTGACGAGCGTAGCAGCAAAGCGTGGAGTGAGGAGCGACACGTAAATGCGCGGTGAGCCTCGGGCGCAGAGTGCATCTGATAATTAAAGTTAATAGCCCCGATATTTATACTCTTAGGTAGGTACGGTCCTAGTGATGATATTTGTCAGTTTTCACCAGTGAATTACAGGGGGTTTTGGCCTACGAGAAAAGATTAAAAAATAATGGAATCAGTATCTATCAGATATCATATTTGATATTGATAGAAAGATTGTTGTTGAACCGCTTTACTGAAGTTGTTTAGCCAAAGCTGATTACTGAGCAGGCTGGTTTCAGGCCTGGTAAGTCGTGTTCCAGTCAAGTCCTCCGATTAACACAACATGTAGAGGATGGGTACGAGGCTAACTGAATCACAGGTGTGATATTTGTGGACCTGTCTGCGGCTGATGACACTATTAATATAAAGATGCTACGTGCTAAAGTCGAGACCATAACAAACCACCGGGGGTTTGTCAAAATTCTGAGCAAACTATTGTACAACCGTCGCTTTCAAGTGCACTTTCAATCTGGTAACAGCAGATGGCGAAACATAAAAACGGTCTCCTACAAGGCAGTGTGCTGGCACCGACGCTTTTTAACATCTACACAAATGACCAGCCTACTACGCAACACACTGAACGCTTCTTGTACGCGAACGATCTAGCCTTGGCGGTGCAATCAACTACTTTTGAGGAGGTTGAAAACCACTTAACAGATGCTCTTGACTCACTAAGAGGGTCCTACGACAGTAATGCTCTTCGTCCAAATCCAAGAATAATAGAATAATACAACGATGTAGTTCGCACAAGAATATTTTATTGAATGACATGTATGTCGGCCTACTGACAGGGACTATAAAACAAGCTCCTATTTAGATAAGGAATACACTACATTACACCTCCACCCTTATTTACTATCATACATGAACATTTTAAAATATAAACATAATCTTTACAGACTTATGAAGAAACCATGAAACTTCCTACATAACCAGATAACAAACATTTTATACATACTTAGTTCTATTTCCTATAACTTAGAATAGGTCGTAATATCTTTGCGGTGGTCTCCTATTTCTAACAGGGCGAGTTTCACCAGCAGTCGGGAGTGATTGAGTTTCTAACTGCTTAGACACGCTCCATGCGGTCGATTCCTCGACACCAACTCCTGAGGGCACATCACTGGATAATTCTGCAACCGGTATGGTCGGGAAAACGAGTACATTACGTAACTGCCGATTAGAATTTTGCGACGCTGCCTTTGTGCTGACTATCACACTATATGTTGATTGAGATAGATTCGACTTACATTTAAGTTTTAATTGATCAATGTGCCTATGTATCTCTGTGCCATCTAATAATCTTATTTGATAATCTGTAGTACCCAAGCGCTCGATTACCGTACCACTTACCCACCTCCTTAAACCTTGCTACACGCGGCACCAGACCACGTCCCCCACCCGCAGCACGCGATGTCCCCCGCCCGCTGCGCTCTGCTGCCTTTGCTGCACATCAGCCACCTGTTTCTCGCGCGAAGGTTGAAGTCGGTCTAACCGTGTTCTTAATGTTCTACCTTGTAATATTTGTGATGGCGTTTCTTTTGTGGTACTATGTTCAGTAGTTCTATAGACTAGTAAAAACCGCTGAAGCGCAAGTTCTACATCCAGATTCTGTATAATAGCTTTTTTAATTACTCTTTTGCACTGTTTGACTGCGTTTTCCGCCAAACCGTTAGACGGTACGGTGCTGAAAATACATGTTCAACCCCATTATTTTCTAAAAATGCATGAAACTCTTCACTACTGAAGGGAGGGCCGTTATCGGAGACTAATTGTTTAGGTATGCCAAAACGTGACCAAATTTCCCTAATTTTACGTATGATTGCTTGTGCCGTATTCGAAACGACCGGACACGCTTCTATCCATTTCGACGTAGCATCAACCATTATTAAATATTTGTGACCGTGAATTGGTGAAAATCGACGTGCAATCTAGTCCATGGCCGAGTCGGCCAGGTCCAAGGCTGTGGTGTATGGTGTATCGGAGCCTCGGCCAGTTCTGCGCAGACCGTACAGTTTCGACACAGGTTTTCCAACATTTCATCAATCCCTGGGCACCATACATAACTTCTAGCTATGCATTTGGTCTTAATTATTCCTATATGTGTATCATGCAGCTCCTGTAAGACCCTGTCTTGACAAGACTTTGGAACAATTAACCTATGACCCCACATAAGACAACCTAATTCGGTGTATAATTCTGTACGCCTATTAAAATACGGTCTAAGTTCTTTTATTTCAACTTCCTTTGGCCAACCATCCCTTTTTTTTTTTTTTTTTTTTTTGGTACGGGGTGGAAAATCCTCATGGATGTCCTCCGCCCTGGGGCGGGCGGAGGGGTCTGTCAGACTCTTACTGACTAAAAACCACCCCGGTGTTCCATCTCACACCTACGTCGGGGGTCGCGGGAACTGGAGATAGGTACTTCCGCAACCCCCGGCTGGTGCCGGCCCGCTGCAGCGGGCCACTTCTCGGGTCAGGGGGGGGAGTGAGGTGTTAGACTCCCCCCCGGACGGGGCGCGCGTGGAACACTACGCGCCGCCACCTCGGGTCCTGGTGTATGTGGGGGGCGACAGACGTCCCTGAGTCTGCCGCCCCTGGACCCATTTAGGGGGGCCGGAAGAGGGCGTTATCCGCCCTCCGCCGACGCCCGGTGCGCCTGCTGCGGGCAGGGTGGGAGGTTGAGATCTCCCTCTCCCTTTCCGCAGCCTCCTTCTGCGACATGACACTTTCGCAGAAGGAAACCACCGCGTCCCAGGACTCTGCGCTGTCGACCATCGACTCGACCACGGCCGACAGCGACAGGTCACTGCCTACTTCTGAGACGAGGGCACGGCGCGGCCCCTCCCAAGCGGCACATTCCGCCAGCGTATGCCGCGCCGTGTCCTCCCGGCAGTCGACGCAGTGGTGACATGGCCAACCATCCCTGACATAACTCATAATACGGCTTAATATTGGATCTCTTCTAGTCTCCTCTTTTATATCTTCATATTTCAATAACAAAGCATCCGAAGCGAAGTGGAGGTAGGTTTGTTCCGGTACCTCCACCATACTTGATCCGTTAATATCATTATAACTTTCAACCAATCGAGACAAAGCGTCAGCTGTGTTTGAATTTGTATTTACATATTCTATATGAAAATCGTATGCTGATAATATTAACGCCCATCTCTGTAACCTACTAGCTGTCATACTCGGAATCCCCAGTTCCGATCCAACAATACTTACTAGGGGTATAAGATCCGTTTTCAAAACAAATTGCCTTCCATACAAATATTGTTGTTTTTTTTTTTACTGCAAATACTATAGCTAAAGCCTCTTTATGTATCTGACTGTAATGATATTCTGCAGAGGTGAGCGTCCTTGACGCGTAAGCTATTGCCACACCTCGGACACTTCATACAAAACTTGCAAAATAATTACCTATTACTACTACAAAACCAAATGACGTCTGTACACGTGCAAATGTGTGCGTGAATTTTAGTAGGGTTGAATCAGTTGGATGTCGTGGCGTACAAAATGGCGCGAAAAGTGCAGCGCTTTGCGTCGGGAGAACCGAACGACGACGGAACTACCCGAACGTTTCGAGCATTATTATGAAGTGATCTTGTCTGAGCGTTCAATTATTTATTTCTTAAAGAAATAAAATAAATGATTATTTGATTTTGAATACTCGGATTTGTAATGACATAAAAGTAATATTATCATATTTATTATGTAAAGAGGTTTATTTATTCATCAATAATGGTAAATTAAGGTACCTACCTAATTACAAAATATGGAATTCACGATCACCCCGTACCATTACGCGGCAACGCAATTTTTTTTTTTTTTCATTTATTTCGGAACCAGTCCATGTCCATACATGTTAAGTTCAAAAGTATTAAAAATAAAAATTAAGAATTAATTAAAATATTACAATAATAATAATTACAATGGGGCGACGCGACAAGGTTAGTGCGTAGGGTACTACTTTTCAATTCCAAGAATGAATAGAACGTGAAAGAAAGGGACATAAGTACATAACTAAGACAATAAAGAGAGAGAGCAATATTAATAGCTGGTAATGTTGGTATGTTATTATTACGGAAGTTTTAATTGTATTATTATAAAACGACGAAAACTTGGAAAATAAATGAATCATCGAGATTAAAACTAATAAATAAAACTTAAAACAAAATAAATCGCAAAATTGTGTGTTTGTGTCAGCAGTACCTACAGCGTGCAACGCTAACGCGTCCTTACGATTTTGAGCGCCCTGGCTAAAGAGTCGGCGGTTAGCCCCTCCGGTGCGGGGTCGAGGGTGCGGTATCTGATGGTTTACTAATGTTTGCCATAATTAAAAATGCCATAATTTTATATGCCATAATTTTATTTGCCATAATTTCATTAGAAATAATGCTTCAGTTGTTATAATCGTTAAATTACATAAAATTATTTTCACTAATTTCATTGGTCATAATCGATCAAGTGTCATAATAATGTTAATCCATAAATTTATTTGCTATAATTTTTATTTTCAATAATTTCGTTTTCCTTGACATTTATTCACCATTGCCCATACTAGTACAACAATACTAGTTCAGTACGAGTACAACCGCCTGCAATGTTGATGTTATGATCATGATAACAGATACAGATTTTTTTAATCACAAGGAAACCTAAAAATAAACCCTCTATCCATTTGCATAAAATTTTAAGACCTAATATAACTTAACGTACATTTGTTTCTCCAAATTATATTTTTGCAATAACATTATTTACGTATAACGTATATAAATAATGATTAAGCATAACATTCTAAAGCATAAATTTATTTACGCATAATGATATTAAAACATATTTTTCCCATGCATGCAGTAACCACACAAACATGTAAACAAGCATACACCATGCATGCAGCAAGCAAGCATGCAGAATGCATGCAAGCATGCAGCATGCAAGGAAGCATGCAGCATGCAAGCAAGCATGCAGCATGCAACATGCAGCAGGCATGGTTTCTGTCACGGCTCCGGCGCTGCGGGGCTCCGGCGGTCCCAAGCGAGCTTATCGTCGCAGATGTGTTTTACGCTCACCACCGCGGCTTCGGCTTGCTGGCCGGCTGCGCCGGCCAGCCTCAGCCACGCCGGCGAGCGTTAAAACCACCTGCTCCTCAGCTCGCAGGCCGCCTCGCCCCTCCGCGCCTTCGCGGGCTTAGATTACACTCTAGGGGTAGGGCAGATAAGACTACGTGGAGTCGGTTTTGCAGCGATTCGTTTCTGTCATTAACTTTTGTAGCACAATTTATTGTTTTTTTTTAAGACAATACTTTAGCGTGGCACAATAGATTTGCACATTATGCCTAGTAACATTATGCGAATTTAATTTATGCCAAAACAAATGTCTAAATATTATTTGCTACGCAAATGAGCACATCAGGTGCTCGGCGGCCGCTGCCGCGGCACGCTCGCTACGCTCACTCGTCACAACCTAACCTGATCTATCCGTTTCATTTTTACTAACTTTTTATTGTCTAAAGATTGCAGATTACTGTAATAAATCATTTGGTTAGTGGGTGGCCTTAATGACATTATTTTTTGTACAAAACAATAAACGTTTCTAAATTATATTAAATGTTGCTTATGTCAAGTAACGATTATAACATATCTTATTATGGCAACTAATTTTATGGCAAATGAAAGTTATGACTAATAAGTTGATATGACAAACGTTATTAGTATAAATGATAATAGTGCAAGTAAATATTATGACGGGGGATGATTATGGAAAACAATAATAGTACAAATGATTTTATGGAAAACAAGACAATACCGTATCTGATATAGCGCGGGGAAGGGAGTGTCCCTTCTGTACGTAGTACTATTAAGTATTCTGTGCTATTGGGTACTCCCGGCCGTCGGGCGCGCGCTGCGCGAGTACAGCGCCGACACCGCGTGAACTCGCGTCACACGTCACCACCACGGGCCGCGACTCATCGTAGTGTGTTAATATTTCCGAGCTAATTAATAACTTCTTAGTTTGGTTAAATGCCTGAATTTGTGAAGTACCCCATACCCAATGTTTTCCTTTTTTTAATAATTCGTTAAATGGTGTTAAATATAAACTTAAGTTTTTAATAAATTTACCGTAAAAATTCACCATACCTAAAAACGACTTCAGTTCGGATACGTTAGTAGGAGCGGACAGTTTTATTATCGGTCTTATCTTATCTGGATCTACTCTAACACCCTCACTATTAATTATAAATCCTAAGTATTTGACTTCTTTACTTAAAAATCACATTTTTATTTTTTTATTTTTAAACCTTTTTCTTGTAATATTTTAAGAACTTTATTTAATGTCTCTAAATGTACCTCAATCGAATCTCCCATTATTAAAATATCATCCAGAAATATTGTAACATTAGGTATTTTATCAAACAGTTGGCTCATAATTCTCTGAAAAATTCCCGGACTAGACGCCAATCCAAATACTAACCTATTGTATCTAAAAAGACCTTTATGCGTATTAATAACTGTTAATTATCTAAACAAAAGATTCAATATGAAGCACTTAACTACAAGACCTTGTATGAAAGTATGTCAAAATCTATCTTATTAAATGAATTTGAGGATTATGACATGTTCGAAAAATTTCTTACTCACGAAATAAACAGACACAAAATAACAAAATACAAAATACAGAATCCCCCGCAAAAGGACTGGATAAATCAAAATATAATTGATCACATCCAACACCGTAATAACTTATGGTCGCTACATAAATTGGATCCAGAAAATGAGATAGGAAAAAAACATTTTTTAAGTAAGAAAGATGAGGTGGATAAGATCATTAGTGAAGAAAAGAAAAAATACTATTATAATGAATTTAATAAATGTAAAACAAAACCGAAAAAGACTTGGAAACTAATAAATACACTAGCAAGTAATAAAATAAAAGCTGGTTGTGCTCCCCCAAAACTTATAGTCGATAATAAACCTGTGATAGATGGTACTGGCGTTTGTGAAGCTTTCAATAATTTCTTTTCATCGATTGGTCTTTTATTGGCAAGCAAAATCATACAAAGCAATAACGTTGCGTCTTACCAAAGTAACACCTCACAAGGCAATACACTCACATGCTTAACTCCCTGTACCCAGACAGAAATCTCAAAAATCATTGACACGTTAGACAGTAACACTAGTACAGGGATAGATGGTATAACAACAAAGGCCATCATATGTGTCGAAGATCTTATAGTGGAAAATCTTACAAACTGTATTAATATGTGCTTACAAAATGGTTTTTTTCCAAATTCATTGAAGATCGCCAAGGTTACCCCAAATTATAAAAGTGGTATTAAGACTGACCCAAGTAATTACCGACCCGTATCAGTGCTGCCTGTATTATCCAAAATATTTGAAAGGGTTTTATATTCACGTCTGCTTAAGTATTTAACTGATATAAACTTTTTAAATGACTCTCAATATGGCTTTCGCCCTAAGTCCAATACACTGAATGCTACAATAGACTTAGTAACTAAAATTAGAGATAGTATAGATAAAAAACAAATAGCCCTAGGAGTGTTTATTGATTTGAAGAAGGCTTTTGATACAATTAGTCATTCATTACTGTTAAATAAATTAAAAGCTATGGGAATAAGTAGTTATGCATTGGATATTTTTGAGTCATACATCTCAAACAGATTTCAAATGGTTAAAATGGGTCAATATGAAAGTCAACCAGCTAAAATCATTTGTGGCATACCACAGGGCTCAATTTTAGAGCCCTTACTCTTCTTGATATATGTAAACAATATAAATGAAATAGGTTTAAAGGGACACGTAACACTGTATGCGGATGATACATGTCTTTTTTACTTTGGAAACAACATTGACAGTATAATTGATACTGCTCAAAATGATCTTAACATACTATCTAAATGGTTACAGTGTAACCTGTTGACCATCAATATAGCAAAGACGTCATATATAATCTTCTCAGCAAAAAATAAAAAAATAAAAAATTATGCAACTTTATCTGTTAATGGCGAACCGCTACAAAAATCTAACCAAGAAAAATACCTTGGCTTAATATTGGACAGCAGACTGACATGGAAACCACATATTGACTACGTACGGTCTAAAATATATCCTCTGATTGGATTAGCTAAAAGGATATCTAAAGGTATTCCATACTCAATATGTAAATTGATTTATTCTTCACTTATTAAACCACACTTAGAATACCTAATTCAAATATGGGGCAGTGCACCTAAGACAAATCTTAAAAACCTTCAAATAACACAAAACAAGGTAATAAAGGCATTATTCAGATATCATCGACTAACACCAACTGTTAAAATTTACAAAAACACAAAGCTATTTAACATAAAACGTCTATATATATATCACACATGCATATTCATACAAAAAATAATAACAAACAGTACACGGTCTCAAATATCTTTCAGCAGAAAAAAATACAACTATTACACAAGAAGCAGTAAATTAAATACCCTGGAAGTTTCTATTCCAAGAACAAATTATGGCAAATATAATATAAGATTTGAGGGAGCCAAATTACATAATAGTTTACCAAGCGATACTAAAATGTCAAAATCTATAAACGTCTTTAAAGTTAAACTAAAAAAATATTTAGCAGAAACAGAATTGTAAAGCTTGTAAGTTCAGGAACCATATATTATGTAATATTGTTGTAAGTGATATTGGATATAACTAATTTATTTAAGTAGTCATTCTTCCCGATGTTGTACCTTTTATAACTATTAAGATTTTTTGTTTTGTTTCTCTTGTAAGTGAATTTTGTAAATTCTTTTAGAGAAATAAATTCTTGAAACCGAATTCCTTCGTTTCATCTAACAATATCTGATTGTATGCTTGAGACAAATCTAGCTTCGTAAAGTACCTACTACCACTTAACTTAGTTAATAAATCATCTATTTTTGGCACAGGATACTTATCAATTCTTAACATACGATTTAATGTAACCTTATAGTCAGCACATAAGCGTAAAGCGCCATCCGGCTTGTGAACAATTACCAGTGGTGTGGCCCAGTAGGAGGTGTCGACAGGCTCGATGACGCCCGCGCGCAGCATGGCTCGAGCTCGGCATCTACACGCGCGCGCAGCGCGTATGGCAGCGGGCGTGCGCGGCAGAATATCGGCACAGCCCCCTCCCGTAAATGCAGAGTCGCCCGACCGCCCGTGAAACACCCCAGTCCGCCATCAAATAACTCATTGTATCTACAATAAATATTACCAACTAGCTGTTGCCCGCGACTTCGTCCGCGTGGTTATGAAGATTTGAAGTTTCAAGCCCGTCACATACGTAGCTATAATATATATTATAGCTAGCCACCACACCACACACGGTAGCTATAATATAATAATATATTTTTGCCCTTATTACGTCTGCGATCGTTGTTTGTTTCACAATTTTGAAATTTATATTAATATGCCTTGCTATATCTGTCCACATATTTTGGTGACGTAGTAAAAATATATATTATAGCTGATCGTATATGCCTTGATTATAGCTACGTCTGACGTATATTAATATATATGTCGGAGATGGTTTTTAATCTCAATTAATTATTGTGGATAGTCAACTAAATTTGTTATGATTTGTTTCTCTTATTATCAACTAGCTTCTGCCCGCGACTTCGTACGCGGATCCTGTTGCTTGTGCCAGCGACAACGGGATCGGCAAAAATCGAAGATCTGAAACGTCTGATGTCGAATTCTAAGAGCCCGGGGACGGGAAACCGGCGGGATGCGCGAGACGATTCGAGACGTTCAAAAAGTACAATTTTGAATCATATATACCTACCTCCGATGGCGGAATATGTGGCGTAGTCAATCTTAGGAGTATACGTAAATGCACTCCGTTCCTTATCAACCCAAGGAAGGTCGCCATGCCCTACGGCTATTATTATATCTGAGACACATCCGATTTTTCAGATGATATCGACATTCTGTTCAGAGAATGTCGAAGTCGATCAGAATTCAAACGTTCATTGCGCTCTTCTTCTGTCTCTTCCTGCCGTACTCCAGCATTTTTTTCTCTCTCACTTTCTAACTGATTATGGATATTTTGTTGTGTGCGTGTTCGGGACAATGTATGATAATCTCGATCAGCAGTTAGTCGTGCATCACGTTCATCACTCGTTTCAAAAGACCTGTTAGTAGATGTGCGAATACGCTGAGAACTCAAGCGTGATTCTGTATCGGTAAACGTTTCCGATTCGCGAGACAAAGCATGTCGCTCACGATCAGCGGACAGTCGCGCATCACGTGCCGCACTTGTCTCTAGAAACCTAGAAGCAGATGCGTAGATACGTTGAGAACTCTAGCGCAATTCTCTATCCGTGAACGTCTCCGACTCGCGAGACAATGCGTGACGTTCACGATCAGCGGTCAGTCGCGCATCACGTTCCCCACTTGTCTCTAGAGACCTAGAAGTCGATGCGTAAATACGCTGAGAACGCAGACGTGCTTCGCGATCTGAAGAGGTTTCCACGGAGCGATTTGCAGCCTGATGTTCTCGAACAGCATCAAGTCTCTCCTGACGCTCTTCGGTAGATTCTTGGGATCTTATGATCCTCAATATTTTAGCTCCTTTGGAACATTGGTAAAGATTTGACCTCTTTCTAGGCATGGTTATAGTTTTATTGTGAAGAGATACCTGATCAATTAAAATTTAAGTGACTGCTCCCCTGCGTTACCGGGTAGGCTACCGTGTAAAGGAAATTAAACACCCAAATAACATAAGCCCGAAGGCATATTTATTCGATAAAATAAAAAAATAAATGGGAATTTTGGCCAGTAGACTCAAATTTTCAATGATATACCATCGTCATCAAAAATCAGTCCTAAACTGTTACCGCCTTCACCGCGTGGAGGTACTCCCAGCTTATGTTATTTTATAAGATACAGTGAAATTAGTGATAGCTTTGATTTTCACATCAGATGTTTCTGATCTTCGATTTTTATAAGTCAACAGGAAATGCCCATCAGACCGAACAACTTTTGCTAAGACGTCATTCCTATATGTGTCATGGTGTAGCTGGGCTCTTGGAGTTCCACATCAGGTGTTCCAGATCTTCAAATTTATTCTCTCAGCAGATAATGCTCATCACGTGGAGCAATTTTTGCTATGGTACCATTTTTGTATCTCTTATAGTTTAGCTGGTCTGTTGCGGTTCTGCATCAGGTGTTCAAGTTTTCAACAAAAGAAAAATCATTCAAATCCGTCCAGCAGTTCCGAAGATTAGCGTGTACAAACAAACAGACAAACAGACAGAATTTTTTTTTTCAATTCGTGCTCTATTACTGTTTTTAAACCCCCCTCAATAATTTTTTTTTTAATATATTCAATGTACAGACACAGTTTTTTTACTGTTTTATTATATGTATCCTAGATAGATTATATTATCTCTATGATGACCACTTATCTCAGCAGATAAACTAGCATTGTTTATTATTGTAATAGGGGGTGGGGGTATACTAATATTGAATTCCGAAAGCCATTGCCTTCCTAGTAGTGTGGTACTCCCTGTATTGAATACATATAAATCCAATATTTTTTTTTAAGGTTTTTGTATGTCACTGTTACTTCCAGAAATCCCCTTGGCTGTACTTTGCTTCCATTATACAATTTTATTAATAAATTACATGGAAGTAACGGTATGTTAGAAAAATATTTTTGGTAAGTGTTTCTCGAGATACAAGATAAAGGTGACCCTGTGTCAATTTCCGTGGATAAAAGTACATTATTTACTAGAAGATTCATGCTCACCGGCCTATATTGGCTTAAGGACATTTGATATATAGGCTCCTCCAGCTCCTCCGAGTCTTCTTCGTCGTCTTCCCAGTATGTCTCAATCGCGTGCTTTGTTGGTGCCGCAGCACCGGCCGCAGTGCCCGGCCATATCTTCCCGCGTCGAGCGTAGCCCCGGCCAGTGGCACTCCGACAGCCGCCGCGGCCGCCCGCCCCATTCCGCGTCATTCCTCCGCTACCACTTCGTGATTGTTGAGGACGGCCCTGAACGTCGCTCGTACCACCACTGTTGTCCGGGCATATGCGCGCAAATGCCCAATCTTTCTACATTTACTACACTGATAATTTGAGAATTTACATTCCGGTTTTGTGTGTCTATAATCCCCGCATGCCGAACATCCTCCAACATGCATGCGATGTACATCACCAGCTTGCTCAAACGCTGCCGAACTTCGCCGCATCCCTGTATTTGTCGAAGTTTCGTGCTCCTCCGAATACACATTTACACTGGCCCTGGTCAGCCCGGTAACGTCACCTCGCCCATCTACAGCGGCTGCATCCCGCTCCGCCGCCTCCAGTGCGCTCGCCACCGACACTGCTTTACTGAAATTTACATTTCCTTCCGCGAACAATCGTTGTCTAATAAGATCGCTCGATATACCGCACACAAATTGGTCTCTTAAAATTATCATCCAAACTTGCGCCAAAATCACAATATCATAATTTGTTTTAATTCTGCAACATAATCCGAACTACTTTCACCAGATCGTTGTCTTCTCTGTCTAAGGAGGATGGCGAGGCTGGACCCACGTAATTTAAAAATTAACGGAGCACCGTGCTCGGACTAGTTTATACTAATTATAGTAACAAGTTTATAAGAGCTCTGTATAAAAAATATTGAGTTACTAGAGAATGGGAATTAAAAGTTATTAATGATTTTAGTTTATTAAAAAATAAGTATCGTGCAGTTTCCGAACGCAATGTTTTTTACGAATTACATTGATACATTCCAATCTACACTACTGATTTACCCTCTTAAAATACTTAAGTACGTTTTCGCTTGGCAGATTTCCTTTTTATTTTACTTACATCTTGTTAAATAAACCAATAACGTATAAAACGAAACATAAATACTGTTATAAACAGTCCGTAAAAATAATATCAATTATTTTAACAGTAATGAAAACATGGAACGTAAAAATGGAACGTCAGTGTCGAATTGTCATGTCATTGTCATTTTGTCAATTCATTCCATTGTTTCAATTGTTTGTGTTTAACAGCTAACGTGGGTGGGCCGGTGGGATTCTAATACTATTTTTGCGATTTTGTGGATTCTTGACAATTTGGCTTTACCTTTAGACTGACGACCGACTTGCAAGTGATTTGGAATTACTCAACGGTTAAAATGCGTTGTGTTAATAATTGAGAATTGCTCGCTTACCGAGACATCGTTTGTCTGATGAACGTGATCAAATAGAAGACTACCCACTGACCGTACCTACAGAAATGGGTGTACCCGCGTGATGTAAGTATATTCATGTACTAATTTGTTTAATTTCATGAACACAAATCATACAAATATAAAATAAATGGAGCAAGCAAAAGTAGAGATTTCGTATACAAATATGTAGTTTCGTATATAATACTCTTATCATAATTATGCTCTTCCTGCTCGTCTTGCAGTATTGGGCAACACAGGAGCATCTCTTAATCGGTTAAAGTTTTGAAACGTGCCGCCCTGATAGGGTTCTGTGGAGCGGGGGAGGGGGGAAGGGGGGGCACCCATTCCCCCCACTCCCCCCGCCGGAAATGTATACATTTTTTTATGATTTTTTTTATATGCAATTTGATTGTCATAGCAAATGTAGATTGTAGAGGTTCGGGGGGGTTCAGAGGGGACGGGGAGGGCAACGGCAGAAATTTATTTTATCAATCGGATTGTATCTAACCTAATCCAGTCAAGGTGGACTGAGTCGGACTCCGGGTGTGCTCCCGCCAGAAACTCTTCAGTCACCCCTGAGTGTCGCTACGCCACACTCCACCTTCGCTTCGCTACGGCTCTGCTCGGCTTTGTGTGGCTTGCTCCACTCAGGAGTTCCCTTGAGCTTCTGGCTCCCGCCTTTATAAAAAACACTCTAGGGGTAGGGACCACAAGACTACGTGAGGTCGGGGTGCTCTGTGTCGGTTCTAAGACCAAGTCCTGTCTGCATGAAAAAATAATCATAACATATACTAAAGAGTTGGGGCAAGTAATATATCTAATATATTTTTATCTCGACTACTTCCTTTTCCCGAATTTAGATTCATCAGTCTGGACAATTTTGCCGACTCCTCCAATTTTTCCTAATTGCTGCTGCTCCAAATATTAAAGTACAATAAACTTCTGAGGATAGACCTAGAGATAGGCCTCATGACAGTGACAGCTGTCAAGGTGACAAAATGGCGGCATTGCGTTTCGTTTCACGTAATTAGGATCATTGTAATACATAGGTATTTTTGGTCTAAATATGTACGTTTCTAACCTAAAAGTTAGGTTTTTTTTTTTTTGTGTTTTTTATATTTTGTTCCCGGCAAAAAAAAACTGTTGTAGGGATATCAGAAAACCCTCTAGAACCCTCTAATATACTCACTTTTCCCCCAGCCGGGCGGCACGTTTCAAAACCCAACCCTCTTAATCTTCTGAATATAATAACAACCTGAAGTATTTTATAATACTGCAGATTACGGTCAGTGGGTCGTCTTAGGTACTGCTTGTGGTGCACAATATTAATAACATTTTAAAATAAAATACTGCACCGGTATCAGGACCCAAGCTACCAATGGTAAGGGCTCCAGAGAGCAGAATCTCCTAACAATGTTGTATGACTAGGTGTACCACTGATGAAGTACAACTTCGCAGGCCAAGTCAAGATACTTGTTCTATGTTAGGGGGGTTTGGTTTCCGCACTTAGTCCTTAAAATGGACCATTGTACGTGAGCCATTGTGGCCGATTTGGGAACACATTCATTGTGCGTACTGCTAAGGAGTGGAATTCCCTGCCTGAGTCTGTGTTTCCTGATAGCTACAACCCGGGAGTCTTTAAGTCAAGAGTGAATAGGTTACTTCTAGGCAAGCGTGCTCCATCTTAGACCGCATCATCGCTTCCCATCAGGTGAGATAGTGGTCAAACGTATGCCTATCAAATGATAAAAAAAAAAAAAAAAAAAAAAACCAGCCCACCTCCCTCCAGAAGCAGATTAATCTTCCCAGTCTTCTCAGTGCGTCCGCAAGGGAGTTTGGCGTTCCAAGGGTCTCCCTGCGGATCTGGGTGACGCCAGTGCACTCAAGGAGTACATGCGCCACCGTTTCCTCCGCCTCCATGCAGGCCCTGCACAGAGGACTATCAGTGATACCTAGTGTGTGAAAGTGCTTATTCAATGAGCAGTGTCCGGTGATGGTCCCCGCCACCAGTCGCAGGCTTTCTCTGTCCAGGTGCAGAAGGCGCTTGGTCAGCTTCGTATCCAGGGATGGCATAGCCTCCTTGGACTGCCTGCACCCTGGTGTCGAGGTCCACCATTTCTCCGCTTGTGTTTGTGTGTAATCTCTTAACCAACTTCTTAACTGATTGAACGGAATGGGCACAATGGGTTCGTGTCCGAAGGCTTTTGTGCTGGAACCCCTTCTGGCGAGTTTGTCGGCCGCATCGTTACATAGTGAACCACTGTGTCCCTTAATCCATTGTAGTGTCACTGTATTGCGGTTTGGTACTGTAATGCGTTCCAGTGCATTATGACATTCTAGTATTAGTCTCGACGTGATCTGGTTTTTCTCTAAGGATTGAAGGACTGAGGCACTATCGGAGAGTATACGGATATGCGTATCCGTGACTTCCCTGGCCTCAATGGCGTGTGCTGCCTGGATGATGCCTACGCATTCTGCCTGGTAGACAGTGCTTAGCATTCCTAAGGTCCTAGATATTTTAATGTTTAGGTCTTCAGAGAAGACCCCGACTCCGGTACCGAGATTGGTTTTTGATCCATCGGTATAGATTCTTAGCTCATTTGGGCCTGAGTAGTCACACAGCTCCGCTGTGAGCTCTATGTTGTAGTGTTTCTGGAAACAGTGTATTTTCAGGGTTCTGTCGTTGGGTGATGCCATCATGGGCTGTCGTTTAATTGCTTCCTCTTTTATCCGTGTATGTTTGATTCGGGAGTCTTTGCTTAGGGTGCCGGATATATCGAGCCTGAAAGCCGCTAGGGTCGCTTCCTCTCTCACGACGAGATTTAAGGGTGGCAGTCCCAGCATCGCCTGTAGCGCGGCAGTGGGTGACGTTCTCATACTGCCGGTGATCGCTACGCAGGCTAATCTTTGTAGCTTCTCGAGCTCCTTCTGGGCTGTGCTCAGATTGGTCCTGGGCCACCAAACTAGAGAACCGTATGTGACAATTGGTCGGATGACTGTGGTGTATAGCCAGTAGGTGATTTTGGGGCTTATGCCCCAATTCCTGCCGAGCAGTCTTTTGCACTGCCATAGGGCTATGCTGGCTTTCGTGGTGATGTAGTCAGTGTGTTTTGCCCAGGTCAGCTGTTTGTCCAAATATATGCCCAGGTATTTGGATTCAGTCGATAGGCTTAACATGGTTCCAAAGAAGTGTGGTAACTGTAGGGTTGCCAACTTCCTTTTCTTTGTGAAAAGGACAAGTTCAGTTTTAGTAGGGTTCACTGCTAATTTATACTCCTTGCACCAGTCCTCTACTATCTTCAAGGCTTGGCGCATAAGGTTGCATAGTGTGTTTTCATGTGTGCCGTTTATTATAATGGTTATATCATCAGCGTAGCCCACTGTGAAATATCCCCTGTCATTTAGGCGCCTTATGAGGCTATCTACTACGAGATTCCATAAGAGTGGTGAGAGCACGCCTCCTTGCGGGCATCCCTTCGCCACAATGGCTCTTGTGGTATCATTCACCGTGACTTGTACGGCCCTCAGTCTGAGCATGTTGGTGATCCATCCTCGCAGGGTCGAGTCCACGCCGTGTTCCTCGAGAGCTGCGTTGATGCTATGGAATATGGTTTTGTCAAAAGCGCCTTCTATGTCAATAAAAGCCGCTAATGAGGAACATTTGTGGTCTACCGCACATTCGATCTTGGAGATCACACTGTGCAGTGCTGATTCCGTTGATTTCCCTGTGGAGTAGGCGTGTTGTTGCTTGTGTAGTGGCAGCCTCCGAAGAGGTCCGTCCCGGATGTGTCGGTCACAGAGTCTCTCAAGGGTTTTCAGTAGGAATGATGTCAGGCTTATTGGCCTGTACGCTTTGGGTTGTGTGTAGTCCTTTTTGCCTGGTTTAGGGATGAAGATAACCTTCATCTCTCGCCATGCAAGTGGTACGTCACCTCCTCGCGCGCCTCCAATGCGAACAGACGTGTGTCACAAGTTAAAAATTTTAGTAAAATATTTAAAGTTATAATTTTGCAAAAGTAAACCCTGCTACTAGTAAATACAGTTAAAAACAGTTTGGAGGTAATTCATTTGGCAGCGATCACGATCCCAGTGCCTGATAGCACTAGGATTCTATTCCGCACAGTATACGCAAAAATCTCAGAGAATGTTGCGCTCGCCCCCGACGGACCATGATGCTAAATATTCATCACAACCAGAACTACCTACTTGTAATGTAGAGGACCGTGAATTCATTACTTCGAGGAAAAGAAAAATTCGTCCTGAAACGGAAGATTTCGCTCAAATGCAAAGCGATATAATGGAAATGTTTTCGAGCTTGAAGGAAAATCAAGACGTTAAACTTCAAAACCTAAATGATACGATAAAAGACCTCAAATATCAAAATGATACAATCATAAATTCTAACTCGCTACTGCAAAAAACTATAGAGCAAACAAATACTTTATATTTGGCGTTGGAGGAAAAATATGAAAATATCATGATGCTAAACAAAGCCGCAAATGCTAGGATTATTATACTGGAAGATCAATTAGAAGAATTACAAAGAAAGCAACGTGAGACCACGATCGAGATTAGAAATGTACCCATACAAGAGGATGAAAACGCATACGAAATTGTTTCTAAGCTTCACACTGCTTTGGATCTCAATATACCGGTGGAACATATTCGACAGGCCTACCGACTAAAGTCAGGGAAAACCAAGCCAATAGTGATTGAATATCTAACAATGAAATCCCGGAACGAAGTCGTCACAGCCCATAAAAACTACAATAAAAATCACAAAGACGACAAATTTAATACGAAGGCACTAGGCTGTGAAGGTGAGAAACAACCAGTCTACATTTCTGAGTCACTGACACCAAAAGCCAGAAAATTACATTATTTGTGCCGAGAATTACAGAAAAAACTAGGCTTCAAATATTGTTGGATTTCCTTTGGCAAAATTTTTATTAAGAAATTGGACGGTCAACCAGCAATCCTGATAAAATCGGCAGAGCAAATAGACGGTATAATCGACGAACATACAAAAAAGGTACCCAACAACACCCAGATATGACTATCTTTTGAATCTGAGCCATTTTTTCATACTTCTTTATTTATAATTAGTACTATAGCTAGTCTTAAGTCCGTGTTACATTTATTTTTCATACAATTCCTTGTAATAATAGTTGCAGAGATAACTTATATGTCGACAGCGATTCATAACACTAAACATACCTCATTAATACGAAACAACATTCATACGAAGCTACACACACAACTTATACACAACAAACAAAAAATTACACTCGGCTATCAATGGTTTTTTCTCTCGGATCTTGAATATCTTCACTGTCGCATTACCGTAAATCTTGCTCTCATCATTGTTATGGAAGATTATGGCTAATCTAGGAAATCTTACCGAAGACATTGATAATACTATCAATGTCCTAAATGCGTACAGTGTAGATACTCCTGAACTCTGCAAAACATTTTTCAATAAAACACCAAATTCTTATAAAATACTAACTCAAAATATAAGAAGCCTAAATCATAACTTCGAGGAGCTGCAGGTTTTGCTAAGTAGGTTGGATATTGAGTACGATTTCATTGTACTAACAGAATGTTGGTTATCCCCAAACACCATATTGCCGACGATTGAAAAATATCATGTACATACTACAACACATCATCTCAATAAAAATGATGGCGTAGTAATATATATTAAGGATGGCATTACCATTTCATTAATAGAACCAACGAGGGTAGATGATGAGGTAAATTGTATCACTGCCACTATAAAAAATGAACTGTCAGTTATTGCTATGTATAGACCTCCTGCATTCAAGACTGTTGATAATTTTTTATTGGCGCTTGACAGAATATTACACAATATGAAAGACGTAAAAAGTATTATCCTTATTGGTGATCTTAATATCAACATTCTGGATGACAGGGGATCGGCCAAATATTTAGACCTATTGGCGTCCCATGGACTTCTGGCTTCACATACCCTTCCTACTCGTGATAAAAATTGCCTTGACCACTGTTTTGTAAAAACGAACTGTGTAACGTTGACTATTGTTTGCAACTCGACTATCACAGACCACTCCAGCGTCATGATATGTGTTTCGAATAAAATATGTTCCACCAATAAAAATAATAATCAAACAATTAAGAAAATTGATTATCAGGCTATTGTCAAGCACCTTAAAGAAACAAACTGGCAAGATGTAGTATCAGGCAACGATCCGAACAAAATAACTGACTCATTCTTAAAAAAAATTGTTCTCGCTATAGAAAACAACACAGTGGTACAAAAACTTTCTCGCAGGAAAAGAAACATTAAGCCTTGGATAACTCCGGGAATTTGCCGCTGTATGCGAAATCGGGATCGGCTTCACCTAAGGCTGAAAAAAGAACCTGACAATGGTATCCTCAAAATTACGTATACTAGGTATCGGAATACGTGCAGTGAGATACTTAAGAAACTTAAGAATAATTATTTAAAATCGGAAATAGATCTCAACAAAAATAACCCTAAAAAGCAATGGTCCCTCATAAAAGATGTGTGTTATCTAAATGCAAATCCTAACAAAAATACTGACCTTTTAGAGATAAAAACAAATATAAATGATTCATTAAATTATGTCAATGAATACTTCACAAGCGTGGGATGCCAATTGGCTGATAATATCAAATCGAGAACACAGTTAAATGAACAAGACCTAGCAAAAATAGCAAGTAAAACAAAATCTACACCAAACTCCTTTGTTCTCTTACCTACTGACGAAACTGAGGTAAAACGCGTTATTATAGGGCTTAAAAACTCTAACTCTACCGGTTGGGATGGAATACCTACGGCATTACTCAAAATGAGTTTAGAAGCTCTTGCGCCACCAATCGCTAGGATCTGTAACCTATGCCTTGAAAAAGGTGTATTCCCGTCAGCACTTAAAAAATCAATAATTGTACCTATACATAAAGGTGGGAACAAAGACAATGTCGCCAATTATAGGCCGATTTCCCTGCTACCGTCACTGTCAAAAGTTTTGGAACGTATCATAGAGTCTCGGCTAAGGAATTATTTACAAAAATACAATATTCTCTCTGAGAATCAATACGGTTTCAGAGCACAAAAATCAACTGCAAATGCTACGCAGAAGCTTACTTCTTTTATAGTTGATAGCCTAGACAAGGGAGAAAAAACTATTGGCATCTTTCTCGACCTAGCCAAGGCCTTTGATACTGTTTCTATTCCCATTCTTCTCAGGAAGTTAGAATTAGTCGGGGTTCGCGGAATTACCCTCAAATTGCTAAAAGACTACTTAACTGACAGGGAACAGACCGTAAAAGTGAGTGATTATGTGAGTGAACCTGAAAAGAATTTATACGGTGTACCCCAGGGAAGTATCCTTGGGCCTGTATTGTTTCTAATATATATTAATGATTTGTGTAATCTGCAATTAAACCAAGGTCAAGTAATTACTTTTGCGGACGACACAGTTCTCCTATTTAAAGGACAATCTTGGAAGGAAGTATATAAATTAGCCAATGAGGGTTTTTCTCTGGTATCTACATGGCTCGACCACAATTTATTAACTTTAAATACACAAAAAACAAAATACATTACCTTTAGCATCCGAAATAAGACACAACCGCCATTAAATACCTTTCATATTAAATATCACACATGCAGCCAGACCAGTATCTGCTCATGCTACTCCCTTGCTAAAACACAGTCAATTAAATATCTAGGACTAATTGTAGATCAAAACCTAAATTGGAATGAGCACATAATGACCTCAACAGCCAGAGTCAGAAAAATGATTTATGTCTTTAAAAAAATCCGTCACTTTTGTAACAAAAAATTACTAATAACACTTTATTATGCACTTTGTCAGTCAATTTTAACATATAGTATCTCCACATGGGGAGGCTCATCTAAGTCAACAATGATTACCCTAGAACGCTCACAGCGCGCTATTCTGAAAGTTATGACATTTAAGAGGTATAGACACTCAACCGATTTACTATACAGTGAATTGCCTGTACTAACAGTGAGACAGTTATTCATATTAAGTGTAACACTAAGTCAACACAATTTCCCCCCCCATTACACAGGAAGGCGAAGAAATGACATAGTATACGCAGTCCCATCTTACAAAACCATATTTGCTTGTAAATTTATGCAATATTTAAGTCCATTCTTATATAATAAAATATCAAAATACGTCAACCTACGAAATACGACTTCATTTGCCTGTAAGAAGCTTCTTATTGAATATTTAAAACAACTTAACTACGATAAAACGGAAAAACTATTGAAAAGCTTGAACTAAACACACTCATACACACACACGAACATACAACACACCTTACAAAAGTCTAAACTCATATTCAAAATATCACGTTCACACATACACACACACACTCATATTACTTGGTCAAACATTAACTTATGATTAAATTCTAAACTTATGAATTGTGACTGCAACTATTAGCTATGTTTAGGATAGTTCCCACATAAATAATAATTAAGTCTTATAGGATAAAATTTTAACGATTGTCTACAAACTTTACATATACTACATTATTTTTTAACACTACCTGCATTGTGATCACTTCTGTTCGTTAATAATGTAAAATGTTCTGATACCTACCTCCTTACGCTGGAACACAAAGTCGTTGATACATAATTGTTATACTGTGAAATAATAGTGGAATACATACAATTTGTATTTTAGAACTGGTTAATGGTGTAAGAGGAAGACTATCCTACCGTGATACAGTTTCGACTAGTACGGAGGACAGTTTGAATTGAATACTACAACCTAAATAACAATATCAGTGTAACTAATAATTAGTGAGTGAGTAGTGCTTGCATACGTACTAAATAATTATCTTGTGACGTTAGAGAACAATATTTTTACGACGTTAGAAAGGTGAGAAATATAATATCACATTATTGGTTAGTATTTAAGTGCAAGAACGTATTTGTTTACTTATGTAATGTCTACCTACCAAATGTAACAATTTATACCTAATTATTTGGTTGTACTTTTCTGAAGCAAATAAAGTTATTATTATATATTATTTATACGTAGTTGTGTGCTAGGCAGGCACGATAGATTAAGACCAGCCACGATGTAAGGAGATCAACTCCCCATTGCAGTAGAGCTGGGAAGATCTTGTCTAGGCCTGCCGATTTATAGGGTTTGAAGGTTTTAATTGCCCACCTTATCCGGTCTTCTGTTACTATGGTACTGGCTCTATACCAGTCCTGGTTGTTTGGCGTATGTGTTGGTTCACTTGCCCATGTCCTGTCCTCGGAGAGGCTGCAGTCCGGGAAGTGAGTTTCTAGTAGAACTTTACTTGTTTCAAGTCCTGTTTTCGTGTATGTGTTATCTGGGTTTTTCAGCGACCCGAGGGTGCGATTATGGTCAGTGGCTAGGATTTTTCTCACACGCGCGGCCTCGCTGTGTGATTCAATATTCTCGCAGAATTTCCTCCAGGCTGCTCTGCTGGCAGCTCTGATTTGTTTTTTGAATGTGTATTGGGTTTCTTTGTATAGCTCCCAGTCCTCAGGTAGTCTGGAATTTTTGGCTTTGTTAAATTGTTTGCGTACCGCTAGCCTGAGCTTGCCTAGTTCCGCATTCCACCAAGAGTTTCCCTTACCCTTGGCGTTCGGATCTTTTAGTTTGCAGCAGGTGTGCTAGGCTTCAATAATATATTCTGAGAGCTTTGTTACGGTGTCCTCAAGTTGTTTGGAATTCTTTATGCCTAAAGGTGTTTGGTCCCTGGCTAGTAAGGAGGCCAGGAGTCGTTTGTAGCCAGGTACATTGGTTCGGCGCGGGTTGCGCCTTGGTTCGGGTTTTTTTGTGTTGGCTAATAGTGAGAAACGAATCCTTCTGTGATCAGAACAGGAGGGTTCGTTGGATACATGCCAGTTTGAGATAAGATTTGCCGCACTTTCTGAGGCAAGGGTTAAGTCAATAATTGTTTGTCCGCGGGCTGTGACCCAAGTGGGTTCTGAGCCATGGTTTATAATATTAAGGTTAGTTGAGAAAAGATAACGTGCATAATACCTCGCCCCTGGAGTTGGCTTTATTGCAGCCCCAAAGTGGGTGATGAGCGTTTGAGTCCGTGCAAATGACCAGGCTCAGGTTGGCATCTTCGCAGTGCTTCACCAAGTCGGTCATCTCTTTAGGTGGGCAGTCTTCGTGTTCGCCTGGCATATATACCGACGCTAAGACTATGTCGGGTGCTTCGTTATTAGTGTAGAGCCTGACGGCTGTTAGATCTCTGGAACAGAATTGCGTGAGTGTTGTGGTAGGTACATCTTTGGGTATATAGACACAGGTTCGTGGTTTGTCTGTGCTCTGTGTGTCAAGAATTAGCTTACCTCCGATGTTACTGAGACCGCATATTCTGTTGTTTCTGATCCACGGCTCTTGGATCAGTGCGATGGTTCGGGGCTGTACCTCCAGCGCCCTGCGCAAGCAAGCCGTGGCAGTCTGGCTATGCTGGAGGTTTGTTTGTATGACGTGGAAGGAACTGGACGTGATCGACAACGGCAATGGGGTGAAGTTAGGAGGAGTCCGATCCATCGGAAAGTTCCCCCCCGTCGTCCAACCCATGCCGGCCGTCGCCGGGCGCCGAGGCGAGCAGTTGCTCCGTCCACCCAGGTGATGTGGGTGGCGCACTCACTGCCTTCGTATCGAGTCAAGATACTTGATTAGAAGAATATTACTATTTTTGTATAACCACACTGCTAGCGTAATAACCTGATGGATAGAGTTTTTGGATAGTCTGTTCTTTAATCTACTCAGTATGGGTACCTGTACCACACATGCTTTGGCAGCATTGAATGTGGTAGTCACTTTCTTAACCCAGAAGCAAAACATGATTATAACTTAGCTTGTAAACATTTTTTGTGTATCCTTAACCATAGTAATAATATTTTTAGGTAACTGGAGACAACTATATTTGTCACTCATGTTGGGAGTTGATAAATAGTAACCCAAATGATGGTCCTGAACATGAGACCCAACCACAACCTGGCCTTCGTGATGTATGTGCTGGATGTGGCAGATAGATTTTGAGAATCAGGAGCAGGCTAGTTGTCCGACCAGAGATGTCTGAAAGGGAAACCCGAATAAGAGACATTGTATCGGAATGGATAAGGCCCCGCCAGGTTGGTAATGAAAGCAATTTATATAGGGTTACTGGTAAGCCTAAGGTAAGGTTACTGTCAAGGTCTCATCACAAGTGGGCTTTTTGGATGCCAACCTTACCAGTAACCCTATAAACATTTAATATTACAAATAATGATATGAAATCCTAATATATTATTATTTTTGGCAACATTTTACTTTTATTGTTTCAGTTAACCTTAAATGAGGACATATGTGTGCCATGCTATTTACGGGCACAGAGAGTGGTGGACAGTTCTTATAGAAGTTCTGCTGTGGTTTCACCTTCTGCAATCAGTCAACCAACATCTTCTCAACAGACAGAGCAAACGGTGGAAGTTGAAGAGGTTGGTCCATCAACATTTGGAAATCCATTAGTGGAAACATCTACTGAACAAATATTGCCCACAAGAAGAATATCTGACACAGCAGAGGGTGAAGAGGCTAGTCCATCCACCTCAAGACGTCCATTACAGGAAACTTCTGCTGAACATATTATATTGCCCACGTTGAGAAGAGCGGCTGATACAGCACGGCGCTGCTTGTTTTTGGAGTGCAATGATGCTGAAAAGTGACATATACCTGATGGGCTCAGAAAACGAATTATAAAGGATTTTAATTTCTATATTCCTAGCAATGCTAGAATTTGCAATTTCCACCTAGGTAACTATTTATTTGGCAACCACCCATTTATTCTAAGTGCCCGAATTAAATCTAGGCATATAGGTAGCAAGTCCTATTATACATACATCGCACTAGATAGGAGGCTGGAGGGGCGTAATGCCATATTAGGATACTATTGTTATTGCCCCGTGGGAACATGGACAGTGGGCTGTTGCTCTCATGTTATGAGCATATTGTGGTAGATGGGCTATGCCAGACACCAGAGGTATGTCGCTGCACCAGCTGCCTTCTTAGATAATCTTTTAATTAGATAAATCAATACTTACATACTAAAAAAAAAATATCCAAGATTCACAACAATTGTATGTCTTCAATATTTTATAAGTCATTATAAAGTAAATAAAAGCGATTTCTTTAAAATATATTTTTATTTATTTAACAAACCTCTAGTTTCAAGCAGAGCAAATATGCTTATTTATATTATATTCTAGGAGATCTAACAACTGGACTCCTTATCTAGTCATATTGTGTACCTTTACCACTTTAAAAAGTTATTACTATTTTATGAACCTTTTCGTAACGAGGGTTGATGTCTGTAAACCTAGCCAAACCCCTGAGCAGCATAGATTGTGTGAAAGATGATAGGTATGGTAGGTAGTAAGGGGGTGAATGCTAAGATGATGGCTTGTAGAGATGTAGATATGGAAGAGGACATACTGTGCCGATGGATTGGAAAGAGCAATAGGATGATGCTAAACTACATGTTAGCTAGGTTTAACCTGACCACAATCTAGTTTCTGGACAAGTAATGGGAGGACACCCTAGAAAAATCCACTGAAAATATTAGTGATGTCCTTAAAAAAGTCAGGCGCAACGCGCGGACGTATGTTCGTGGATGAAGTAAAAGATACCTACCTATTACGAATCGTAGCAGATGGCGTTCTGTAGTTTCTACCTACCCTCACGGGATATAGGTGTGAATTTAAGTAAATATGTATGAATAAGCCATTCTACTACTGACTAATAGGCCAATAAGTACATGCCCAAAGTACTTTAAGAATATTTTAGGTTATAATCTTCTACCGTTCATATCTTTTTTCTCCCATCTTCTATAACTTACTTCCCATTTGCTTTTTGGTTAGTCTTATGTCGTTCTTTAACAATTCATAAGTTTCTATAATGTATGCTACTCCTAACACTGGGTCCCACAATACATGTAGTCTCGCCATTCTCCTTTATAACGCTCTGCTAAAATAGACGGCTTTGGTTGCAAATGTTCTCGCATGAGTTTCACAACCTCAATGAAGGACATGTCCGCCGGTTTCCGAGGGCTGCACAAATTCACTAGTAATTCGTATGCAGTTTCACCCATGAACGCAATTAGCGTTGGTAATTTTAGTTCGTCCTTCACAAAATTCACCACAAAGAACATATCCAGCCTATCACAGTACGACTGCCAATTCCCGTTCTTCATGTCGAATTCGTCAAATTTCGCCATCCTCGTCGCCATTGAAGAATAATAGAATAATACAACGATGTAGTTCGCACAAGAATATTTTATTGAATGACATGTATGTCGGCCTACTGACAGGGACTATAAAACAAGCTTCTATTTAAATAAGGAATACACTACATTACAATATTGATAGAAAGATTGTTGTTGAACCGCTTTACTGAAGTTGTTGAGCCAAAGCTGATTACTGAGCAGGCTGGTTTCAGGCCTGGTAAGTCGTGTTTCAGTCAAGTCCTCCGATTAACACAACATGTAGAGGATGGGTACGAGGCTAACTGAATCACAGGTGTGATATTTGTGGACCTGTCTGCGGCTGATGACACTATTAATATAAAGATGCTACGTGCTAAAGTCGAGACCATAACAAACCACCGGGGGTCTGTCAAAATTCTGAGCAAACTATTGTACAACCGTCGCTTTCAAGTGCACTTTCAGTCTGGTAAGAGCAGATGGCGAAACATAAAAACGGTCTCCTACAAGGCAGTGTGCTGGCACCGACGCTTTTTAACATCTACACAAATGACCAGCCTACTACGCAACACACTGAACGCTTCTTGTACGCGAACGATCTAGCCTTGGCGGTGCAATCAACTACTTTTGAGGAGGTTGAAAACCACTTAACAGATGCTCTTGACTCACTTAGAGGGTCCTACGACAGCAATGCTCTTCGTCCAAATCCATCTAAAACCCAATAATGCGCTTTCCATCTTCGCAACAGAAGTAGTTTCAAACAGGATACTCAAAATTGCTTGGCGAGGAACTGATGTAGAGCACTGTAAGAATCCAAAATACCTCGGAGTTGCATTGGACAGAGCACTAACCTTTAATATACATTGCCACAACACCAAGCGGAAAGTCGGAACCCGTAATAATCTACTACGACGCCTTATTTCTACCAACTGGGGAGCTGCACTTGATGTCCTTCGCACAACCGGCATGTCCTTATGCCTCTCTGCTGGCGAATTTGCATGCCCAGTGTGGCATCGATCCGCTCATGCAAAGGAAGTTGACATCGCCCTAAACTAGACGTGTCGGATTATATCGGGCTACCTAAGACCGACTCCTCGCTCAGCCGCTGGCTGGTATCGCACCACCTGTCGTCCGTATGAATGTCACATGCGCACTTGAGAAATATCGCCAAGAACCCGATTCCCGACATCGCCTCTACAATTACACAACAGTTCCGGGTAGACTTAAAAGTCGGAAGAGTTTTCTTTGCAGCACACAGGTCATCCAGGACCGTCCGCGTACGATGAGATGTAAGTTGTGGGAGAATCTTCATCCACCACCACCCAACTTCGTTCAACCCAAGGAACACCTGCCACTCGGAAGTGATTTGCAGTGGCCTATATGGAAAGCGCTCAATAGACTGCGCACCCAGGTAGTCCGCTGCAAACACAACCATGCAAATTGGGGGATAATAGATCCCACTGACACCCAGTGTGAGTGCAGTGATCCTGACCAGCCCACTTAGTACAGTGCCCAAAGTGCCCCTACACCTGCACTTTAGAGGACATTAAAAACGCCATTAATGCTGTGATAAATGTGGCTACCTACTGGGGCCAAGTAGTCTAACAAAAAAAAAAAGGAAATTACTATCGATTCGAAAAGAAGAAGCAGATATCATATCACCATGTTATTATTTTTTAGCGTAGGTACGTATGTAGTATCTATTATTATTATTAATTTCCGTGGCTGCAAAGCAATTGTAATTAATATTATAAATGATAGATCATGAGGCACTGACTGCAGAGTGCAAACCTATGTGGATATCTATCAGATATCTTTATCAGCCTGCCACTTCTATGTACGTTTGGAACTCGTCTTACAATAATTGAACTTAGATTGGTACCTGCCTACCTATCTACATTATTTATGAACAACATATAGCGAAAAATGCCCATAGCCCGGTCAAATTAGCTTCAAAAATAGGGATAAGCCTACCTTAAATTAGCATAAAGCTGAAAATTGGCACGAATGTTCGGAAGAAGTAAGTAAATTGTCAAAAGTTTCCATCAATCCGAGGTGTGCAAAAAAAATTCAAGGTCAAATGAGTCAAAATTCGGTTTATTGTTTGTTTTGTTTGTTTTTTTGTTTTGTTTTAGCTAAACGGTAAGTTTTATCGTAAAAATAGGTAAGACAACATTTTTATCATGCAATTACCTACAAAAATTGATCTTACACTTTTTTCCATGAATCACCACCATTTCGGAGATATGAGAGAGATGCAAAAACCTCTGCTTCTGCTCATCAACATCTATTTCGGGTATATTATCAAGTTCGTCAGCCGTGTGGTTTCCGGCTGAGTAGAATAGTGATTCCGCCGTTTCGTTCAATTCAGAGTAATTTCTTGGAATGTATTTTTAATTTATGGTGTCGAAACATTAATCAATTAAATTATTCGTAAGTATAACTTCTAGATGTGGGTTGATGTGATTAAAGGCGTTGATGAAAATGATTTCTTTCTCAAGAAAATGGATGGAGTGTTATGAGGATACGGAAAGTAATGAAATACGGTCTAATATATCAAAAATGTCATACGAAATTAGTGAGAGGAAATTAGAGTATAGGTAGTATGTATGATACAATAATAGCAATGAATTTGTATCCTTTACACTAGTGCTCGACGGTTTACTAATGTTTGCCATAATTTAAAATGCCATAATTTTATATGCCATAATTTTATTTGCCATAATTTCATTAGAAATAATGCTTCAGTTGCTATAATCGTTAAATTACATAAAATCATTTTCACTAATTTCATTGGTCATAATCGATCAAGTGTCATAATAATGTTAATCCATAAATTTATTTGCTATAATTTTTATTTCCAATAATTTCGTTTTCCATAACATTTATTCACCATTGCCCATACTATTACAACAATACTAGTTCAGTACGAGTACAACCGCCTGCAATGTTGATGTTATGATCATGATAACAGATACAGATTTTTTAATCACAATGCTGTGGTCTCCTATAATTGAAGGAGTACACCTACGAAATACTTTGGCTCTTAACAATATGTTGTAATGTTTAGTGTATATCTTTTGTTGGAGATCCTAATATAAATATATAAATAAATAAACAAGGAAACCTAAAAATAAACCTTCTCTATCCATTTGCATAAAATTTTAAGACGTAATCTAACTTAACGTACTCCTTTGTTTCTCCTAATTATATTTTTGCAATAACATTATTTACGTATAACGTATATAAATAATGATTAAGCATAACATTCTAAAGCATAAATAAATTTACGCATAATGATATTAAAAGATATTTTTACCATGCATGCAGTAACCACACAAAAATGTAAAACAAGCATACACCATGCATGCAGCAAGCAAGCATGCACAATGCAAGCAAGCATGCACAATGCAAGCAAGCATGCACAATGCAAGCAAGCATGCAGCATGCAACATGCAGCAGGCATGGTTTCCGTCACGGCTCCGGCACTGCGGGGCTCCGGCGGTCCCACAAGAGCTTATTGTCGCAGATGTGTTTTACGCTCACCTCCGCGGCTTCGGCTTGCTGGCCAGCGCAGCCGGCCAGCCTCAGCCACGGCGGCGAGCGTTAAAACCACCTGCTCCTCAGCTCGCGGGCCGCCTCGCCCCTCCACGCCTTCGCGGGCTTAGATTACACTCTAGGCGTAGGGCAGATAAGACTACGTGGAGTCGGTTTTGCAGCGATTCGTTTCTGTCACTAACTTTTGTAGCACAACTTATTGTTTTTTGTTTGTTGCGGTGCTTGTTTTTTTTAAGACAATACTTTAGCGTGGCACAATAGATTTGCACATTATGCCTAGTGCGATTCAATTTATGCCAAAACAAATGTCTAAATATTATTTGCTACGCAAAAGAGGACATCAGGCGCTCGGCGGCCGCTGCCGCGGCACGCTCGCTACGCTTACTCGCCTTCGCGCGTTGTGTGGTCACAACCTAACCTAATCTACCCGTTTCGTTTTACTAACTTTTTATTGTCCAAAGATTGCAGATTACTGTAATAAATCATTTGGTTAGTGGGTGGCCTTAATGACATTAATTTTTGTACAAAACAATAAACGTTTCTAAATTATATTGTATCTAAATTATATCGTTATTAATGTTGCTTATGTCAAGTAACGATTATAACATATGTTATTATGGCAAATGAAAGTTATGACTAATAAGTTGATATGACGAACGTTATTAGTATAAATGATAATAGTGCAAGTAAATATTATGACGGGGGACGATTATGGAAAACAATAAAAGTACAAATGATTTTATGGAAAACAAGACAATACCGTGCTCGACATGCGCATTGCCTATACATTTTGCAAATTTTAAAAATGTTCATTACCTTCCATAACGCTTCATTACCTTCCGTATAAAAATTAGAGGAAACGATATGTAATGAAATGGAGGGTAATAAAGTACGAACAGACTTTCTTATTTTACTTGGAATAAAATAGGAAACCAACTGTATTCAAATATAATGTGACATAACCTAACACTATAATTTTATATCACGACCATATTTTTTTATCATACGCCTATTTAGTAAATAATGAGTAAGTACTCATTACATTCCATTAATTGTTGTCTTGTTGTCACAGGTGACAAACGTGGTTTATAAAACTATTTTCGAAATTATTTGCCGTTGTCCGTGATGAACTATTTTGGTAGACTGGGGTGCGGGAGACGTAGGCAGCTGACAATAATGCACCGATAGGAGTACACCAAAATAATATTTATTGCAATTTTTATGGAATGGAATGAAGTTTTTCGTTTGACAATATTTTTACGCTGATTCTTTCTATGATATGCAATATTTAAAAAAAACTTTGTTTTATATTATTAATCGATATTAAATAACTTAGAAACTAGGCACAAATAACTTGTACTTGTACTTAGGAAATCGCACCAATGTAACAAAAAACATTTTGGGTGACCATTGTAGCAGGTCTACTACGTTCTATGAAATAAAAAGCTAAGTAGACTTGTACATAAAATTTAATAGCTCTCAAAATGAAGTGATTAGAAAAACAGAGATATATAAAACACTAACCTAAACGCACTAAGTAGCGGCAGAGATTTCCAGGCTCCACAGCCTGGCCGGAAAATAGGATCTGCCGAAGATAGACTGCCGCGGTCGACTCCTAGCTTTGGGTCAGAGGTCCCCAGGCGGTCCTATTAGCAGTACTCGCCCTGGGAGCAGCAGGCACGCGACAGCTCGATGGCACGACTAAAGACTGTTACCGACTTTTGGTTGTGGACTGGTCGACTTTTAAGTAGGTACTTCAGCGCGTGTTGTTTAACCGAAAGCAATATCTAGACTGACTCATTTGACAGGTTTTCTTCCAGTCGGCTCTTCCGAAATTCATATTATTTTCCAAGTATGAATTTTGCTTCTGGAACGTCGGTATCGTCATATAGAGGGGTATTTTAGTACCGGCCAGGCTTAATTGTAGTCTGCCAGTTTTATTTTATTTTGTTAGTGCGAAAAGGATTTTTAAGAACACCAGATACATTAGCGGGTGTCCAGCTGTTTAGTATAAAATACAGCAATACACACTTACTAAGTGACAACAAATATATCAGTAAGAAGGATTTAAGTTTCACATGCCAAAAACTAATTAAAAAGAATAACTGACAATTGTCAATGTTGACAACTGTCATTAGAAAACGTATCACAACAAATATTATTTTTCAGATCTTTCTAAAGAAACTATAAGTATATTAAATATTTAATTAGAAGACACACAGTCTTTATAAAGCTAAGGAAAACAAAGGTAATTATATTAAGTGTATGTAATAATTATTAAAAGTGATTATCATTACAAGATTCCATGAATCCTATGAAAAACAAGTATTATAAAATAGAAACAGCAATTGAGAAGAATGACTGCATGCATAAAAAAAGTAAGTATAGCATATGCTATACCATCTGGATAAGGAGTGGAATGAAATCTAGGCATGTTTTTATTCTAAGATTGGTTTCATTATGGTTACTTGACCTAGTCTATAATACGCACCTTTGAGCTATTCTGTGGCTATTATATGCTATTAGCTATTATGTGATAACTAAATAAATTTACATTTAGTTGATAGAACTAAATGTAAACTTATTTAATAGTCACATTTTGATTAATTTAAATGTTCATGATGACTTTTCACTGGACAGACGAATTGGATGTCGTAAAAAGCGACAAAGGGATTCAAATGGTCAAGTGATCTGACCCAACCTATACTGATGTCGGGCAGCAGCGGCATCCGCAAAAGTCTACGGCATATCTGCGGTCACCAACCCGCCTACCCAGCGTTGTGACTATGGGCAAATACCCAAAATGGAAAGAGCGCAAAAGAGACGGCCCTCTGTTCCCGGTGGCCCTACTGTTCCCGGCTACGGTAGCAGTCGAGGCAGCAGTTGGGCGCAGGGTGCTAAGAATCACCGGGTTACGGCAATAGAAAAACAAAACAGACGACTATACTTGGCGACGTATAATGGACACACGATGAGGTTGGACCATCACCTCGCAGAACTAGAAGTCGAATTAGGACGTATACATTGGCATAACTAGGGCTGTCAGAGGTCCATAAACAGGGCGAGGACATGATGACCCTGGAGTCAGGAAACCTCTTTTATTACGTGAAGGTGATGATGCCTCCCAGAGCGGTGTTGGTTTTCTTGTTCATAAATCTCTTATTAACAACAGTGGAAGTCAGCAGTGTTTCGAATCGGGTAGCGTACCTAGTGCTGAAACTCACCAACAGATATTACCTGAAGGTAGTGCAGGTATATGCGCCGATCTCAACTCACCCTGACAAAGAAGCCGAGGCCACGTATGAAGACATAACCAAGGCCATTCATAATACCACCAAGGCTCACTATATTGTTATTATGGGAGATTGCAACGCCAAAGTGGGAGTACAAAAATGCGACGAATCCAAAACTGGTCCCTACGGATTAGGGCAAAGGAATCACAGGGGACAACTGCTGGTCAACTTTCTCGAATTGGAGGGGCTTTTGCTGATGAACTCGTTCTTTCAGAAGAGGCCCGAAGAAGGTGGACCTAGCGAAAGTCCCAATGCAGAGACTAAGAATGAGATATAGCGGCACACATTTACAGATGTCTCAGTGGTTAACAGGTTTAATACCGGAAGCGACCACAGACTTGTCAGAGGCACTCTAAATGTCAACAACAAAGTCGAAAGAAACCGTCTCATAAAATCTACTCTCAGACCTTTTTTAACCCAGACAACTGTAGGGTCTGAACAATTCCATTCAACACCGATTCGACTCGCTGGAAACTACGGGCGATATTCACAAGATGACCAACAACTTGGTAAAAACGGTACAGGAAGTGGGACGAAATTTCACCCACCGCAGTGCAAAAACAGCAAGTCCAAACTTTCACTTGAGACTCTGGAACTCATGAGGAAACGACGGGAATCATTGTCCAACCAAGCATCTTTGTCAGATGTCAGAGCTCTGAACGGACTAGTGCGAAAAATGATTAAACGGGACCTGAGACGCTCCAATACAAGCGACATAGAGGCCGCTATAGAGCAGAACAGAGGGTCGAAAGTCTTTTTGCGCCAGCTCGGGAAGAGTCATCTGGCGAGACTTAAAAGAACAGACGGCGGAACAGTCACCTCCAAACCAGGGATTTCGGTCGAACCGACCGACAAAAAGTTACATATCAGATTAAAGCTAGTACTACATCTATACTTCTATATCTATCTATACTAATATTATAAAGAGGTAAAATTTGTTTGTATGTTTGTAAGTTTGTATGTAGGGGGTAATCTCCAAAACTACTCATCCGATTTCAAAAATTCTTTTAACAATAGAAAGCTACGTTATCCCGAAGTGCTATAGACTTCGGGATATAAATTATATTGATAACATGCTTATTAGCTGAGCTATCACAATTTTTGTCTAGCCAGGCGGAAAGAAATTCGTTGCATGCGCTGCCTAAACAGTTTTCTATAATTGTAAACAATGTTCGGCTACTTGGTCCGCCTTAAATGGTGCTATAATAAAGTCCGCGACACCATATTTCTATATTTTATACTAGCTTCTGCCCGCGACTTCGTACGCGGATCCTGTTGCTTATGCCAGCAACAACGGGGTCGGCAAAATCGAAGATCTGAAACGTCTGATGTCGAATTCTAAGAGCTCGGCGACAGGAAAACAACGGGATGCGCAAGACGATTCGAGACGTTCAAAAAGTACAATTTTGAATCATACCTCCGATGGCGAAATATGTGGCGTAGTCAATCATAATAGTATACGTAAATGCACTCCGTTCCTTATCAACCCAAGAAAGGTCGCCATGCCATCTGAAGAATCGGATCGGAATCGGATCGGAATCGGATCGGATCGGATGTGTGTGTGATCGGGTGTGTGTCGGATTCTTCAGATGACATCGACATTCTGTTCACAGAATGTCGAAGTCGATCAGAATTCAAACGTTCGTTGCGCTCTTCTTCTGTCTCTTCATGCCGTACTCCAGCAATTCTTTCTCTTTCACTTTCTAACTGATTGTGAATATTTTGTTGTGTGCGTGTTCGGGACAATGTATGATAATCTCGATCAGCAATTAGTCGCGCATCACGTTCATCACTCGTTTCAAAAAACCTGTTAGTATATGTGCGAATACGCTGAGAATTCAAGCGTGATTCAGTATCGGTAAATGCATGTCGCTCACGATCTGCGGACAGTCGCGCATCACGTTCCGCACTTGTCTCTAGAGACCTAGAAGCAGATGCGTAGATACGCTGAGAACTCAAGTGCAATTCTTTATCCGTGCAGTCGTGCATCATATTCTTCACTGGTCTCCAGAGACCCGGATGTAGATGCCTAAATACGCTGAGAACACAGGTGTTCTTCGCGATTTGAAGGGGTTTCCACGGAGCGAGTAGCAGTCTGATGTTCTCGAACAACATTAAGTCTCTCCTGACGCTCTTCGGTAGATTCTTGGGAACTTATGATCCTCAATCTTTTAGCTCCTTTGGAACATTGGGAAAGATTTGACCTCTTTCTAGGCATGGTTATAGTTTTATTGTGAAGATACCTGATCAATTAAAATCTAAGTGACTGCTCCCCTGCGTTACCGGGTAGGCTACCGTGTCACGAAGATAAATCGAAAAGGAAATTAAACACTCAAATAACATAAGCCCAAAGGCATATTTATTCAATATAAAATAAAAAAATAAATGGGAGTTTTGGCCAGTAGAGTCAAATTTTCAATGATATACCATCGTCATCAAAAATCAGTCCTAAACTGTTACCGCCTTCACCGCGTGGAGGTACTCCCACCTTATTATAATATACAGCGAAATTAGTGATAGCTTTACAGTTAAATTTTAAAAATTACAGCTTTGATTTCCACGTCAGATGTTTCTGATTTTCGATTTTTATAAGTCAACAGGAAATGCCCATCAGACCGAACAACTTTTGCTAAGACGTCATTAATGTATGTGTTATGGTGTAGCTGGGCTCTTGGAGTTCCACATCAGGTGTTCCAGATCAACAAATTTATTCTCTCAGTAGAAAATGCTCATCACGTGGAACAATTTTTGCTATGGTACCATTTTTGTATCTCTTATAGTTTAGCTGGTCTGTTGCGGTTCTGCATCAGGTGTTCAAGTTTCCAACATAAATTATAGCCTATATGTTGCCCAGACTTAATACCTATACAACAACAAAAAAATCATTCAAATCCGTCCAGCAGTTCCGAAGATTAGCGTGTACAAACAAACAGACAAACAGACAGACTTTTTTTTTTGGATTCGTGCTCTATTACTGTTTCTAAACCCCCCTCAATTATTTTTTTTTTAATATATTCAATGTACAGACACAGTTTTTTTACTGTTTTATTATATGTATAGATTTTAGCAGATATAGTAGCTTTTATGTATTAAAAAAGGATTTTTCGACATACCCACGTTTGGATGATTTTTTAAACAATGAAATATTAAACCTTACCAATAAGAATAATATTATGATCGCAAGGACACCATAGAGATAAAATTTACCCTTTACCAATGATATTACATCATTGCCCTTTACAGTATGCAAATTGGTTAAATAGTTTCGAAGATAATGTAAAATTACTAAATTGCAAAATTCCGTCTAACATTCAGGCACCACATTAAGTAGAACATGCTTTGTACGGATATTTTACAACAGGAAAGGTGCGACAAGGTACCTAAAATCCACGGCCTTGCGTGGATTTTGGGCAGTTTGCCGAAAAAACTATGTTGTAGTCATGAAGATCCACACTATTATACATGGGCTAATAACAAGTTCTCAAGACTAAAGCACTTATCCGGCATAAAAAGAGATAAAGCCTTGGGAAGACTGTACGGTATACATCCGTCTCAATCAGAAAGCTTTTACCTTAGAATTTTGTTGCACACCACGTACGCTGCCCAACTTCGTTCTAAGGTTTAAAATCTCAAAACGGAGTTGTCAAGGAGAAGTATTAAGCCGCTTGCCGGGACAGAGGTTTGCTGGAAAGTGATGATCACTGGGATTTTGTTAAGAGAAGCTTCAATGTTGCAATGTTCATTAAAAGTAATTGAGTTACTAGCTGACTCGACCGACGTTATCCTGTCCCTATCTAGCTACCTACCTACCCTACCAACCAACCTACCCTACTAACCTATCTACGTACCTACCTACCGACCAACCTACCAACCCCACCAACCTACCTACCTACCCCACCAATCTACCTACCTACCTACCCCACCAACCTACCCATCTACCCTACCAACCTACCTACCCTACAAACCTACCTACGTACCCTACCCCACCAACTTACCCACCTACCCTACCAACCTATCTACCCTACCAACCTACCTACGTACCCTACCATACATATCTACATACCTATCTATCTACCTACCACAATTTTCTCGCCGCTTAAACCTTCCCTGGACTTCCACAAATATTTCAAGACCAAAATCAGCGAAATCGGTTTAGCCGTTCTCGAGTTTAGCGAGACAAACAAACAACGATTACTTTTTTATTAAATGGATTTGTAGTGATACTGCCATTTCGTCAGGGATATCTTGAAAGACGATTTCTGTGAAGACGTCAGATTCGGAGTTTGACGGCAAAATCAGAACTTTACCATGCCTTTTAATGATGATAATAATTATATTATGTACAATTAAGGTTTAATACAAATAGAAAATAAACTTCGTGCAATGTGCAGAAAATGATACAATAGATACAATGTTGGTAAATCCGTATCAGTGAATTGGCTACTTTTGTGAATGATTTGCTGAAGTCAGTCACAGATCCAAGGCTATTGATGTAACCCTCGCCCCATCTAAGGCCGCCTTCGCCGTTTCAACCGCGCCCTCAGCCTCCCGCGTACCTGCATCTCTCCCTACCGAGAGGATAGGCGAAGTCATCAACCTCGCCTACCAAATTTACCGCAACCCCGCCGCTGAAGCTATGGCTAGGGATATACTCGCGTGCAAAGCAAATATTAGCGACATCCTTAAGGTGTTCAAAGCGTATCCGGAGATTACGCAAGCCCTAGATAAACTTTACCCTTGCTAATCCAATGGATAAGGAAAGGCCGTGTACTACCAAACCCCGATCCCTTAAGTTAGGATTCTTTAACGCCAATGGCATTACTAACCAACGTGATGAGATCGCCAATTTCCTCCGCGACCATCAACTTGATATCCTCCTCATACAGGAGACCTTTCTTAAGCCCCATCATCGTGACCCGAATATTGCCAACTACCGTATAGTTCGCAATGATAGGTCTCGTTGTCACAAGGGCGGTACCCTAATATACTATAGAAAGGCTCTGTACTGCATTCCTATGGACCCTCCTTCCGTCGCTCGCCTCGAGGTCTCTGTCTGTCGGCTCGGCATGACCGGTCATCAGCCGTTAACTATTATATCAGCATACGTCCCTCCATCACCATCGGAGGATGATCCTATCCTCCTCAAGGATGACCTTTCTGCTCTTCTTGGCCTGGTTGGTCTTTCTTTCTTTCTTTCTTTTCTTTCTTTAACCTCTGTTCTCAACTGAACTTCGACGTCATCGCCCCGATGACTCCCACTCATTTCCCCCACGATCCCAACCATCTTCCCGACATCCTCGATATAGCGCTGCTCAAGAATGTGAACCTCCGTTTGCAATCTATAGAGACGCTACACGAGCTTAATTCCGACCATCGTCCAGTGATATTAGAACTAGCTCCCCGTTCAGGTCCCTCTGACCCTAGCCAGCCCCCTCCGACCCAAATTATTACCGACTGGAGGAAAGTAAGCGAAAGCCTACAATCCACCACGTCGCCTCACTTGGACGCTATCCCCGACCACTTGGTGACAGTCGCAGACACGACGGGCGCGATCGACTCGTTCACAAATCATGTACAATCCGTCTTGAACGATTGTTCAAGGGAGGTTCCGGCGATGAGCGATCATCGCTGGAAACTGCCTGACGATGTGCGTGATCTGTTGACCGAGAAGAACGCGGCCGTCCGTGCGTACAGTGCCTTCCCCTGCGATGCGAACAAGGCTCACATGCGCTCTTTACAGCGTGCTGTAAAGAAACGCATCGAGGAGCTGCGCTCCAGCCGCTGGGACAAGACACTTAGCGAACTCGAGCCCACCCACCTAGCCTTCTGGGAACTCCAGAGGAAGCTCCGTTCTTCTAACGAGGCCTCCATGCCCCCTCTCATTCGTTCCGACAGTAGCGTCGCCTTCGACAACGATGAAAAGGCTGAATGTCTAGCTGACAGCCTAGAGTCTCAATGCACCCCCAGCTCTCAACCAGTAGACGAAGCTCACCTTTCTGAGGTCGACGCCGAAGTCGAACGTAGAGCCTCTCTCCCACCCGTTGAAGACCCTGATTATCCTCTGCCTCCTGTCACTCCCGACGAAGTGCACGATATTATCAAGAGGCTTAAACCCCGGAAAGCCCCCGGCTCTGACGGTATCACCAATAAGGTGTTCAAACTCCTCTCCGCCCATCTCATAATGCTAATGACCGCCATCTTCAATGGCGCTCTAAGCAACAACATTTTTCCTCAGGCATGGAAAGAGGCCACCGTTATCGGCATTCCGAAACCAGGCAAACCCAAGTCTGATCCCACCAGTTACCGTCCCATTAGTCTACTCAATGTTCTAGGCAAAATCTACGAGAGGCTTATTTATAAGCGGCTCAAAGACTTTGCCGAAGCAAAGAGTCTCATTCCCGACGAGCAGTTTGGCTTTCGAACCGAACACAGCTGCGTCCAACAAGTCCACCGCATCGTCGAGCACATAAGCGCTGGTTTTCAGCGTGGCTTGATGACGGGTGCGCTCTTCTTTGACATAGCGAAAGCATTCGACAAAGTCTGGCACAACGGCTTACTATACAAGCTATACCAACTCGGAGTGCCAGATCGTCTCGTGCTCATCTTGCGTGACTTTTTGTCGAATCGCACCTTTCGCTATCGCATCGAGGGTGCGCTCTCTTCACCCCACCCAATACGCGCTGGCGTCCCTCAGGGCTCCGTAGTATCCCCCCTCATTTTCACGCTGTTCACCAGCGACATCCCCAAAGATAAAAAGGCCCAGTTGGCTCTATTCGCTGACGACACGGCCATCTATTACTCGGGTCGTAACCCAGACTGCATAGCTCGTACCCTCCAATCCGCGGCAAAAGCCTCAGGCGCTTATTTCCGGAAATGGAGAATCGAGGTAAACCCCATCAAGAGTCAGGCAGTACTCTTATCCAAACCGCGTTCGTCCCCCTCTCTGCCCAATCCGATAACCATGTTCGGTAAGCCTATCCCTTGGGAGAAGCAAGCCAAATACCTGGGTGTGATTCTGGACCACCATCTTACTTTCGGAGAGCACATAAAGACGGTGCGTTCGCGCGCCGCTTTTGCTCTCGGTAGGCTCTACTTCATGTTGAATGCACGCAGCAAATTGTCACTCAAGTGCAAATTGCGCATTTACACGGCGTGCATTCGTCCCATCATGACGTACGCCTGTGCTGTATTCGCACACGCGAAACCATACCGTCTCCATAGGATGCAGACCCTCCAAAACCGTTTCTTGCGAAGAATCACAGGAGCCCCTTTTTACCTTCGCAACGAGAACCTCCATCTCGATTTAAAAATACCTACCATCCAGCAGTTCATGAAACGCTCCGCCAAGCGCTTCTTCGACACTGCTGAGAAGCACTCTAACCCGTTAACCGTATCGGCCGCCCGGTACACTCCCTCCCGTATTAGTAAGACTCGACGACCGAGACATACTCTGACCGACCCTGACGATGCTATTACTCTCCTCCAGGAGAGCAATAAAGCCACCAGTACAGTTAAGAAACACAGACACAGACCGCCGTCATTCCGTCCTCGTCGCCGAGGCCCGCCGCGACGACCCCGTACGTCCCCTCCCCGACCCTTGCTCGTGCCAGCCCGCGCCGCTGAGCCTGTAGTTCTAAATTCGTCCCTAAATAATGGAAATCCGATCCAGCCTGTCCCTTTGCTGTCCTCTCCCAGCGACGCCCTAAGCCGAGGCTCGTACCCCACAGGGGGTGCCCTTAGCGTGTATTCGCTTAGCTTTTTGCCCTGGCTGGAGGCCCTAAAAATAATAATTTTTAAGGCACCACAGGAAAGTCCGGTTAAGCAGCCGACAACCTCCTAGGTTAACCTGCGAGATGCCAATCCGAAAAAAAAAAAAAAAAAAAAAAAATTCATTGGATGACTTTTGATTGAAACGTTGATCGGTACGGAGCTCCCGAAGAAAATAATAGATAAGTATAATTATGATGATAACTATGAAAGTCTATGTATATGTATAATTTTAATATTAAATTATATGTACCTAGTTGTTATGACATGAATGATGTAACCTAAATTTGTAAAATATTACTGATTTTAAAAGAGTGTTCATGGAGTTTCTTGCTCGTTCTTCTCCATAGAAATTTACCGTTTGGAACGAGCAACTTGATTCAACTTTCTGACTGACTCTGACAATTCAAAAGTACCTGTAAATGGTTGAATTGAAATAAATGATTTTGAGTCTGAAATATTACAATAAAATATATGTTTCCTAAACAAAGTACTTTCATTTCACTATTCTGTTCTAAAATAATAATATTCTTTGAGTATATAAGTATGTGTATTTAATATAGAGCTATTAATTGCTTTTTAGTGTTGCCAATTATACCTTTTATTCTGACACGGGCAAAGTGCTAGTAACGAATAAACTGAAAAAGTACTGGGGTATGATTCTGTAAGACCTCAGTCTAAACTTCGAATCTGAACCCGGTGTGAGTTTCTTGATTGACATTCTAAAAACTCGGTTGATAATTCGAATTTACACTAGCGCCACTCTTGCGAGCGTGTCAGCGAGTTGAACTAAATTTACAGGGAGATTTTGACAGACAAAGTATGAGATGACGTAAGAAGTGGCATTCTGTAAGGTAATTTCCCCGTCACTTCGACGCTCACTTCGCACTCGAACCCGATTCAAAGTATCGTAAAGTATCAAATTTTAATACATCAAGGTCTTTTTCAACCTTTTGCGAAGTGAGAGTGAATAGCGATGTGAGATGCGAGTTGTTGTTTGAATTTTACAGAATCGACCTACTGGGCCGAAATCAATAATTCGTTCACTATTATAATGCTACATTATCCCCCCTGAGTAACAAAGGCTAAGTAATCAATTAAAAGAGTTAGGGATCCTTGAGACAATACCCGTGGACGAAGTCGCGGACACAGTGCTAGTAGTAGATAAAATGATGATAATCATCATAGTTTTTGCCCATGGTTTTCATTGCATGGAGTGCGAAAAAAGATACTTCAAAAAAATATCACACTAGCCTTAGATTTTTGATAGATCTTTGCGCATGCTCGGAAGCCTATCGATAATCTATGATACTAGTGTACCAACTGACCTGCAAGCATGATTATTATGCGACAACACCACGACACACCAAGCGCGCGCAGCGGACACTAACGATAACGTGATTGGTCCAATCACAACTAAGCTTACGGGCCGGCGTCAAACCCTTGGGTCTCGGTGGTGCGGCCGTAAATACCGCGCGACTGCCGCGAGCGTGTCAGTGTCCGCTGCGCGCGCTTGGTGTGTGGTGGTGTTGTCGCATAACAGTCATGCTTGCAGGTCAGCTGGTACACTAGTCTTTTTAAAAACGATACATTAATCTACTAGTAAGAAAGTATTTGCATTTGTTATCATAAAAAATATAGACAAATACCTACCTATAAAGCAATTTTATTACCAATTCTGTTTCCCAAAGCTAATTCTATGATTATGATTATATCAGCCTGAATCATATAATTTTGATTTTAATAATCAGTTTCGATTGATAAAATAAAAAATATTTCAACCAATTAGATTTTATCTTAAGATTATCTAAAAAACTGCACTATAAATACGACTCGCTGAAACCCTTACGTGAATTAGTTATAAGAATATCGGCATAATGAAGTTCTTGGCACTGGCACTCTTGGCCCTGGCGGCGGTCGCCTCCGCAAAACACATCAACCTCGAGGATGTCATCGATCTAGAAGATATCACCGCTTACGGGTACTTGTCAAAAATCGGTGCACCAGCTGCCGAGAGAATTCGTAAAGCTGAGGAGGAGGGAGACATTCAAGGCAGAATCGTTGGTGGTACCGCCTCTACTCTCGGACAGTTTCCTTTTCAGGTAATTAATCAGTTTTCTTAGGCACTGTGTGGTAGCTCATACAACTCTATTACGTATTTAAATCAATATTGGTCATTTTTCGCAGGCCGCGCTTTTCGCTACAATCCCTGGTGGTCGGAGTATCTGCGGAGGCTCTCTACTCCGAGCAAACCGCGTCATAACCGCTGCTCACTGCTGGTTCGACGGTCAAACCCAGGCCACTATGTTTACTGTTCTCCTTGGAGCAATCTTGCTACACACCGGTGGTACCGTATTGACCACTAACAACGTTGTCATGCACGAAAGTTGGAATCCAGGCCTGGTCAGGAACGACATAGCTATGCTCAGGTTAAACTCCAACGTTACCCTCACAAGTAAGTAAATTTACATTCAGCCATACAACTATCCATTATTTTTGTCTGTTTGTACACACACTAATAAAATCCCTTCAGGGTTTGAGTGTTTCACGCAAATTAAATTGGGTAGATGATATAGCTAATAATAATAATTAAGCAATAATTATTATTTCTCGTGGGGTGTCCGGGTTAGAATAGGAACCCCCCATTTCATCCCGAGGGTGTCGTCGAAGGCGACTAAAGGAAAATCCGGAAGTCGGGCAGCAGCGGCTTCCGTGTACATAACAACTTCACTGCGATCCCCAAGACGCTTGCCAAGCGTGGGGATTATGGCAACCTCCATAATGGCTCCATAATGCCCCCCCCCCCCCATTATGGAGGAGGTCTTTATTCATCAGTGAACGTCTTCAGGCTGATGGATGATGATGATGAATAATAATTATGTGGGGACATTTCACACATGGCCATCTGACCCCAAACTAGAGAGAGCCTGTACTATGGGTGTCAGACACCTGATATACTTACAAACATAAATACATTTTAAATACATACATATATAGCATAAACAGCACCTAGACACAAGGCAAACGCAAGTGCTTAACACACAAATGGGCGGGAATCGAACCCGCAACACGCTGCGCAGCAGTCAATCGCTCAGCCACTGTGCCAACCGTGTCGTGATGATATTGTTATTTATCTTGAATTTATGTACTAACAGCCAGCATCAACGTCGTCCTTCTGCCCACTGATGTCCATCTCAACGAGACCTTTGCCGGTGAAATTGCCACCGCATCTGGTTTCGGTCGCACCGGTGACGGTAAGAAGTTTTAAACATCCCATTCTAAATCTAGAGCTTTTTGTTTATTGACTGAATTTAGTTATGAACACGTTTAATTCTACAGGTGCAGCAGGTGACATGACCACCACCCAGGGTCTGAGCCACGTTACCCTGCCAGTGATCGACAACGATGTATGCATAGGTTCCTACTCTAACATTCAAAACACCAACATTTGCACAAGCGGCACTGGCGGCAGAAGCACATGTCAAGGTGACTACGGTGGTCCCCTCACTGTTGTCAGGAACAGCAGGCCTCTTTTGGTGCGTTAAAACAATTACATCTGATTCTAGGATATTATGTCGTTGCTTATGTGATACATTACGATCGACTCGTCTATGGACACTCATTGGCACAGTACGCGTCGCTCGAAATAATAGATCGTCAACCTTTTTTACTTTTACATTAAGTACATAAGTTTATCAATTTTGGTTCAGTCATTTCATTTGGTCTTAATTATATTTTGAGTTATACTGAGGGCTTCAAGAATGAAAACTTGCGTGGCTTGTAACGTGCAGTTCAACGATGGAGTCCAATGTGGGAGCTGCAAAAAACATCGGGATTTGGGTGTACTAATATCTCCGAAGCCGGATGGAGAAAGCTTGGTGCCAATAGAATGGCTCAATGGAAGTGTCCCACTTGCCGAACCTCGTCACCAGCTATGCCTTCCTCTCCTGAACCAGCGTCCCTCGAAACCATACTAAGTGAAATTCGTGACATGAAACGCCAATTACTTACTTTGCCAGCCATGGTGGATGATATCCGGCAAATAAAGGATGAGTTGGCTGAGCCTAAAATTACGTGTGAAGGCACTAGAGGCAGACTTGATGAATTTGAGACTCGACTCGCAGTGGTGGAAGCTAAAGCATCTGAACTTGACAAGCTTCAGGAAACAGTAAATCGTTTGCAGACTGACTTGGCTAGGTCGAAGCTGGAACTAGCAACTTATGAACAGCGGTCGCGACTTAACAATGTCGAAATCAAGGGAGTTCCTGTTAAGAAAGGTGAAAATCTCTTTTCCAGTATTGACGCGATCGGTCGGATTGTTAATTACAGCTGCCCCAAATACCAAGTGAATTATATTTTTAGAGTGCCTATTTTTAACTCTAACGAAAAACTTATAATCGTCAGTTTCTTGAACCGGTATGTGAAAGAAGATTTTATAGCAGCTGCACGTGCCGTTAAGGACCTATCCACATCCCATATTGGGTTTCAGGGCACATCTCAGCGCGTCTATGTCAATGATCACCTGAGCGTGGAATACAAGAAGCTCCTAAGCAAGGTTAAGATCATCGCCAAAGAGAAATATTACGAGTTCGTATGGGTAAAGCATGGGAAAATACATTTAGAATTAGCATTAAAACATGCTAATTCTAAAGTAGCAATTATCCGGAAGGAATCAGATTTAAACAAGATTGTTTAAATTGTTTCCCATGTTTAAATTCATTTCACAATTTTATTATAATATCTCAATCGGGTTTTATTATAAATCCTACGGTCGATTGCATCATATTACTTGTTTACAAAAGGTTTAACACCTCTGTCGCGCTAATGAGATCGACACCTTTCTTTTGTTTACCTAAAAAAAATCCTTTATGTTACTTATTGCGCTGTTTACTTCAAAACACTAACTCATGTTAGTATATTTTGTTCGCTCGCACTTGCACGCACCACATATTACTGCTTTCCTTTTCGCACAGTTGTTTGCTACTTGATGTCGTATGATTAGTGTTCACGTACAAACTTTTTAAAAGTTTACCCTCTATGATTATATTTTTATTCTACCATATTACTCCCTATGATATTTTGAAACGTTTTATTGTAAGTTATCTTGGTTTATATGCAATTATTGTCAGCATTCTCAATGACTCATAACCTAAATATCTACTACCAGAACGTACACGGTCTCAGGACTAAAACTCATTCTTTGTACCGAGAAATGTTCGTTAATTCGTTGTCCAATGTTATAGTACTTACTGAGACTTGGTTATTGGACGGTGTTTTAAATTCTGAGTTTTTTGATGAACGATTCATTGTTTGGCGGCGTGACCGAGACTACGTATTGACTGGGCAATCGCGTGGTGGGGGGGTACTTATTGCTACTCGTAGAGAATTATCTGTAATTTGTCAACCTAACTTTCATTCTACAGCAGAGGACCTTTGGCTATCTATACGCCTAAAAAATACAATCACTCGAAATATCATTACCCTACATATTTGTGTAATTTACTTATGTCAACAAAACTTAGGTCTTTCTTTTTCTACGCAACTCTCTAATTTTCTTGCTCAATTAAACCTCACAGTTATCAATAATTCTTCTGACACCTTTCTCGTTATTGGTGACTTTAACATGAGTGGTCTTAACTGGGCCCCATCTGACGATCTATCACTTGTCCCTTGTAATTCTAGCAGTAACGATGAAATTTTGCTTTGTGATGAATTAAGCACGCTTGATTTTGGTCAGTATAATGCCGTGTCCAATAAGTATGGCAAAATCCTAGACCTAGTCCTTTCTAACCAAATAGTCAATGTGACTGAATGTTCTAGCCCGCTGGTGCTTATTGATGCCTATCACCCAGCATTATTAATTAATTTGGATTTGTGTGTTCACCTTTGTTCACCTTTGCTTTGACTGTGCGGCTCGTACTGCATTTTTGTTCGATAAAGGTAACTATGAATCAATTAGCAGTGACATAAGTTCGACTGACTGGGAAACGGAGTTCGCGATGCGATCAATGGATGATTCAGTGAAGTTTTATAATCAATGTATTTTTGACTTACAGATAAAATATGTCCCCCAAAAACCTGTTCGAAATAAAATGTTTCCAACTTGGTATAGCTCATCACTTATTAGGACAATTAAAGAAAAATATAAATACTTAAAAAGATTTAAAACCTACGGTAATAAATCTGATGAATTAACATTCAAGCAACTTCGTGAAAGGGTGAAAGTTTTGGAATCTCAATGCTACCAAAACTACATATTTGGATTTAACAGAAACATCTATAAAAAGTAACCCAAAATATTTCTGGACATTTGTTAAAAAACGACATAGTACAAACGCAATCCCAAGTACGTTGAATTATAATACTGATACTTTGCGGACTGGGGAAACTATATGTCAGGCTTTTTCTGAATACTTTCGTTCTACTTTTCTCAATCCCAGTGTTAGTAATACAACCTCTTCTCCTTCTCTTTATATAGAATTTCCCAACCTATCATTTGATATTTGTAGTGTCAATGTTAATATTGATAAAGTCGCTAACCTTCTTCGTAAGTTGGATACATCTCAAGCAGCAGGTCCAGATAATATTCCATCAAAAGTTCTTGTACAATGTGCACCTTCGATAGCGTAACCTATTTCGATTTTATTTAAAAAGTCCTTAAACACTTGTGTTGTCCCGCAAATATGGAAGTCAGAGTTTATAACGCCTGTTCACAAAAAAGGTGTCAAAACAGACATAGTGAACTACAGCCCTATATCCAAACTATGTATCATAGCAAAGGTTTTTGAAATAATTATATATAATCAGGTTTACAATACTCTGAAAAATTCCTTTAGCTCGTTCCAACACGGTTTTCTGAAGGGGAGGTCTACTGTTACAAACCTGATTCTCCTTAATGATTTTATTACTGATGCCATGGCCAATGGTAAGCAGGTCGATGTCGTTTATATAGACTATAGCAAAGCTTTTGACCGAATTGATCATGACATCCTCGTAACAAAATTAAATAGCATGGGAATACGTGGAGATCTACTCAGATGGTTTTCCTCTTACCTTGTGAATAGGTCCCAAGCAGTACTACTTAATAATTATATATCTAGCTGGGTCTCTATTCCTTGTGGAGTCCCACAGGGTTCATTGCTCGGTCCATGGCTTTTTATAATCTATATTAACGACATTGACCCTTGCTTGACTTCATCCAAACTATTGTGTTTTGCTGATGATATGAAAATCTATGCCACAATATCGTCACAGAAGGACGTAATAGCACTCCAGAATGACCTTAATCGTTTAGAGGATTACTGTCAAAAAAGCAGGCTGGATCTCAATCCTGCCAAATGCTCAGTCATTACGTACTCTCGGAAGAGCAATATCATTACCACATCATATAACCTAGGCGGCCAAATCCTACCTAGATCAAATTCCATTCGTGATTTGGGGGTTTACCACGATTCTAAACTCAGTTTTGAAACACACATTGATGCAATAGTGAATAAGGCATCCAAATCGCTGGGTTTCATAATGCGGTTATCCAAGTGCTTCACTCAAGCTAAAACCTTAAAAATCCTATATTGTACTTTTGTTAGAAGCCACTTGGAGTATGCGTCTGAAATATGGAACCCATGCTACCACAAGTATATTAACCGTTTGGAAAGCATTCAAAAAAGGTTCATTAAATATCTGTGCTATCAGCACAAAGTACCATATCAGTCCGAAAATTACCTTAACCTCAGTAAAAAATATCACATATTACCCCTAGTCAATCGCCGTGAGATTACAGACTGCGTTTTTTTGTTAAAAATCTTTAATAGCAACATCAATTGCTCTGAAATTTTGTCCAAATTTTATTTTAACACCCCTAGGAAGTCCAAACGTTTCAATCCACCCTTACGTGTTCCATTATCTACAACAAATTATCGACAGAATTCGTACATAGTGCGTGCGAGTTTTAATAGGTTATGTAAACAGCATGATATAGATCCATTCTTAACCAGTGTGTCCTCAGCCAGGAGGTGCTTAAGCCGAAACTTTTTCATTTAGTTATTATTTCGATTTTTCGTTTAGCTGTTATTTAGTTTTCTCTTTATTTTGCAATACGAGCAAAAGTGCATAAATACAGTGTACCTACTACCTACATATGTTATTAAATTTTTCTGTTCCTATGTTTTCATAGGCTGCTTATTATACCTATATAATGTCCATGGAATTAGTTTTGTTCTGTATTTTATAAGTGGAGACTTGTTATTGGCTGTCTGTCTAATATACTGTTTTTTGTTGTTTGCTTTAGTTGTAAGTCTTCCATGTTCTTTAAAAAAATTAAAAATTAAATTAAATTACTTTTTACGTTTTGATGTTTTATTACTTGAATGATCTGCTAAAGTATATGTACATATTTTCATTTTTCAACAGCTTCGTATCTGCCCGCGGTTGCCAGGTTGGAGCCCCTGCTGCCTTTACTAGGGTTACTTCTTACTTGCCCTGGATCAACGAACAATTACTGAATGTGTGGTGAGCCATTACACTCATAAATTGATACCAAATTACGTAATAAATGAAAATAATATTTTAAAAATAAAACCGTAGATACTTTTATTACAAACGTGTTTACTTTCATATATTCCCGCTATAAATACAACATATTATGTATACAAAGTCGTTTTAGTTACACCATTCATATCTCGAGAACGGTTTCACCGATTAGGTAGGAAGATTGACAGGGTAGGTAGGTAGGTTGGTAGGGACAGGACAACGTCTGTCGGGTCAGCTAATACTATATGAATAATATATTTAACACCTTTTCTGAGTACCTAATTATTGGACAAACTCAGCAAGGGTGTTAAAAATATTATAATATATATAAGGTCAGGTGGGGTAAGAGAAACATAGTTTATTTTTGAAATTCTTTGTTCAGGTTTTGCTACTAAATGTAATGTCCTATTGTGGCTTTGATAAACCCAACATATACCTACGTGTGTCAGTTAACCATAATTGAACGACTTCTGAATCAAATTTCAATGCTAATAGCAAAAATATGGCAAATCGTAAGGCAAGTGCTATAGTTCCTCTTTCCCCGGTTTTTGAGGTAAGAGGAACAGTCGACATAACTCTGTAAATACTAACCGGTAAGGTTCAATTTGGGACCCACCTTATTTTGTAAACTTGTGTTAATCAAGTATGAATTCAATGCCGTTAAAATAACGTCTACAATAAAAAATACTGAACAAAAACCGAAATTTGGGGTACGAGGAACACATGATTTCGAGTCAAGGGTACTAAACTAAAATTAAAGTGGTATATTTTTATATGTAGTTATTTACTTATTCATAAAAAACAAGTCTCAAATAGGTCTTAAATGTTCAATTGCCTGAGCGTGGGTACTAAGCGTTTCAAGAAATGTTTTGATGCAGTAACTTGACAGATAAATTGCAAAAAACACGGTAACTTAGCTTTTGTTTCATAGAGATGTTCGTAAGTTACTGCTACGAATAGGGTATTACACCCATTTTTGAAAAGTGTCTCAATAAAATTCTGTCGTGCTAATATGCCACCAAAAAAAAACACCAAATTTTTATTCAATCGATAAGTGCCATAAAAATGCATTTAAATTTTGTATTTTCAAAAACGCCTCTTACTGGACGCCATATTGGTCAGCGTAAATGACGACAGTTCGTTTTGTATCAAATGAGCTCATATTAAATATGATAATTGTATAACATTTAAAAATAATTAAAAGCATATTTTGTAATAGGTGTAATAATGAAAAAATTACGTTGGTTACGGAAATAATAAAAGTACAAAGCCTATATTACGCCAATCGGTTGACTGACAGTTGTCATTTTTTTGTTTACACAGCCGTACGGCGTAATAACATGTCCGCTACTATTTCACGGTGTTTTAAAACAGATTAAAAATACTGAAAACTTTAAGTTGAATTGAAAAATTTGTTTTGTTATTTTATGAAACTGTCTCAATAACATATTTATAGATTTTTTCTCGTATAGAGTAAAATACCCTATTATTTGTTAAGTTAGTTCACACTTTTAATATCTCTCACTACTTCGTGTAGTTTTTCTGGCGGGTACGATGCTACGATAAGTTTTTCTTGTATAATTTCCCTTTTTTTTCTGTAACAAATAGGTATTTTTAATTAATTCAGTAATAACCAATTCTTAATAGATAAATCAACGAAAGTAAAATGTTTGTGACTTCTGGCAAAGGGAAAGAGACACATATGTTCCTCTTACCCCGGCCATGACAGTTTCTCTTACCCCACTTTACAATTTGTAGCTTATGTGTCAAATCACATTAAAAATAGATATTCAAAGCATAGATTATCCAATATAACATGCAACATTATCAAAATTGAACTTCAAACAATACTTACGCACATTGACAACCTTCCTGCTAATTTTTTTAACATTGAAATGAGCACACAAAAGAAATGGTTACCTATCATAAGGTCGAAAAATATTTGACCGAATTTCATTTCACCTAAAACTTTTCAACTATTATGGTTTCTTTTTTTTTTACTTTATCGAAGTCACGTCTGCCACTGTATCAGTTGACCTATTATCAATTCGATTTTTTTCGTTATTCCGACGTTTCATTTGGTCGATAAACTTTTTACCGAAGTTAGACTTAGCCGAATAACACTTGTTCGAAGTATTATGATTCCAAACATTCATTATGCCACTGTTTTAATTACCATATTTTCATTTCATCAAACGCCTAGAAAGTGTGTGCACACTATTTCATATCTGCTTCATTCTGCTATCTGCTTGCTTGCATGCAGCATGCAAGCAAGCATGCAGCGTGCAAACAAGCATGAAACATGCAAGCAGGCATGCAACATGCACAAGCATTGTTTCTGTTGAAGTGGGTAAATACGGGAGATGAATAAAAGTTGTGAACTCACTTGCCTTATTTACTTTTACACCCCACACATGTACACGTATAAAGTTCGAGAATGGAAGGAGAAAGTCAACACAAGAAGAAGCACAGATAGCACAGGTAGATAGTCACGTAAGCACAAGTAGTAGATGATAGGTAAGCAGAGTTTAAACAGCTTAGGTTAACAAGCGCGCGAGGAGCATGCGATACTTAGCGGCAGCGTGCGGTTAGTTACCCGGCATGTAGCGGACTGCCGATTGGTGAAGCGCGAGGAAGCGGGAGGGGTCCCGCTCGCTGCGCGGCCGCCGGCCGATGCAACCGGTCAGTGACTCACGCGCTTGTTTGTTACATTTTTACATACATACAATAAAATCACTTGTCTGTTGTTTTACACATAATAATTATTTTACTTAATACAAAGTATTTATTTATGTATGTTATTAACACTATATATATATATATATCTAGGACACTGACAATACTAACATTGATTATTATTTATACCTACATTTATATTTGTATAAAATATATTTATGTGTAAGTACAGTGTTGTGATTTTGTGACACGTACATTTACAAGTAACGCTACACCACCCCCCTCTTGAGACCGTCAAGGGCGATAGTAGTCAGGGAAACGCACCCTACGGCCTGACCGTGTCCTTTTGATGTGGTCGTCTTCGGTCGCCGGTGTCGGAATTGTGACTGGTATATCCTGTGAAGTCTGTTCTTGTTCATGTTCGTTATTGGTGTGTGTGTTGTTTTGTGTTACTGTGGTGCGTGAGTCTTGAAGTATGTAGGCCGGTTTTAGTCGGTCTACCGATACTGTGACTATTTTACCGTTAAGAAGGAGTTTGAACACTTTGTCACCTATTTCAAGTACTTCGTGTGGTCCAGTATATGCTGGCTTGAATGAACCAGATGACGCGTTATCCCTTAAGAATACGTGCGACGCAGTTGGAAGGTCCTTAAAAACAAATATGGTCCGACTGTTGGTATGTCGCGATGCTGATGACGGCTGTATGTTTCTTGCGAACATGCATAGCCTAGACACGTAGTCGGTCACATCAGTGTTGTTGACCGCTTCTGGTTCGAAGAAGTCACCTGGCAGACGTAATGTTTCCCCATACACCAACTCAGCCGGGGTTGCCTGTACGTCATCCTTGTGTGCACTTCTGATGCCTAAAAGCACAAGTGGTAGTGATTCTACCCAGTTTTGATTCCCGTAGCAGGTTATAGCTGTTTTTAGCTGTCTGTGGAACCGCTCAACCATACCATTGCAGGCAGGGTGATAAGCGGTTGTCTTCCTATGTTCGAAACCAGCTATATCCGACAGGTGTTTGAAGAGGGCCGACTCAAATTGTCTGCCACGATCCGTCACTATTTTGTGGGGCAGCCGAAGCGTGCGATCCATCCGTACAGAAGAGCATTGGCCACTGTTTCGGCTGTGATATCCTTGATTGGTATTGCCTCAGGCCATCGCGTGAAGCGATCTACAGCGGTGAGGCAATACCGGAATCCGTGAGGGATTGACAGTGGCCCAATCATATCTATATGGATGTCCATAAACCTCGATCGTGGTAGTTTGAAGTTGCCCAAGGGTGCGGAGACATGGCGAGTGATTTTCGCTCGCTGGCATGGCAAGCAAGTTCGCGTCCATTCCCTACAGTCTTTCTTCATTTCGGCCCACACATAACGCTCTGATACCAACTTGGCACTGGCGTTGGCTCTGGGGTGGCTCAAGGAGTGCAGGTTGTCAAAGACTTGGCGGCGAAGTTCTTTCGTGACATATGGTCTTGGTGTCTTGCTACTCTAATCGCAGTACAGTTCAGACAGTGTTCCTGGCAGCGTGATCTTCTTCAGGCGTAATGATGTTTCCCCTTCTAGCAGCTGTTTGAGCTCTGGATCCGAAGATTGAGACTTAGCTAGAACGTTCAAGTCAATAGGCTGGGTGATTGCCTCTATTCGTGACAGGGTGTCGGCGACTACGTTGTCTTTGCCTGAAATGTGCCTAATATCCGTTGAAAATTGCGAGATAAAATCTAGGTGTCTGAACTGTCTTGGTAAGCAATTCTCCTTACGTGTATGAAACGCGTAACAGATGGGCTTGTGATCTGTATAGATCACGAACTCTCTGGCCTCAACCATATGTCTGAAATATTTAATCGCTTCATATATTGCGAGCAATTAGCTTAGCTTACGCGAAAAGAAAGCTAGGGGTTGCCATTCCTCATCCTTTAACTGTTGCAGGACTGCTCCCATGGCAGTGTCAGAGGCATCAGTTACTATAGCCAGTTTAGCTCCAAAATCAGGATGTGCTAGCATTGCTGCTTGGCAGAGATCTCTTTTGCAGGCTATAAACGCTTCGTCCTCTACTGCTGTGAAGCTTACTGGGTGCGAGCCTTTCACCGATCCTTCTAGAAGCTTGTTCAGTGGGGCCTGATGTTGTGCCGCCTCTGGGATGAACCGCCTATAAAAATTTACCATCCCTAGAAACCTTCTCAACTCTTTGACAGTCTTCGGCGTTGGAAAGCTGTTTATTGCCTCGACCTTTTCTGGCAATGGTTTAGTGCCGCTTGAGGTGATTAAGCCTAAAAAAGTTACCTGTGAGGCTCCAAAAACGCATTTCGATGTGTTTATCACCATTCCGTAATTTCTCAATCTGGAGAACAGCTGCCGCAGGTGGTCTTCATGTTCCGCCTGGTCTTTTGAGTAGACTAAAAAATCGTCTAGATGCCCGTAGCAAAAATCCAGTCCACGTAGCATTTCATCAACAAAACGTTGGAAAGTTTGCCCTGCGTTGCGTAAACCAAACGTCATGTAAGGAAACTCGTAAAGCCCGAATGGTGTAGTGATAGCTGTCTTTGGTATGTCTTCTGGGTTAACGCGTATCTGATTATAGGCCTTAACTAAATCGATTGTTGAGAATTCTTGGCATCCAGAAAGGTTGTGGGCGAAGTCATGGATGTGGCGGATAGGGTATCTATCGGGGATCGTACGCGCGTTTAGCATCCTATAATCACCGCATGGCCGCCACCCACTATCCTTTTTAGGTGCCAGGTGCAAGGGTGATGCCCAGGGTGAGTCGGAGGGTCTGGCTGTGCCGTTAGCTAGCATGGATTCAAACTCTTCCTTAGCGATTTTTAATTTGTCTGGAGCCAGTCGCCGCGGTGTACCTGATACAGGTGGCCCAGGTGTTGTACGTATGTAGTGTAAGGTGTTATGTGTAGGTGCACGGTGTATACCCGACGGCCGGGTTATGTCAGGAAACTCCCGGAGTATGTCGTGATATGTAGTGTCACCAATTCTTACCTTCACCGAAGAAACAACATCAGAAGGGCGAGCAGGCAAAGCAGGGGTCGCGAGCGTAGTGTTAGCGTCGATTAGGCGCTGCATTCTAACGTCCACAATCAAGTTATAATGTGACATAAAATCGACACCTATAATTGGTTTTGTTACGTCCGCCACTATAAATCGCCAGGCAAAGTCACGGCGCAAACCTATACTTAATTTTAAATACGCGTACCCGTAAGTTTTAATCGCACTACCGTTAGCCGCACTTAGTTCATAGTTTGTTTTGGTACGGCGCTCTTTCATGGCCGACCTAGGGAAGACGCAGACGTCACTGCCGGTGTCGACGAGGAACTGGATCTTCGTACTGTGGTCCGTCACGAATAAGCGACCAGTGCTGCGACAGTCGCCGGTCGCCATTATCGACTGCCCGTGGCTTTTCCCGCATGGTCACAGCGTTTTATGCACCTGGTTGCCTTGTCTCCGAACTTATAATGGTACCAGCAGGTTGGCCATTTCCGGTAATTAGAGCTTGATCTTCTGGACCCTGATCTTCTCCGACTAGTACCACCGCCAGATCTATGCTTCGACCGGGACAGTCTGTCAACCTGCGAGGTCAAAGCTTGCACCTGTCTGGTGAGTTCAGCAATCTGACCACTCATCTGTTCCACGCTGTTTCCTGGTGTCGCTGTCGGTGCAGATGACGCTGCAACTTGCGGTCTGGCTGGCACTACATCCTGTATGCGGTCCGCCAGCTCGGCCACTTCTTCTAAGCTCACTTTGGCCTGCGAGGCGATGATGCTTTGTGTACCGCTCGGCAGGCGGCTAGTCCAGATCGTACGTAAAAACTCTTCCGGTACGCTCGGACCCGCCAGGTGGCGCAGGTGTTGCAAGAACTGCGAGGGCTTGCGGTCACCAAGCTCCTCGTGTGTTAAAAGCTGCTGTACCTTTTTTTCCCTCGACGCGGACAACCTCTTCACAAGTTCCGTCTTCAGCCTCTCGTACTTGTTTGGAGCTACAGGAGCCGTGATTATGTCCTCGACTTCCGATGCGTATATTGGGTCTAAGCTTCCTATTGCGTGGTGAAATTTTGTGGCATCAGCAGTGATGTTCGTCAGCACGAACTGGCTCTCCAGCTGCGCAAACCACAACGCAGGTTTTTCGGGGTAAAATGGCGGTACCCGCACACCGACACGAAATACGTCATAGCCCGCGGCATCGTGACTTGCCAATTTATCGTCGCTTCGTTGCTGACTCATGGTGTTCTTCCGGGGTCACCAGTGAAGTAGGTAAATACGGGAGATGAATAAAAGTTGTGAACTCACTTGTCTTATTTACTTTTACACCCCACACATGTACACGTACAAAGTTCGAGAATGGAAGGAGAAAGTCAACACAAGAAGAAGCACAGATAGCACAGGTAGATAATCACGTAAGCACAAGTAGTAGAAGATAGGTAAGCAGAGTTTAAACAGCTTAGGTTAACAAGCGCGCGAGGAGCATGCGATACTTAGCGGCAGCGTGCGGTTAGTTACCCGGCATGTAGCGGACTGTCGATTGGTGAAGCGCGAGGAAGCGGGAGGGGTCCCGCTCGCTGCGCGGCCGCCGGCCGATGCAACCGGTCAGTGACTCACGCGCTTGTTTGTTACATTTTTACATACATACAATAAAATCACTTGTCTGTTGTTTTACACATAATAATTATTTTACTTAATACAAAGTATTTATTTATGTATGTTATTAACACTATATATATATATATCTGGGACACTGACAATACTAACATTGATTATTATTTATACCTACATTTATATTTGTATAAAATATATTTATGTGTAAGTACAGTGTTGTGATTTTGTGACACGTACATTTACAAGTAACGCTACACTGTCACGGCTCCGGCGCTGCGGGGTCTGAGCGGCCCCACGCGAGCTTATCATCGCAGATGGTTTTAATGCTCACCACCGCAGCTTCGGCTTGCTGGCCGGCTCGGCCGGCCAGCCTCAGCCGCGGCGGCGAGCCTTCAAACCGCCTGCTCCTCAGCTCGCGGGCCGCCCCACCCCTCCGCGCCTACGCGGGCTTAAATTACACTGTAGGGGTAGGGCAGACAAGACTGCGTGAAGTCGGTTTTGCAGCGATTCGTTTCTGTCACTTAAATTTTGTAGCCTATGGATTTTTTATGACACTATTTAATATTATATTGATAATGCTACCAGGTAATCTTATATATAAAAATCTTCTGTGCGTGTGTATGAAAGTGAACTACTCCTAAACGGCTGGACCGATTTTGATGAAATGTTTGTGAGTGTTCCAGTGGATTTGTGAATGGTTTAGATTCACAATTGGACCCGATAGGTGGCGTTGTAGTTCTAGGACTTGTTTTTATTTTCAGACAGGACAACGTCTGCCGGGCCCGCTAGTATTCTGTAAAATGTTGTTTCGGTGTGGTGAAAATATGGCAAATAAATCATTTGGCAAATGAAAAAAGTTCAAAAGAGGCTTCGGCCAATAGCAAAAAGTTAATTTGTAAATCGACGAAAAATAGTTCGGTAAAATAATACTTATGACACATGTTATTTCGATGATATAAAAATATGTCAAATACTGCATATAGCAAAAAAGACATCGGTCAATAGTTTTCGGTAAAATTAAATTTGGATAAAAACATTTCAGAAAAGTGATCGGTTCCCAAAAAAAATGCCTCGAAATCGAGTTTTCGTATTTTTTTCGTATTGTCAACTCAATTTTTTTTTGTGTCAAACTGCCGGATTGATGAATGCTACCGCTATCTGGGTTTTTTCTTTGAAATTCATTTTATAATACTGTTTTATCGACCGAGTAACCAAGAAGCTAGAACCTATAGTTTTTTATTTACAGACTAGAGTTTCTCTTGCCCCATAGTCCCTCTTACCCCACCTGACCTTACCTAATTACTTAATAATATTATAGAGAAAATCTTATTTGGCAAACAAACGTAAGGTTCCCGAATGTGTTTTATGAGACAGATAGTCAGTGAACAGTATGTTAATTAAAGTGGTAGGTACACAGCTTCTAAGTAGGAGTAATGTTGATACTCTATGGTTCAAGACCGTATGGTCCGAGTTTCTAAGATGTCACTGAAGTCAGCGACGCTTTCAACAGAGTTACGGGAGTGCACCGACACGGCGTGCGGCGCCCTCACGTTCCGAGACTGACCTCTACCTGTGTCGCATAGGCCGCGAACAATCGCCCGGTTGTCACCACTGCGGAGATTGCCTGGAGGACACGGCGCAGCACACGCTGGCAAAGTGCCCAGCTTGGGCAGAGCAGCGCCGTGAACTCTCCGCAGCAGTTGCTGCTGAGAGTTCAGGAGCGAGAGCTGATCGGGAGCGAGAGGTCACCTACAGGTGACCTCTCGCACAAGAACATCGTTTTCTCGAGAGCGAGAGTGCGTGGGAGGCTGTCGCCTTTTTTTGCGAGCATGTCATGCACGCAAAAGAGGCGGCAGAGAGGGTGAGGGAAGCCACTACCTCGCTTGCCTTCAGGAGAAGACGCATCGGGCGCCGGAAGGCGCTTAATGACCTCCGGCCTCCATGAGTTGCCGGCCTGCGGGTGGTCGAGTTAGGGGCAGTCCACCACCCGACCAAAGCAGGCCCGTGTAGGCGGCGCACCGTGTTCCGCGCGCGCCACATTAGAAGATTCGGCGGCGTATAGACCGCCGACAGAAGTCTACGGGACCCGCCTACGTCATTGGCGGGTTATGACCCGCCAATGACGTAGCGCGCGTAGCAGGCTATGGCCTGGCGGGGGCGCGTTGCATACGCGAGTGAATCCCGTACTCCCGCTCATAGATCAGTCGAGAAACACCGTGGTGGTTTTAGCCGGTAGGAGTCCGGCACACCCCCCTCCCCCCGTCTTCCCCGGACTGGGGACAGCCCATGAGGATTTACCCACGTTAAAAAAAAAAGGAAGGGAATGACGAGAGATTTAACTCTCGGGGAAACCTAACAAAAGCCTCACGCCTAACTCTAACTCCCCGGTTGAAGTAGCCCAGGGATGTATACCCCTCCCTGTTGAGTGTAGACAGGGAGGTAAGTACCTATTGGTGAGTCCTAAGCTTGTAAACCACCGTCGCCAGTCTTATTGTGAGAACGGGCCCTAGCAAATCTAGTTCGAAGGGCCTCGCCCGACCGACATATAGGTGTGGAGCTGTAGAAGGATACCAGACACTAGGTTCGACTAGGAGACCCCCCAAGGCCGAAACACTAGCTCCCGACTGCAATTGACTGTCTCGCTCTGAAGAGGTTTGGCGGGTGTGATTGGGGCAACACCCCCCTCAGCTTCGTTGGCACCGTAAGGTATACACCGGAGACCACAGAACTATGGTTTTGCCCAGAAGAGGTCAAGTGAAGCTACACAACACAGGCGGGTAAAAGAAACAGGAATGTCAGCCGCTACCTTAAAAAAAATAAACGCGCGGCGCACCGAGCAGGTGACGAGCGTAGCGGCAAAGCGTGGAGTGAGGAGCAACACGTCCATGCGCAGCGAACGTCGGGCGAAGAGTGCGTCTGATATTTAAAGTAAATAGCCCTGATATTTAATCGTAAGTAGGTACGGTTTTAGTGATGATATTTGTCAGTAATCACCAGTGAGTTACAGAGGGTTCAAGCCTACGGGCGACCCACCGTGCAAGATAACATTCCTAAACTATTAAAATCTAGTGAAACTGATAAAAAAGATTCAGAAACAATCGAATCAGTTTCTGTCAGAGGGCTAATTCACTTAACTAAAGAAGTGCTGTTGCAGTGCGCTTTTCGTATTCACTGCCGCTGTCAAACACGCTCGCGTCAAGTTCGCATCACGCGATCGCAATAACGACATTCTACTGTTGCTAGGTGCGTGCTTCAGAACGCAACACGATCGGTATTCTACTACTCGTTTGACGTCTCAAAATGACAATTAAAAAGCCATTAAATCTGAACCGGGGTATTATTTGGGGGTGATGATGCCGTTTTGGAACTAACGAATACTATAATTGATAACCTTGAAAATAAAAACAAAACTCTAGCAATATTTTTAGACCTCTCTAAGGCTTTTGACACTGTCTCTGTCCCCATTCTGCTCTCAAAGCTTGAGGACGTTGGTATTCGTGGTGTTGCCCTGGACATCTTTAGAAGTTACCTGACAGGACGCGGTCAGCACATAAAAATTTAAAATCACCTTTGTTCGAAGAAATTTCTTAACTTCGGTGTCCCCCAGGGTAGCGTGCTTGGGCCTAGCCTTTTTCTTATATACGTGAATGAGCTGTGCCGATTGTCACTCCCAAACTGCAAAATTGTAACTTATGCCGACGACACAGCTCTAATTATTCACGGCCTCAGTTGGAATGAGGCATCTATAAATGCTGAGCTGACTTTGAGTGCTGTTCTGAAATGGTTGAGTACAAATCTCCTGACTTTAAATATTAGTAAAACCAAGTATATTACTTTCTCCATAAATAAGTCTGGGCAACCCCTAACTCCAATCGCCCTTCTCGCGCACTCATGTTTGAACCAAACTTCAGACACTGTCTGTGACTGCCCTCTACTTGAAGCCACCCAGTCAATTAAATATCTTGGTGTTATAGTTGACTGTCACCTTAAATGGCACCAACAAATCAGTTCTATAGTGGGTCGCCTAAGAAAACTCTTATATGTCTTCAAGAAACTCAGAGGTGCAGCGGACTTTAATACCCTAATTTCCATTTACTTTGCTCTTGCCCAGTCAGTAATGGGATACTGCATTACAGTATGGGGAGGGGCGCATAAGTCAGCGATGTTGCGGATCGAAAGAGCGCAGAGGGCAGTCTTGAAGGTCCTCGCAAAAAAACCGTTCCGTTATCCCACAACGTCACTCTACTCTCTTTGCCAGGTCCTAACTGTGAGACAGTTGTTTATTTTTAAAACAATAATACGTAATTACGTACGCATTCCTATCTAAATTATGAACCAGACAAGTGTAACAGTAGACGTCGTTCTGATCGCGTATGCAATACCGAACCTCGCAGGACAGCTCTAGCACGTCACCATTTTGGATACCTAAGTTCCAAACTCTACAACAGAATTAACAAAAATATAAATATTTATCCCAATACCATTAGTCAATGTAAGAAAAAACTTGGCTCTTTTTTGAAATCACAAACCTACGACTCAACAGAGACTCTCATGAAAGTTTAACTTTACAGAACAAAAAAATAACTATCAATTTCTCAATACACAAGCAAAACTACTCAGCACCATGTACACACACACACACACACACACACACACACACACACACACACACGTACACACACACACAGTCACACACACACTCATACACATACACACACACATATACGGCACATACCCTACGATAACATATTTGTATTTTATTTTTAATCTTAGTCTTAAGTAATATTTAACATTTCACAAAGATATTTTTACCATTTACTTAATCTGGAACACGTATCCTCTTGCTAGGAGACGGGCGTTGGCAGCTGCGCCACAGTTTTTAACTTTTGCAGCTGCCATCGTTTACGTATGTTTAAGAGGGCGCCGAGCAAAATAATTCAAAACAGTCGTCACTGTTAAAGTGATATAATCAATACTTTTACCATAATTGCCATAAAAAATATGTAATGAATACCACAGTGAATGTGTTAACCGATTATCGTTGGCAAAAAATAAGAATACTGTTTAATTTAATAAACAAAAATACGTAAAGTTGTACAAAAATCTTTAAAAAAATCTCGTATTTAGTTGAGTTTTGTTAGTAAACTGTATTTTTTAATTTTTGTTTTAATTGACGCGCTGTTTTGAATCATACATACATACGTTGCGTATGATTCAAAACAGCGCGAAAAATTAATAATAAAATAACTAAGCGACATTTCGAAAATGTAAAAACTACAAATTGTAGTATGAATGTTAAAGATTAATATGAATTCAAGTTTGTGAAAAAAAAATACAGTTTACTAACAAAACTCAACTAAATACGAGATTTTTTTAAAGATTTTTGTACAACTTTACGTATTTTTGTTTATTAAATTAAACAGTATTCTTATTTTTTGCCAACGATAATCGGTTAACACATTCACTGTGGTATTCATTACATATTTTTTATGGTAATTATGGTAAAGGTATTGATTATATTACTTTAACAGTGACGACTGTTTTGACTTATTTTGCTCGGCACCCCCTTAATATTGTATTTGTTTCGGTTCCAAATAAACGTTTTTTTTTTTTTTGTTATTTAAATATTATAATAACGTCATATTCAGATTCTATTTAATTATTTAGTGAGTAATATGTTTCTCTCATGTGGCTACACCATAAGTAAGTTTGGTAGAAGTTAGTTTGGTAAGTTTGGCTTGGTTTGGTTGTCGTACAGCTGACGTGCAGCTTACGCGCAGTACAAAGATTACAAGAATACCGTTTATCATTCAAACTTGCAATTTAATTGCAACTGCACTACAACTTCATCGACGCGCCATAAAATTACGTGAATTAGCCCTCTGATATCATTTATCATCATGTTATTATTTTTTAGCGTAGGTATGTATTTGGTAACTACTATTATTATTAATTTCCGTGGCTGCAAAGCAATTGTAATTACTATTGTAGATGATAGATCATGGGGCACTGACTGCATAGTGCAAACCTATGTAGGGGGTATTCCTCGAAGCGCACCCCACCCATTTTCCCAACGAAGCGCACCTAATGTATTCCTCGAAACGCTGACGGGTGCGTTTCGAGGTGCGCTTCAAAAATCAAATTCAAAATATTATAATCTTATTCCCCGAAACGCACCCCCGATAAAACATAGTGAAGTGCATGAAGGATTCGTAATGAATAACATCGATAGAAGACGTTTTAAAATTTAACTGTTTGTTAAAACTACCAGGAGAGCAGAAATTAACTGGAAGTAAGTGTGCTTACTCACTATTTAGCTCAATAATGGTAAAAATACAGTTTGAAATTGAATAATTAGTTTTTTTGAAAAGTACCAGGGTGACAGAAATTAACAGAAAATAGGCGCCTAAACGATCTCACTAAGTTGTGCACTAACGATTAAACACAAAGAGGAATTTAAAGTATTCGTTATTATTTACTATAACGATAGAAGTTCTAAAAAACTATCCTAGCTTACCTGTACCTGTCATGTCATATACCTATAACTATCAGGAAAACAGAAATTAACTGGAAGTATTATACACTATTGGTTGAAGTACACGTAACCCATCTAAGCTCATGGAGTATATATAATTTTTACGGACTCTTACGCATTATTTGCTATCGATATTTTCCGTTAGCTTATACCCATCCCTATTGCATTTTGAGGAATAAAATTATAATATTTTGAATTTGATTTTCGAAACGCACCTGACGGGTGCGTTTCGTGGAATACTTAAGGTGCGCTTCGTTGCGTGCGTTTCAAAATGGGTGTGCTTCGAGGAATACCCCTTATTTTTGCGTGATATTTCACGCAAAAATAAGGGGTATCGCATCAGCGCGCTTCAGGTGCAAAATTTGGCAAAAAAGGTTTTAGCGAATAGGTTATATACTGAGATCGCCCGACATGTGTGCTAAATGTGTACCTAGGTCTGCACTCGAGTTATCTAACTTTACAGACCAAGATCCTGAGTTGGCATTATTGTTTTTGATTCCAACTCCAACTCCGGAGTGTTTCAAACCAGTCTTCAGATGAAGTGCTTATCTCAGAAACATTATACAATATAGATATAAAAAAGCGGCCAAGTACAAGTCGGACTCGCCCATGAAGGGTTCCGTAGCAGCAAGTAACATAATATAAAAGTTTTTTATTTTTATATTTGAGTTGATTGAATGAAAAGTAAATTGCGGTTTACGATTTATGACGTATTAAAAAATAACTACTAGCTAGATCTCGTTGAAACCAATTTTCGGTGGAAAGGACTTGACCAGTGGGGCTATAGACGCCTGCCCCCGAGTTCGGGAAAATGTGCAGGGTTATAGTTTTAACACTTACGATTTAAAAATAATGATTTATTTTGTCGTGTTTATATTATTCTGATTAAAGCCTAGGTAAAAATATAAAAAAAAAAACAGTATGTTATTAGTTTCCGCTTTCATAATGCATTTTCCGGATTTTGTCGTTCCATTGATTCCATAATCATCCAGTAACCATAATAATCTACACATAGTACGGGAATAATAAACTAGTAGCGAGTTGTTTTCGATCAAGTGAATTTTAATGACAAGGAATATGAACCCATGTTTTGATTATATTTAAGTTTTATTGATATGTGAGTGTAAATAATTAGAAAACCAAATCCATCACCATCATTTTTAACCCCCGACGAAAAAGAGGGGTGTTATAAGTTTGACGTGTCTGTGTGTCTGTGTGTCTTTGTGTCTGTGTGTCTGTGTGTCTGTGTGTCTGTGTGTCTGTCTGTGGCACTGTAGCTCTTTAACGGGTGAACCGATTTGAATGCGGTTTTTTTTTATTTGAAAGTAGATTCTCTAGCGATGGTTCTTAGACATGTTTCATCAAAATCGGTTCAGCAGTTTTAAAGTTATCAGTTCTTTTGTTTGCTGTGGTAGGGACGCATACCGGATGTTTACTTTGCTTTCAAACATATTATTATAGGTGACCACACTGACCACACAAAACCAAACTAAATTACATTTAAAAAATTTAAAATAAAAATTAAATTAAAAATTAAAAAAAACCCCCAACGCAAAACATAAAAGCGATTATGTAAAAAGTAAAAAATAATACTTTTGTTGAGCCATCAAATGTTTGTTCGTTGAAATGGCGCTATAATGTCGCGGCGGGGTACCGCTAAGTTTAAAGCAATAACTAAATATCTAAAATAGCGAACTGATGGTAACTAGATTTGCAACAAGATTAACAACTAGATTAGCAACAAAAATTTGATAATATCGAAGCAAATTGGTCGGAAATGCTGGTAAATTAATAGACAGTGAATGAAATTGAGGGACTGACTTACTTAAGCGGTACCCCGCCGCGACATTATAGCGCCATTTCAACGAACAAACATTTGATGGCTCAACAAAAGTATTATTTTTTACTTTTTACATAATCGCTTTTATGTTTTGCGTTGGGGGTTTTTTTTAATTTTTAATTTAATTTTTATTATTATTACTGCGTATAAACGAGTGTTATTTCTTTGACAATATATTTGACATTAGTGACGGACACCTGTGTAGGAACCAAGAAGCTATTATAGGTAAAAATGGAGGCAACACTCTGAACACCTAAGTGAAACCAAACTGTGAGCAGACGCTCTCTTTCTGAATGCATACATAAGATAAAGAAAACACATATCACTGTCTCGTTCTTTTGTATGCAAACAGAAAGAGAGCGTCTGCCCACAGTTGGTTTCACTTAGGTATTTAGTGTTGCCTCCACTTTTGTCTATAAGCTTCTTGGTTGGGACTAAAGGGGCAGCAATCTTTTTCATAAAATTGATAATTCTACCGATTCGAGTCAAAGTGTTTTATTAACATTTTGTCTGAACTACACACTGAATACATCATAAACTGAATACAAACAAATCTTAAAAATAAAATAATAATATTATGTATCATCATCATCATCATCATTTCAGCCGAAAGACGGTAATAAATATAAATATACTAGCTGATCCGACAAACGTTGTCCTGTCCCGATCTACCTACTTACCTGCCTATTTACCTACACCTACCCTACACCTACCCTACACCTACCCTACACCTACCCTACACCTACCCTACACCTACCCTACACCTACCCTACACCTACCCTACACCTACCCTACACCTACCCTACACCTACCCTACACCTACCCTACACCTACCCTACACCTACCCTACACCTACCCTACACCTACCCTACACCTACCCTACACCTACCCTACACCTACCCTACACCTACCCTACACCTACCCTACACCTACCCTACACCTACCCTACACCTACCCTACACCTACCCTACACCTACCCTACACCTACCCTACACCTACCCTACACCTACCCTACACCTACCCTACACCTACCCTACACCTACCCTACACCTACCCTACACCTACCCTACACCTACCCTACACCTACCCTACACCTACCCTACACCTACCCTACACCTACTCTACACCTACCCTACACCTACCCTACACCTACCCTACACCTACCCTACACCTACCCTACACCTACCCTACACCTACCCTACACCTACCCTACACCTACCCTACACCTACCCTACACCTACCCTACACCTACCCTACACCTACCCTACACCTACTACACATATCGAGTTTTCATTGTTTTTAAGATGTATTCTGCTATTCGGGACGGAAACAAATCCAACAAATCAAAAACCATGGCAATCGGTCCAGCCGTTCTCGAGTTATAAGTGTTGTAACAAACACGACTTTCTTTTATATATATAGATTATGTATAATTCCAAGAAAAAGGTGAGGGGGGGTGCTCAAAGGCCGTCAATAAACTCGTCTACGTTACAGTCAACGGGGCACGTGTCCAACAGGCTGGCAGTATTGCCATACAATGTATGGCAATGCTAATTCTTTGTCCCAAGAATAGACCAGCCTTCGGGTCACATTAGGAGTCGACCAGCCGCTTCGCGATGTTCCGAAAAACACAAGTCTCGGGTGGGTCTGCACCCCAAACAGCTCAAGTATATAACTTAAAAAATAAAAATAAAAACAAGATGGGCACCCTGACCCCATGGCCCTAGGGTCTCCACCCCAAACAGCTCAAATATATAGCTTCCAAGAAGACTATTTGCGCGTTTGAGGTTTTCGGCACCTGCTGCAGCCGCCCCAGCGCAGCAAGTCGTGCTAGGAAGATGAGATGGCGCAAGGGTGTTGACACAAAGTCCACTTCAAAGGCCTACCCAATTTCCAAGGCATTATGGCCATCCCATGTGGTCTCTTCCCATCGTCGCGTGCTAAACCTAATGTTGGTATTTCATGTTGATATTCTGATGAACCAAACCAATTACGAGTTACAATCAGTTATTAGCTCAACGACTAGGATCTACTTGGCTCGGGAAAAGGATTTATATAATTTGTGAAGTCACGAGGATTTCACTAAATAATAAAAATATTATCTGAACAAATGTAATAATTTAATATTTATAATTAAAAAAAAACATATGTAGGATTCCTGCGGCCTTCACTAGGTCATCGGTCCATCTTGTGGGACACCTTCTAGAACCACTCCGCGTTCGCCACTCAAGAACTTTTCAGCCACATCAGATCAGCACCTCATCATAATATCCATTTATCCGAATCGGAGAGCAAAACAGATGAATCCTTTATGAATAGCAATGGTTGTTAGAAATAGAACACAATAATCGCACAGTACACAACGAACACGCAAACATAACCTGTGTGGGGAACTGCAATGAAATCAAAGGGTAATATAGGTAATAATGAAAATAAATTAAACCTGACCACGACACCCAAGTCAGACGTGCAAGTAGGTATGTGAATGGAGATTAAGCTCAATAAATCGATTATTGAACATCGAACAACCAATTTCGAAAAACCGTAGAACCAATTTTTTTACTCAATATCTTATTTTAGTACAGAATGATATTAGCCAGTATAAGTGCATGAAACCTTCACTTTTACAACAAAAATGACAAAATGTTCACTGTTTAGTTCAAAATAAGTCTTCACATTAACATAACTATAGTAGTAGTAGTGTAACGGGCTGGTGTCCGCTACTCTGTCTCAGCGCGTATTTTGCGTACTAAAATAACTATAATATATTTTTCAACACACTTGCTTATAAAATGGCTCTAATTTCACCGCAATTAGGCACATAATGACACCTGTAATCAAACTGTGACTTTTTCATTGCTATTGTTCACAAGTGAGTTATAGGGTTTTTTTTATTTTCAACCGACTTCAAAAAAGGAGGAGGTTATCAATTCGTCTGTATTTTATTTTTTTTTATTTTTTTTTTATGTTTGTTACTTGATTTCTCGGGACTGGGTAAACCGATTTTTATGATTCTTTTTTTATTTGGAAGCTAGTGCTTCCCGTGTGGTCCTATTTTAATTTGGTCCAGTTCTGACAATGGCATCCATGAGAAAACCGTATAAGTCTTAAATTTGCATTAAGTATGTGCGCGATTTGTTATGCGATTTCTCAGGCAAACGTAAACCGATTTTGAAAATTCTTTTTTTTATAGATAGGGTATGCTTCAGGGGTGGTCCCATATAAATTTTATCGAAATTGATTCAGCACTTTTTGAAAAATCAACAAATACCCAAAAATTTTACATAGACGACGTTTTAGTTTCATCAATCTTTGTAGTAGTTAACTTTCAATCTCTTCTTAATAGATTTGAATGAGAACAAGGTACTAAAAAGCGGAAAATAAAAAGCTTTTTACAAAAAAGACAACCGCCTTCAAAAAGTGAAAAATAACTTTAGCACAGAACACACATTGACTTTAGTTTCGGAAGTCGGTGGCAATACAAAACAACAAACAGAACAAAGCCACTGAATTTCGAAACTAAAGTCAATGTGTGTTCTGTGCTAAAGTTATTTTTCACTTTTTGAAGGCGGTTGTCTTTTTTGTAAAAAGCTTTTTATAGTGGTTGAGTTGCTTTGTTCTTAAAAAAGTTTCGATACAAAAAAGATCGTGATCAATAGTACAAATAAATTAAAGTACCTATTGCTTGCTCATTTCATGCAACTTCGTATTTAAATAGATAATTTCACTTGTACGTTTTTAATAAATAAAACTTTCACTCAAATATAACTTTTGTTTTCTCTGTAATAAAGAAAACTTTGAATTCCCCATTTTATACGTGGCTAGAACGCTATCCGCGAAAAGACGAAAAAAAAGAAACCTCATTCTTTTAGTCTATGGCCGATCGCCATTGTTTGATGCGCGCGCATAGGAAAACTGATTAATTTTTCCCGCCATTGCTAAAAAAAATCGCAACTCGTTTTCACTGTTGAAAATGATTTTTTTTGTATTATTTTCTTCACAAGTGTGTTGAAAAACGTCGTATGATACACGTGTGTATTGATGATTACCGTCCTCGGCTCTCTTAAGACCCTCACCTAACGGCTCGGGTCTCAATGGCGCCTCAGCGGTAATCACCAACATTACACACTTGTACCATAATGTACTATAAATCTCGGTTTTTCAAGCATTTTTCCATTTATCGAAACGTGAGTAAATCCGTTGTTCTCAATCTACAATGTGTTTTCAAGCATTGACTCAAATCGGTTGAATTATCGATGTTTTGAAGAATATTGCTGCCCCTTCCCTACACTGGTGTCTATCACTAATGTCAAATGCATTGTCAAAGAAATAACACTCGTTTATACGCAATAATAATTTAAAAAAATTTGGTGATGGATTCGGTTTTATAATTTACACTCACGTATTATTCATATTCATATTCATTTATTTGCATTTCTACATGGTTAAAAAGATGTAACAATCAGGCTTAGAGCTATGATTGGCTATGAACCGTTGTAGACCCTGTCAGGGCACAGCATAATTATTATTTATTTATTAAATTAGCTAAAATTAAAATAAAATTATACATGCTATTTGAATAATAATCAACAAAAACAACATATAAACATTTGCATAAAAGTCAAAACATAAACACAACATAAATAATACTATTATTGGAAAGTGAGTAGTTACCTATTATTATTACTACTACTATTTTCTAAGATACTATTATTAAAATTACATAAAGCTATATTTTATTAGGTAACATTATTATAAATTCTTATTTAGTGAGATCATGGTTCATTACAAATTGTATTAAAGAGATATAAATATAATTGAATAAATAAATCACAATTTGAGAGTATTAATAAAACTTATTTATAATCAAAACATGGATTCTTATTCCTTGTCATTCAAATTCACTTGATCGAAAATAGCTCGTTCTTAGTTTATTATTCCCGTACTCTGTGTAGATATATTATAGTTACCAGATGACTATGGATACAATGGAACGACCAAATCCGGAAAATGTATAAATGAGAAAAGCGGAAACTAATAACATACTGTTTATTTAGGTATTTTAACTTAGGCTTTAATCAGAATAATATAACCATGATAAATTGAATCTTAATTTTTAAATCTTATGTGTAAAAACTATAATCCTGCACATTTTCCTGAACTCGGGGGCAGGAACTGGTCATGTCCTTTACATGGTAATGTACAATATATTATTTTTTTAGTTTTATCATTCTCTTATTTTAGAAGTTACAGGGGGGGGGGGGGGGGGCACATTTTACCACTTTGGAAGTGTCTCTCTGTCGAGGACGACAGCGAGATCAGGTGTAGGCGGGGGTGACGGTGTTCCCGTGACGAGGCGAGAAATAACAACACTCGTGTAGATGGTAAAATCACTTGTATTCACACACAGCACACGAAAATACACAGTATAATACACGGTACAAAATAGTCAGAGTAACAACAAGAGTCTTACGCACTATACAACAATAACAAAACTTAACAACTTGGCTTTAACAGAAAATAACGGATGACTGACATAAAAGCCTGCTCAAAGTGAATGCTCAAACTGAACTGATTCTATGCGTTTATTTTTCGGATTGGCATCTCGACCTAGGAGGTTGTCGGCTGCTTAACCGGACTTTCCTGTGGTGCCTTAAAAATTACTATTTTTAGGGCCTCCAGCCAGGGCAAAATAGCTTACAAACTAAGCGACTACACGCTAAGGGCACATTAGCATTATGAGATGGGCGGGGAGGAGTTTGAACACCTTATTGGTGATACCGTCAGAGCCGGGGGCTTTCCGGGGTTTGAGCCTCTTGATAATATCGTACATTTCGTCGGGAGTGACAGGAGGCAGAGGATAATCAGGGTCTTCAACGGGTGGGAGAGAGGCTCTACGTTCGACTTCGGCGTCGACCTCAGAAAGGTGAGCTTCGTCTACTGGTTGAGAGCTGGGGGTGCATTGAGACTCTAGGCTGTCGGCTAGACATTCAGCCTTTTCATCGTTGTCGAAGGCGACGCTACGGTCGGGACGAATGAGAGGGGGCATGGAGGCCTCGTTAGAAGAACGGAGCTTCCTCTGGAGTTCCCAGAAGGCTAGGTGGGTGGGCTCGAGTTCACTAAGTATCTTGTCCCAGCGGCTGGAGCGCAGTTCCTCAATACGTTTATTTCCAGCACGCTGTAAAGAGCGCATGTGAGCCTTGTTCGCATCGCAGGGGAAGGCACTGTACGCACGGACAGCCGCGTTCTTCTCGGTCAACAGATCACGCACATCGTCAGACAGTTTGCAGCGATGATCGCTCATCGCCGGAACCTCCCTTGAACAATCGTTCAAGACGGATTGTACATGATTTGTGAACGAGTCGATCGCGCCCGTCGTGTCTGCGACTGTCACCAAGTGGTCGGGGATAGCGTCCAAGGCTTTCGCTTACTTTCCTCCAGTCGGTAATAATTTGATGGGGCTGGCTAGGGTCAGAGGGACCTGAACGGGGAGCTAGTTCTAATATCACTGGACGATAGTCGGAATTAAGCTCGTGTACCGTCTCTATAGATTGCAAACGGAGATTCACATTCTTGAGCAGCGCTATAACGAGGATGTCGGGAAGATGGTTGGGATCGTGGGGGAAATGAGTGGAAGTCATCGGGGCGATGACGTCGAAGTTCAGTTGGGAACAGAGGTTAAACACGATCCTACCTCTGGAAGAGGTCCTGTTACTATTCCAGAAGGGATGTTTGGCATTGAGATCGCCCGCCAGTAAGACGGAGTCACCCAGGCCAAGAAGAGCAGAAAGGTCATCCTTGAGGAGGATAGGATCATCCTCCGATGGTGATGGAGGGACGTATGCTGATATAATAGTTAACGGCTGATGACCGGTCATGCCGAGCCGACAGACAGAGACCTCGAGGCGAGCGAGGGGAGGAGGGTTTTTTTTTTGAGCGGAGAAAATGCTTGGCGCATACCACGCCTTCCGGGGAGACGACATGGTTATGTGGGGCTTGCACCCACTAAAAACTCCGCCTGTGCACCTACTTTCGCCTTGATGGTTGGGCCGCGAGAACTGCTACGCTCTTCTTCGCCCGCCTCCGGGCTCCCACCTCCTTCAGCGATGTCCGGATGCACTGGGACATCACCACTGCTCCAGGGACCGTGTAGCGTAGACGATAGAATCCCCGATCTATCGTCCGCTGGTCCCTCTTATGGGGGCATCAAGTCGGCATTACGCCGCCTGCGCCTCCCTGCCCTCCTGCGACGAATCGGGTCAGCGAGGGAGTTCACTTCCCTGACCCGCTCCGCCGCTTCCTTCTGCGAGATTACGTCCTCGCAGAAAGATGAGACCGCTTCCCATGCCCTTTCATTGCCGGCCATAGCCCTGACCACGACCGGCAGCGACAGGTCCTCTCCAATTTCAGCCACCAGAACACGTCGCTGCGCCTCCCAGGCAGGGCACTGCTCGAGAGTATGCAGGGCCGTGTCCTGGTCGCAACCGCAGTGGTGACACATGGGGGTCGCCTCCCGTCTTGCCACTGTGTGCAAATATTTGCCGAAACAGCCATGCGCCGACAATACCTGCACTAAACGGAAGGACAAAGTCCCGTGTCGCCTCCGTACCCACTCCTGAAGGATTGGTTGGATAGCCCCAACGGTCCAATGACCGGCACTCGGACTCTCCAGCCTCTCCGCCCATTGCCTCATGATGGCAGTTCTGTGCCTCTCTGCGCCACCTTTTCACCACTTCAGGTGGTGGGCCGCTGCCGCTCTCCGCTCGAACTTCCACGATTTGTTTGTAAACTTCGGCAAGCACTCGTGCTTCCAGATCCCACGGGGGTGTTCCTGCCAATGCGAACGCCGCCTCAGCTAAGATTGTGCGGTACCCACGAACTACCCTGACAGCCATGACTCTTTGCGGTCGCCGCAGATGAGCCTTGTTCTGGGCAGTCAGAGAGTCCGCCCACACTGGAGCGCCATATAGCGCCATCGAACGCACCACCCCCGTGTAAAGCCGTCGGCAGCTGGCGCTTGGTCCACCCAGATTTGGCAGTAGCCGACTTAGGGCGGAAGCTGTGCCGATCAGCTTCGGGGCAAGTCGGCAGAAGTGCTCACCGAAGTTCCATCTACGGTCTAGGACGAGACCCAGGTATTTCATGTGCGTCCGCACCATAATTCGCTCACTACCTAAAGTGATGTGAGCGTCCGCCGGTGGTCGGCGGCGAGGTCCATAAAACACCAGGGACTCCGTCTTCTCGAGCGCCACTCTGAGACCCAGCATTTCGATGCGGCTGATGACCAAAGACGCGCCCTCGGTGGCCAGGCGCGCCGCCTCCTCAAAGTTTCTTCCTCGGGCTGTGATGAGAGTGTCGTCAGCATAACAGATGACGCCCAGCCCGGGTGAAAGGTCACCGCAAAGGGCCCAGTCGTAACCCAAGTTCCACAGAGGAGGCCCTAGGACCGACCCCTGTGGAACACCACACGTGATAGGCCTCCGCACGATTTGGCCATTGCGTCCCTGGTAGCTGACACATCGCCCCCTCAAATAGTCTGCCACCAGCTGCCTCAAGTACTATCGAGCAAACTTCCGCAAGCTCACCTTTAAGGCGATAATCGCCTGGCACGGCTCTGGACTCGATCGCCGTATGCATGCGTTTTGACCAATAAAAAGGAAGCGTGTTTTAGTTGTGTTGATCGGAATACAATGATGTGTAGAAGTTGACACTCACACTAGTGTGTAGAGGCGCACATTAGTGAGCTGCGTTCCCTAGTTTGTGGGATGTTTTTTCAATGGACACAAATTCTAATTGTCGTATCGGTTTCAAACTATGATACGGCCAGCGTGAACTCTTTATAAATTACTAGCGGCTCTTGCCGCTTTCGCAAGGGTGGACGTTTATTTTTATACATTTTGGGATAAACGTAGAGTAAATGTCTTTATGCAGGAAATAAGTAGTTTTATTTTTTTTTAATTACCATTATATCAGTCTCGCGTCACGCGTCATAGTGCGCGAACGTTCGCAATGGCTGATGTGAACGGGTCAATGACCGTTAAAATGTTAAAGTGCGCGAATTGTAATTTAGTTATAAACGAGGTTCTGGCCTTTATTCAGAACAAGTGTGATGTGATGGACGAGGACTCAATGATCAGGCTGTGTACCACGGCGTTTAAATCCGATGAAATTAGCGCGGCAAAAGATCTTTTATTTGCCTCAGTCAAAACAGCGGGAAGAAAGATCAATCGAAAAAGAGAGGGTAAAACTCAAAGAGAACTAGAAGACATAATCACGCTAATAAAACAAAAAGATCCTGAAGAGATGCCGATTTTTGTCGCCCGTGACTTACATAAATTACCCCCGGTCACTTTTGATCATTTGGACGCGACTCGGTTTTTGAAGGACCTTATTGTACTCAAACAAGAGATTGATACTATTAAGGAAACATATACACCTGTGGAGCAGTTTTCGAAACTACAAAATGAAGTTAATAATCTACAGCAAACATCGATAGTTAATAATTTCGAACGGGACGACTTTGTCAACATGAAACGAGGTACAAATCGCATATTTGACAGCTCAGAATTGAACCGCGAAAGTGGCCCCACAGGATTTATACATATTACACAGGAGCCGGTGAGCGATAATAATAATTTCACCAATATTGATAAGGAGGTAGATCAGCGTACTCGAGCGCAGCACTCACTGTCCCCGTCTCGCTCGCGCGCGCCTCCGTCTAGTGACGATCGATTACATGTTGAGTGCGTAAAAGTGCTCACCGCGAAACAAACACAAGACACCTCGAGTTGTGCGGTGACTAATACTGCTAATACCTCGGTATGTGTAGGCGCAGAGGTCAATCAGCTGACTCGGGCGCCCAAGCCGCAGAGCGCAGACGACGGATGGATAACTGTACAAAGGAAAAGGTACAGGAATCGTTTTGTAGGTAAAAAAGGAACATGCACCGAAATTGTTGAAAGTTTTAAGGCCGCAAATATCACTGTCCCTCTATTTATAAATAACGTGCATAAGGAAACTTGCGAGGATCATATAGTTACCTACATAAAGGGAAAAACAAATGTTGACATTACGTTACAAAAGATCGAACCCAAGCAGCAGAAACAATACAACTCATATAAAATGTATGTTCCCAAGGAGAAACTCAGTTTGTTTTTGGACTGCAGTTTATGGCCTGACGGTATAACTTTCCGTCGTTTCGTGGATTTTAGCAGACGAGATTTAGACAGACGTAAGAAATCTGATACTGGTGAAAAAATAAATCTAAATGGGTAGTACAACAAACAGTGAAAGTTTAAAATTCATCAGTTTTAACTGTAAGTCTTTTAAAAGATCTTCAGAGTGTATAAGACGGCTTTGCCAAACTGCTGATATTATTGCGTTACAAGAAACTTGGCTCTTGCCACACGAGATACCTGAACTCGGTAAAATAAACAACGACTTTGGATTTTGCGGCAAATCCGCGGTAGATCTAACAAGCGGTTTACTGCGCGGGCGGCCGTACGGTGGCGTCGCACTTCTATGGAGAAACAGCAAGTGTAATTATGTGTCTGTGATACCGTGTGTAAGCAACCGAATAAGTGCAGTTAAGGTGTGTGTGTCGGAACGGTTAATACTTGTTTTTTCTGTCTATATGCCTACCGACTCGTCAGACAATCTATTGGAATTTGTTCAGTGTTTAAGCGAAATTATGTCAATAGTGGAGAATAATAATATTGAAAATGTTTTTATCATGGGGGACTTTAATTCTCATCCGGGGGAATTGTTTGGAAATGAGCTTCAAAATTTTTGTAACGAGCAAAAGTGGACATGTGTTGACCTACAGATGTTGGGGTCAAATTATAATACCTATACTTTTGTGAGTGAAGCGCACGGCAGCCGCAGGTGGCTTGATCACTGTATTGTGACTGACGCGGCATTAAAGACAGTTTCTTCAGTCAAGGTATGTTATGACATTTTTTGGTCTGATCACTATCCATTAGAGATTCAGTGTAGCTTAAAATCAGTTTGTCGAACCATCAAGCCACCGCTCACCAAAACAAATAAAGTTCTATGGGGAGACAGGGATTTAAACCAAATAGAAAAATATACCAAATGTTGTAATGATAAACTAAGGGAATTAGCTTTCCCTCATGAATTCCATCAGTGTTGTGATACCATGTGTAATGATACCGGCAAGAATCACTTGGCAGCGATAGACACGCTTTATGGTGACATTGTGACAGCGTTACGGGAGGCGGCTGTTGATAGCTATGTGGGTCGTGGGGGTAGCAGGGACAGCACCGCGGTCGTCATATTGTCGGCTGGAACAAGTATGTTCGTGACGCTCACAGGGAGGCTAGGCAGAAGTTTTTAACCTGGGTATGTTATGGTCGACCTAATAGGGGTAACATTTATGATGAAATGTATGAGTCTAGAAAAATATTCAAAAGCAAACTACATTATTGTCAGAATAATCAGGAATTAATAAAAATAAATATTTTAGCCACCAAACATAAGAATAAAGATTTTAAAGGATTCTGGCAACAAACAAGAAAGTTAAACCCAAAACCTAGCGTCCCGGTGAGTGTCAACGGTATCAGTGAACCAAAAGACATTGCTAATGTGTTTAGATGTCACTTTCAAGTGGAGTCTCCGCTAAAAGGTGAGCCGACCGGGGATGCGGTGGTCGTCGTGTCGGGGGTGCCCGAGCGTGTCACAGCAAAACAAGTTGCTCTAATAATAAAGGGCATGACTCGCGGAAAGTCGCCCGGACACGACGGCCTCAGCATCGAACATTTTCAGCACGCGGGGCCACACCTCCCGAGACTCCTGGGACTGTTATTTACGTTCTGTATTAGGCATTCTTACCTGCCAAATGAACTAATGAAGACGGTGGTAGTGCCTATAATTAAAAACAAGACTGGAGATATTTCTGACAAGTGCAACTACCGCCCGATATCATTAGCTACAACTACATCTAAAGTACTTGATGGCCTGCTTGAGAGACAGCTTAAAAAACACTTAAATTTAAACGACGCACAGTTCGGTTTTAGACCAGGACTTTCGACAGAATGTGCGATTATGTCTCTCAAGCAGACTGTCAGGTATTATACAGATAGGAGCACGCCTGTGTATGCTGCCTTTCTTGACCTTTCCAGGGCATTTGACCTGGTTAGGTATGATATTCTCTGGCGTAAATTGAAAGATACGGGTGTGCCGGGTGAGATAATTAAAATTTTTAAATATTGGTATGACCGCCAAACTAACCAGGTCAAATGGCTTGGTGAACTTTCTGACGAGTACAGGTTGGAGTGTGGAGTGAGACAGGGGGGGTTAACATCTCCTTCACTCTTCAACTTGTACGTGAACGGGCTGGTTGATGAGCTGAGTGACATCGGAGTAGGATGCTCGATCGATGGTCATTGTATCAACAGCATTAGCTATGCAGACGATATGGTGTTGCTCAGCCCATCAATAGCCGCGCTCAGAAAGCTGATAAGCGTGTGTGAGGAATATGCGAGGGTACATGGTCTCGTGTATAATGTACAGAAAAGCGAGCTGTTAGTATTTCAAGCTAGGGGTCGAAAACTGGAGGAGGTGGCACCTGTGATGCTCAATACTGTCGCTCTCCGAAGAGTGAGAGAGTTTAAATACCTCGGCCATGTGGTCACCGAGGATTTGAGAGACGATGGAGATATAGAAAGGGAGAGAAGAGCGATGGCGGTCCGCTGTAACATGTTGGCGCGCAGATTTGCCAGGTGTAGTTTAGAGGTAAAAATCACTCTGTTTAAGGCATTCTGCCAAACTCTCTACACCTGCAATCTGTGGGTCAACTACACGCAGCGGGCCATCAACGCTCTTCGAATACAATATAATAACGCGTTCAGGGTGCTGGTGGGGCTCCCACGCTGCTGTAGTGCGTCTGCGATGTTTGCGCACGCGCACACAGACGGCTTCCACACTGTCCTGCGGCGCCGCATCGCTTCGCTAATGTTTCGCACGCGTGGGAGCGCCAACACCATCCTGAGCGTGCTCAGCCACAAGCTGGACAGCCCCCTCCTGGTGCACTGGGTTCAAGCACAAGTGCGTGTGCCCGGGGCACCAGTGGGCGGCAAATACTTAAATTAGTTTTTAAATGTAACTAACATAGTTTTAAGTCACTGTACTAACACTATTATGGACAGAAATCATGTCTGAAATAAAAAGATTTTATTTTATTTTTATTTTATTTATTTATTTTATATTTTTCACGGCGTTTTTTTTCTATTAGTATTTTGTTTAGCTTGACATTTTTAAATCCGTAATATCTTTTGAATGGAATGTCCGATTTCAATGTTTCAAAAACTAATCTACAGGTATTTAAACAGTCTTCAATACGAGATGTTTTATTTGAATAAGTATTAATACAAAAGGTATGGATAACATGGTTTGATTTTGGTCGGTGATTTCTATCAACTTTTAACATGTAAAAAAGTAGTTATAGTGGCATAACTATAATATTTGGACATTTTCGCGAAGTATTTTGTAGATTATTTTATTTTGTAAAATGTTTGTATGTTCTTTAATATTGTAGAACATTGTTTTGTTCTATCATCAGTAGTTTCCGCAGCGCATGCGTTGGAAAACATTTTAGGGCAATTTTTTTTACACCTTAGGGTCAAGTCACACCGGAATGTCAGCGCAGCGGCCGGCAGCTTGCCTGCAAACCATTTTCAACTTTATCTCTAAACGTCAAGGCATAGTATCGCTTCGGAGGTCATCGGCTCGCAGAGCCGCGCGGCGTCACGAGTTGCCAGTCGACGTATGCAAATCTTTAAGCGATACTATGTCTTGACATTTACAGATAAAGTTGAAAATGGTTTAACAGCGAAACTGCCTTCCGCTGTGCTGCCATTCCGGTGTGACTCGGCCCTAGGATACCTTATTGAAGTTTTAGTTGGGATCTCTAATTTTTTCAACGAATAAATATAGCTTATGTTACTCAGGGATAATGTAGCATTCTAATGAATGGTGAAAGAAATTGGTTTAGTACTTTTTGAGTTAATTCGTTACAAACAAACAAAAATACAAATCTTTTCTCTTTATAATATTATTATGATTGTTGACAAGAAGTAATTTCGTACTCATAGTAATATAATATGTTTGGCGTAGAAAATGTATTATTGATATAACTTTATTTTAATTAGAAAGTATCAACATTCCACAAAAAAATATTTTGTACTAAGATATGTAAACTAAAGAGTGTCTTTTTAGGTTTGAATTTTTTTTTTATACATACACTAATGGGTACACCTCTGCCTAATCCTTCAGGGATTATTTATTTTATATAGTTATGTATTTAAATATTTCATCTGTATAGTAAGAAATGTTTGTATGATAGGCTACCGGTTTTAGTCTTAGTGTGATATATGCACTGGTTGCTTGTGGGTTGTTTAAAATTCACTTAGGATGTGCCTTTAAAAAAAAACAATTCAAATTCAAACTATAATTTATTTTATAACTACAGATATATTAAAAATTAGCATTAAATAAAAATTTACATATTATTTAACATACTTGTCTTGCCACGCAATCAGCCTAACAGATTGTTCATATGAGGTAACAAATAACACAACTATAATAATATCTAATTATTAACATAAAAATATTAAAATATATTTTTTAAATCATACATATCTTTTATTAATAAATTATTTTATTTTAGCACACATACACATATTATACATTACTCTTACTTTATTACATTATTTATCAAATACTAGCTGTCTCCCGCGGTTCACCCGTGTCTTTGGTTACTGCTCCGTGATGAGCATGATATTTACAACCTGTTCCAGAAATGCGTAGCCACATTTAAAGGTGATGATCTGCAGTATCTGATAGAGAGCCTATACACATATCAAACTATACTGAGTTTTGGTGTTACTTTGCCTCATCCAATAAATCGATATATTCGGAAAGTTATCGAAAACTTAGGACAGTTTATTTTGATATATATGTGTATAGACGTATTGTGTATGTGTTAAGTATGAGCACCCATTTATGGAACACGTTGTATAGTTTATAATATTCCTCATAAATCTAGCTATCATATATTATACAAAAATAATGACTATATTATATTATCACAATAGCACTGATAGTTCCAGATATTAACGCGATTAACAAACAAACAAAAAAATCTTTAGCTTTACAATATTATTAGTATACACATTCATTTATATTAATTATATAGGTGACTTAAAAATAATTGGCACAATCATTTGACAAAATAACATGATGACAATCATTATTATGGAATTAGAATAATACAAATTAGAATGATATACACTAAAATACGGGGTGTAAAAAAACACATCACATAGCCGTTAACTACGCATGCGCATCAAACTTAGTAACATTAGCATTACTGACTTTTATTTTTTGATCCGGAAAATCAGTTTGTGGTAGCACAAGAGCATTGCTATAATCATTCAAAACGTTGTAGTTTTTGTTTTAGTAAAAAAAAACTTACAAAAAAGTTGTAACTTTGACCTATAATATCTCCGGAACCAGAAGGTTTCCAGGTATGGACCAAGGCTAAAAAATTATCACAATAATATTGGTAGAACAAGTAGGTATCTTTCGGTTTCATTAAATATCTCTTTACACCCTTTACACCACTGTGAAATTTTAATGTGTTTTTCCTGCAGCGAAATGATATTATCTTGTTAGAAAAATTCATTTTTTTATTAAAATAAAAAATAAAATTGTGATTAAAAAAAAATTCAAAGTGATCTCTTGAACCATTTATTATTATAATGATAATAGGTGTATTTTTTTATTATTTTTTGGAAACAAAAACATTTTTAATGTTTAAAGTTTGCTGTATGTTTTGATAGTACTTAACTGAGAGCAAATCATTCTGCCGCGGGGAAACAACCATTAACATTTCAGAATGTATAATATATTATACAGGTGGTCTCAATAGTGACGTCATAGATTAATATATTAGATTTCTCGTGCCCAGGCTTATTCAAAAATATTCCACGGATGTTTCCCGATTCTTGATTGTTACGAGTTATATATTTTTTTTTAATCTTTTGAAAACATTTATGGGTATAGCTTTAAAAAAAAATGTCTTTTTTACACGCCTTTTTACATTCATGTTGCTTTGAAAATTTATACTTTGAATATAATATATATTTAATAAAAGCTAATATTAAAAAAAAAATGTTTGAAGTAAAAGTTTCGACTGTGTATCACTCGAACGTAAATTCGAAGATGATTATTTTATATCTGAAATAATGTGTCGTAACAATAATAATTGAAAAAAAAATGTAAAATAATCGCATAAAAAAAAGAGTTTTTTGAAGTGGACCCCTTAACTCGAAAACTATCAAGAATCGCAAATCATACATGAGGTATTTTCGAATACCTCTGTGCATGAAGAGACAATTTTTTTAAGGTCACTATTTGGACCATCTGTATGTTAAAATTAAATTATTACGAAAACTAATATTTCGTCGCTGCTCCTCCCGCGTCTATTACAGCATCGCACCGGTTACGCATCGACCTAACCAGGACTTCGCACAAATTGGAACCCCTTAATGTCTCCCAAGCTTGTTCGCAATGGGTGACGAGTGCTTCTTTGGTTCTTTCTGCCCTATTATCCCATTTCTGGACCATTAAACCCCATAAATTTTCAATGGGGTTTAAGTCTGGCGATCGGGGGGGCCATGGCACTGTTTTAATTTGTGGTTGCTCTCGCAACCACTCTCGGACAACTAGCGCACGGTGTATCGGGCAATTATCTTGAAAAAAATAAAATTCTGGCACCTCCATTTCTGGATACACCGTGCGCACAGTTGGCAACATAATATTTTGAAGGACTTCTTTATATGTGTGGCCGTTTGCCCTCCCCGGTATAAAAGCAAGCTCGCCTGGTCCAGCAGCACTCATCCAGCCCCACATATTTACAACAACTCTTCCCGATTCAGCATTTGGGGTTACATTTCGAGGTTCGTATCTTGTGTTATCTATACGCCATAAATTCCGACGACCTTGTTGGCTAGACCTAAAGCTCTTTTCATCGCAAAATATGGCGTAAGAAAAATCGAAGTCTCTGTAGTCCCGAGCGAATCGTACACGAGCAGCTTTTTGCTCCTGTGTCAAAATAATTTTTTTTGCGGGCCGTCTGTGGTGGACTCCAGCTCGATGTAACTCGTTCCGGATAGTTTGCATTGATACGTCATACTCTTGTGCGAAATTGCGAGTAGGTGTGAAAGGGCTTTCTTGAAATGTAGCTAGCATATTTCCTAACTGACCTTCGCTTATAGCCCGAGGTCGAGGTGCACGAACGCGCTGGGTCATATCTTCTCCTTCTTCATATCTTCGCACCCAACGGCGCACCGTGGTTCTCTGTAAAAAAATAATAATAATTAGCATCAAATTGTCACATAATATTGTCACATAAAATATTATGGCAGTCTTAACTTAATCCTTTTGCACACACAAAAGGATTAAGTTCAAAACAAATCAACCCTAACTTTTTAAATATCTATTGTTCTTCTTCACACATTCTTATCTGTATTTTGTATGGGTAGTAAACCACAAACAAATATTTATCTACGGCATTATAGTAAATTCCAATGTTGTGTGAAACTCTCCCAAGCAAATTTAAGCTTTATTTTTAACACCATAAGTGCGGTAACCCAATTTGAAAATGCAGTGATGACTTGAAATGAAGAGCCATTGTTTAGGTGTTGAAAGATTTGTTATCGGGTCATAAAAGGCCCGAACAATGTCTTTGAATGTGCCGATATAAAAAAAAGACAGGACAAAAACAAACTTCTTGACTGCATCACTTATTATATTGAAAGTAAAATATTTGGAATATCTAAACGTAATTTCTTATTTAATTATTTCAAAATTGTAATAACATGTTATGTTTTATTTATATTTATCATTAACTAGCGATCCACACCGACTTCGCACAGGTGTTACACATCTTTAAAATTCTTGCCGTTGCTCTAAAATAATATGCATGTGATAAATGATATAAGTATTTGATGAGTGAAAACCATATCAAAATCCGTAAAACATTCAAATATAATATTTATGAATTGAATTACAAGCGATGTTAGCAATGTTTTGTCACAAGTTTTAGGTTTAGCATTGTATTTTTTTCTGAACCAAAATAATATGAATTATTAAACATTTTGTTTGTAAACTACAATTTAATCTGTCAAGCATTGTCGTCGGGCCGATGTCGGCTTTAGAAATAATAACTTTTAATTGCCTCTGTAATTACGGTAACTGAAGAAAAAATTGAGATCTACATATATAATAATGCAAACAATGAAAATATAGCACAGTGAACGAAACCTATACTTGCCCTTAATTTATTTCTATTAACTCTCTCTGGATTTAAAAAAAATATAACTTACTTGTAAATTCAACTCCAGCGCAATTTGGGATATATTTAATCCTTGTCTATGCAAGACAATGATCTCATTCCTTTCGTCTTGATTGAGGTTTCGGGTTGTCATGGTTATCAGCAAAACACAGCCCACAGTAGTCACAATACACAGTCCAGGACACGAGCAAAGGTCAAAAAGAGTTCCACGATCACAGTCCGGTATACAAAGCAGAGGTCACAGTTGGGCAGGCAATCAGTCCGATAGAAATAAACAGGTCGTAGTAAAATAAAATTGCGAAACGAGAACAGGAAGCGTGAACAATTAGCGAGATGCAAATTGGCACTGGTTAATGGTTGTTAATATTTTTTGTCGCACGCACGCAGTAAGTAAGCACTCACACAAATACTTATTGTCTCTAATTGGGTAGAGCAAGGAAAGGGCGTGGTCTGTCACTAACTGCGCTTCCGCAGAAAAATTTTCTTAAGTGAGCTTGCTTAAGTTTTGCCGATAGTACATGGGTACCTTGTGGAACCGGAGCGCTTCTTCGATGCAACCAAATGGCAAAGTATTGAACGCATTGGCGATGTCTAATGATACCACCAACATAACTTCCCGTTGGGCTACCGCATCTATCGCCTGGGTCTTGAGCCGCATAATGGCGTCCACGGTCGAACGCCCGCCGCGAAAACCAAATTGGGCATCCGACAAATTTGGGCCCACTGTTTCCAAATGCCGGACGATGCGGGTAGCGAGAATCTTCTCTAGCATCTTCCCCACCTCGTCCAGTAGCACTATTGGCCTGTAGGCCGAAGGGGACTCTGGAGGCCGTCCCGCCTTTTGCAGCAGAACCAAACGACCTTCTTTCCAAGGTTTAGGGAACAGACTCGACGTCAGACAGGTATCACACCGACGGCCACCATCCGATCTTTAAAGTAAAGTCGGTATGTCACTTGTCGGGCATCTCGATCGAGAGGCCTTATAAATCCGATACGGTTGGACAGTGTCACCGCTGCCAACTTTACGGTCACGCCCAACGCAATTGCTACGCGACCCCTAGATGCGTCAAGTGTCTGGGTGAGCACGCAACTGCTGACTGTCCCCGTCCGAAAGACCGCAATCTGTGCACAGAACCTTCCAGCTGTGTGCTATGCAGCCAATCAGGTCACCCCGCCAATTACCGTGGCTGCCCCAAAGCCCGAAAATCCTCTTCTCCCAAGTTGACCAAGCGTGCGAACGCTCGTCAACAAAGGGAAAGCCCCTCTGTTAAGATTCCCTCCTCAGAGATGCCCGAGCGTCTCAGCCCTCAGAGGCCCTCCCCATGGAACTCGCTGAATCATCAGAGAGCATTCCCTGCATTGAGGCCCTCCCAATCTCTGCCCATGCCAGCGCTGATGGATTCGCCAGTCCCCGCGCCGAACCTAGCCTCCGCGACCACGCCCCCCCTACCTAAGGTCGCCCCCGCCGCTCCTAAAGCCGCCACCGCCGCTCCTAAAGCCGCCACCGCCGCTCCTAAGGCCGCCCCCGCCGTTTCAACCGCGCCCTCAGCCTCCCGCGTACCTGCATCTCTCCCTACCGAGAGGATAGGCGAAGTCATCAACCTCGCCTACCAAATTTACCGCAACCCCGCTGCTAAAGCTATGGCTAGGGATATACTCGCGTGCAAAGCAAATATTAGGGACATCCTTAAGGTGTTCAAAGCGTATCCGGAGATTACGCAAGCCCTAGATAAACTTTACCCTTACTAATCCAATGGATAAGGAAAGGCCGTGTACTACCAAACCCCGATCCCTTAAGTTAGGATTCTTTAACGCCAATGGCATTACTAACCAACGTGATGAGATCGCCAATTTCCTCCGCGACCATCAACTTGATATCCTCCTCATACAGGAGACCTTTCTTAAGCCCCATCATCGTGACCCGAATATTGCCAACTACCGTATAGTTCGCAATGATAGGTCTCGTTGTCACAAGGGCGGTACCCTAATATACTATAGAAAGGCTCTGTACTGCATTCCTATGGACCCTCCTCCCCTCGCTCGCCTCGAGGTCTCTGTCTGTCGGCTCGGCATGACCGGTCATCAGCCGTTAACTATTATATCAGCATACGTCCCTCCATCACCATCGGAGGATGATCCTATCCTCCTCAAGGATGACCTTTCTGCTCTTCTTGGCCTGGGTGACTCCGTCTTACTGGCGGGCGATCTCAATGCCAAACATCCCTCCTGGAATAGTAACAGGACCTCTTCCAGAGGTAGGATCGTGTTTAACCTCTGTTCTCAACTGAACTTCGACGTCATCGCCCCGATGACTCCCACTCATTTCCCCCACGATCCCAACCATCTTCCCGACATCCTCGATATAGCGCTGCTCAAGAATGTGAACCTCCGTTTGCAATCTATAGAGACGCTACACGAGCTTAATTCCGACCATCGTCCAGTGATATTAGAACTAGCTCCCCGTTCAGGTCCCTCTGACCCTAGCCAGCCCCCTCCGACCCAAATTATTACCGACTGGAGGAAAGTAAGCGAAATCCACCACGTCGCCTCACTTGGACGCTATCCCCGACCACTTGGTGACAGTCGCAGACACGACAGGCGCGATCGACTCGTTCACAAATCATGTACAATCCGTCTTGAACGATTGTTCAAGGGAGGTTCCGGCGATGAGCGATCATCGCTGGAAACTGCCTGACGATGTGCGTGATCTGTTGACCGAGAAGAACGCGGCCGTCCGTGCGTACAGTGCCTTCCCCTGCGATGCGAACAAGGCTCACATGCGCTCTTTACAGCGTGCTGTAAAGAAACGCATCGAGGAGCTGCGCTCCAGCCGCTGGGACAAGACACTTAGCGAACTCGAGCCCACCCACCTAGCCTTCTGGGAACTCCAGAGGAAGCTCCGTTCTTCTAACGAGGCCTCCATGCCCCCTCTCATTCGTTCCGACAGTAGCGTCGCCTTCGACAACGATGAAAAGGCTGAATGTCTAGCCGACAGCCTAGAGTCTCAATGCACCCCCAGCTCTCAACCAGTAGACGAAGCTCACCTTTCTGAGGTCGACGCCGAAGTCGAACGTAGAGCCTCTCTCCCACCCGTTGAAGACCCTGATTATCCTCTGCCTCCTGTCACTCCCGACGAAGTGCACGATATCATCAAGAGGCTCAAACCCCGGAAAGCCCCTGGCTCTGACGGTATCACCAATAAGGTGTTCAGGTAATTACTTTGCATCCCGGTGACGCATTTTGAAGCGGTTTTCAGCTTTTTTAAGCTAGACTAGGCTCCATGTAACGTTAAGACCCACTTTGACTGACCTAAACGCGTGGAAATTTGTTATTTCATACAAACCTTGTTTTATTTAAATTTTTATTTGAAAAACTCGACTTACCCGTGTTTTTACTCCAAAAACAGCTTACCTTAGTATATCAATAGTTACCTACCTGCCATACCCGCACTCTGCACCGCGTTCCGCGAACCAGACTGCCGCAGCGTAGTGAAAATTTGCACTTTGCCCAATTTTCAGTGGCAAAAATACAGTTTTTAGGCGATAATTCAAAATTTTTGTTCAGCGTCCATTTTAGTTTATTTCACCGTTCGACAGCTCGCGCCGAGACGCGTCTTTTGACACCTTGCACGTGGGGATCGCAGCTGTGAAATTTCAAAATTTTGCCCGCCCACCCACCCTATAGTGGCTGACCAGGTAAACTTTTCCAATTAACCGAAATTTTAAAACCCGCTGGATCTATTAATAGCTTTACCTCGACCGACAAATCGTACTATTCGCGTAAAAGTTCACTCTCCACGCGTATAGGGATTCTTTTACTGATCTTTAACTTACTTGCAGTCGGACTAACTATCAAATACTGACGTACCAATCCCCCCTTTACAGGGATTGCTATATTTTATCTTACTTAACTTTCAAAAGACACTTATCCCCTGAAATGTTCGGGTACCGTACACCCGCCAAAAAAGACACGAGCTCGCAGGGTTCTAAAAGCTCGCCGAGGTCAACTGACAGCATGGGGCCCTCCGTCCCTAGCGTTAGGCACAGCATTGGGGAGTGGGAAGCCGGGAAGACGGAGACTCAGGCCAAGTCACCGACAGTGACAAAAACCGACGCAGCACCACCTACAATAGTAAAGCCCAGCCCGCAAAAAACAGCTCTAACATTGGGCGAGCCAGCAAGACCCCCACCGAAACCTGAGACCCGGTACCCTAACCTCACAGCGGAGGCGAGAGCTTGCCTAAATAAGGCAAAGCTTCATTTAGGCAACTCTCGCAATCTCAAAACTGAGATAAAAACGGAGGTACTGGGGGCCATAAACAGGCTCTACGATATCGTTAAGGAGTCGGAGGGGGCCAGGAACAAAATCAAGGATCACCCTGTCCCACCATCAAGTGTACCGAGGACGGCCGTTGTTTCTGAAGTCAGTCAGGACCGACCGCAGGCGCAGAACACAGCCTGCATACCGGTAGAGCTCGTAAACCAGCTGTTGACAGATCTGAAGGAGCACAAACAGGCACTACAGGGATGCCAACAGCACACGCGAGCCCTATCGGACCACTTGGCACAGACCTCTTCCCACTATGTGGTGGGCCAGGGGCCGTCCTACGCGGAAATGGCAGCTGGCCCAAAAAAGCGAGTTCAGGAGTCGCTCCACTCGGTGGTCGTGACGTCAACTGACGACAGGGATACCGGCGAGCAAGTTATTGAAAAATTAAGAACTGTGGTTGACGCCAAAAATGAAGGTACTAGGGTTGAGCGGCTGCGAAAAGCTAGGGACCAGAAGGTGGTGATCGGCTTCAAAACCAAGGAGGAGTTGGCAGTGGTGAGGGACAGAATTAGGGGGTCTGGAAAATTTCTGGTCGAGGAGGTGAAAAACAAAGACCCCCTAATTATTATGAGAGATGTCCTCTCCTGCCACACGGATGAGGAGGTTATACAGGCCCTGCAGCGTCAAAACTCCCACCTGCTGGGGAACTTGGCTGTGGAAGACCTTCGGCTGGGAGTAAAATACCGCCGGAGTGCAAGGAACCAACATATGTGCCACATTATCGTTCAAGTGTCCCCAATAATTTGGCAAAGACTAACAGCGGTGGGTCGAGTGCACATCGACCTTCAGCGTGTCCGAGTGCTTGACCAGTCCCCACTGGTGCAATGCAGTCGCTGCCTGCGCTACGGCCATAGCCGTAAACTGTGCACCGAACCCGCCGACCTGTGCATACACTGCGGGGATCCCCACATGCAGGCCGACTGCCCCTCGCGCCTGGCAGCGGAAGTGCCGACTTGCCACAACTGTAAGTTGGCAAAATTAGAAAAGACCGACCATACCGCCTTTGACAGCGAGTGTCCGGTTCGCGTGAAATGGGATGCACTGGCACGTCTGTCTGTAGCATATTGCTAAGGTGGATACACGCGAAACTGGGAACTCAGGCACTGCTGCCCGCACCGGAACGGACCCAAAAGCTTGCACACAATATCGGGTGATCCAAGCGAATCTACAAAGAAAGAACCTGGCAACCCAAGAGCTCATGATAGTTGCCAGCGAGCGCAAGGTTGCAATAGCGCTGCTCCAGGAGCCATATGTGGGTGGGGTTAAAAGAATGCGAGACTACCGAGGAGTGAGAATATTCCAGTGCGCGGATCAGGGAAACGGAACAGTGAAGGCGGCAATAGCCGTCTTCGACATCGACCTGGACGTAACCCAGTGCCCCAAACACACCACCAACAACATCACGGTGGTAAAGATCCAAACCAGCGCCTGGGAACTCGCAGTAGTCTCCTTCTATTTTGAACCAGACCAGCCCATAGAGCCATACCTGGAGCAGCTAAAGCAGATTCGCGAGGAAATAGGCCCCATGAAACTCATTGTGGGAGGCGATACTAACGCGAAGAGCACTTGGTGGGGCAGTGCTGTAGTAGACGCCAGAGGCGACGCAATGTCGGGTACCCTGGATGAAATGAGCTTGCAGGTACTAAATGTCGGGAACACGCCGACCTTTGACACCATCAGAGGGAACCAGTCCTACACCAGCTATGTTGACGTAACAGCTTGCTCAACGGACATGCTGGACCTTGTGGAGGACTGGAGAGTCGACGAAAGTATCACGAGCTCGGACCACAACGGTATTGTATTCAAAATAAACTTAAAGAAATCTAAAGGTTTAAATATCAAAAGATCAACCAGAATATACAAAACGAAAAACGCTAATTGGACCCAGTTTCATGAGAAACTGGAACAATTAAAAAAAGATAATAATATAAATATAACAGATATAGATATAATAAACAGTAAAACAGATTTGGAAAATAATATTAATAAATACATAAACATAATAACTAAAGCTTGCGAAGAAACATTACCTAAAATCAAAACACATAACAAACTTACCTTACCGTGGTGGTCCAAAGAGCTCGCTGATATGAAAATGCAGGTCAACACGAAGAGGCGTCGCATCCGCTGCGCTGCACCGCGCCGGAGAGCATATGTCGTCGAAGAGTACCTGCAGGCAAAAGAAAGGTACGAGTCCCAAGCCAAAACAGCGCAAACTGAGAGCTGGAAGGCTTTTTGTGGAAAGCAAGACAGAGAGGGTGTATGGGAGGGTATCTACAGGATCATCGGACGAACAGCCAAAAGATGCGAGGACCTACCGCTGGTGAAAAATGGGGTGACGCTTGATCCCAAAGACTCGGCTATACTACTGGCGGAGACCTTCTACCCCGAAGACCTGGAAGAAAAAGACAATGAGTACCACCGTCGGATTCGTGAAGAAGCCGGTCGTGCAAACGAGTGGGCGCATGGTGAATCACATGACCCACCGTTTGCGCTCCAGGAGCTAAAAACCGCGGTGGAAAGCTTCAACTCTAAGAAGGCACCCGGGGCAGACGGTCTCACAGCCGACATCTGTGCCCAGGTAATAGGGCGAGACCCGGAGGTTTTCCTTGCACTGGCCAATAAGTGCCTGCAGCAGGGCCACTTTCCGGCGGCCTGGAAAGTAGCCACCGTAATAATCCTTCGGAAGCCAGGCAAGGAAACTTACACCAGCCCCAAATCATACAGGCCCATCGGCCTTCTGCCCGTCCTGGGCAAAATACTAGAAAAGATGGTGGTGGGCAGACTTAAGTGGCACCTGATCCCGCGAATGAGTACTCGTCAGTTTGGATTCATGCCCCAAAAAAGCACCGAGGACTCCCTCTACACCATGATACAGCACATCAATAAAAAGCTAAGTCAGAAAAAGCTGATCACTGTTGTGTCACTTGACATAGAGGGAGCCTTCGACAGCGCGTGGTGGCCGGCAATTAGAACCAGACTGGCTGAGGAAGCGTGCCCGGTTAACCTTCGGAGGCTGATGGATAGTTATCTGGCCGAGCGACAGGTCCGGGTCAGGTACGCGGGGGAAGAGTGTGCAAGAAACACCACCAAGGGATGCGTTCAGGGGTCGATCGGTGGCCCGATCCTGTGGAACCTGGTGCTCGACCCACTACTGCGAGAGCTCGAGGGGCGGGGGGATTATTGCCAGGCGTTCGCCGACGACGTTATCTTGATTTTTGACGGGGACACAGCACTGGAGGTGCAAAGACAGGCAAATGCCGCCCTTGAACATGTTCGGGAGTGGGGCATCAGAAACAAACTAAAATTCGCACCACATAAAACATGCGCAATGGTCGTGACAAAGAAACTGAAGTACGATGTCCCACTCCTGAGCATGGGCGGGGTCGACATTTGCATGTCACCGCAAATCAAGATACTGGGCCTTACCATCGACCATAAGCTGACCTTTAACACCCACGCTGCTAACGTATGCAAAAAAGGATACAAACAGCTTTCAAGAGCAGCAAAGGTCAGCTGGGGTCTGCACCCAGAGGTCATCCGCAGCATCTACAACGCGGCGGTGGAGCCGGTCATTACCTACGCGGCCAGTGCTTGGGCGCCAGCTACTAACAAAGTCGGAGTGCAAAAACTCTTAAACTCAGTGCAGCGAGGTTTCGCACAAAAGCTGTGCAGAGCCTACCGTACGGTCTCCCTAAACTCAGCGCTGTTATTGGCCGGTATAATTCCCCTCGACCTTCGGATCCGCGAGATAGCCTCGCTATACGAGGCCAAGAGGGGAGTGCCCTTGCCAGCGCTGGGGGATTGGGAGGTCGAGCGGATGGCCCCATTTTCAGAGGCCCCGCATCCCGCAGAGCAATTGAGCTTGCAGTTTGGCAGCCTGATAGACGAGGACCAGTATAAAAACCACAGCAATTTCGCTGTGAGGATTTTCACGGACGGCAGTAAGATTGAGGGTAAGGTTGGAGCAGCGCTATCCTTGTGGAATGGCGCCTCGGAAACTAAAGCTCTCAAACTTAGTCTGTCGTCCTATTGCACCGTCTATCAGGCAGAGCTGCTGGCCATAAGCAGAGCGGTGTTGGAAGCCCTCAAGCGAAAGGAAACCTCGCTCGCAGTATATAGTGACTCGAGGGCAGCCCTCCAGACCATCACGAACCCAAACTCCCCTCACCCCCTTGCAGTCGAAACTAGAGACACCATAAGACGCTGTAACCTCCAGAACAAGAGTGTCTCCTTTTTCTGGATTAAAGCTCACGCAGGACTGCAGGGGAACGAGAGGGCTGACCAACTCGCGAAGGAGGCCGCCCTGCGATCAAAAACGCGTGCCGATTATGACCAATGCCCTGTCTCATTCGTCAAGCGTACTATCCGCTTAGGGACGCTTGACGAATGGAATAGGAGATATAGAACAGGCGAAACTGCATCAACCACAAAATTATTCTTCCCCGATGCAGTTGCGGCATACCACGTGGTGAAGAATATTGAGCACTCCTACATCACCACCCAAATCTTTACTGGGCACGGCGGGTTTTCCGCATACCTGAAACGCTTCAGGTGTAAGGAGAGCCCGTCGTGCGCATGTGAGCCGGAAGCCGAAGAAGACGTGCCGCACATCCTCCTGGACTGCCCCATCTTCGCAAAGAAACGTCTAGCTGGAACAAAAGTTAGAAACAAAGTTGGTAGCTGAAAATCTGCCAAGTTTGATTACCTGCAAAAAAAGTAGCAAAAAATTCATTGAATTCTGCATTGAAATAGTTAATATAGTTGTCAATAGAAATAAATAGGCTATGCAAAATATGATACCAATATAAAATGTTGTTTATAACTGGATATCATATGACTGTTCGGATTTAATATACGATAAAGATGAATTAATGTAAGTAAAATTGTGAGTAATCAATTAGAAAAATAAACTCAATATAACGTATTGCCATTAGCTTTCACCTACTTTTGTCTTATAAGTAAAATTAACCAAATTTAAAATAAAGCCAAAACCATTTTCATCAAAGATCGAAAATTAAACACCCTAATAATAATAACATTTAAACGACGTTAAGAAACGTCTTTGACCACGTCAGGGGATAAACGCATGGCAGGAGTGTGGTTTTAGCCGGTAAGAGTCCGGCACTGCCCAGACTATCTCACTAGTGAGGCAGTCTGGGCGTCCATGAGGATTTCCCACTCCTGCCAAAACAAAAAAAAAAAAAAAAAAAAAAAATAAGGTGTTCAAACTCCTCCCCGCCCATCTCATAATGCTAATGACCGCCATTTTCAATGGCGCTCTAAGCAACAACATTTTTCCTCAGGCATGGAAAGAGGCCACCGTTATCGGCATTCCGAAACCAGGCATTCCCAAGTCTGATCCCACCAGTTACCGTCCCATTAGTCTACTCAATGTTCTAGGCAAAATCTACGAGAGGCTTATTTATAAGCGACTCAAAGACTTTACCGAAGCAAAGAGTCTCATTCCCGACGAGCAGTTTGGCTTTCGAACCGAACACAGCTGCGTCCAACAAGTCCACCGCATCGTCGAGCACATAAGCGCTGGTTTTCAGCGTGACTTGATGACGGGTGCGCTCTTCTTTGACATAGCGAAAGCATTCGACAAAGTCTGGCACAACGGCTTACTATACAAGCTTTACCAACTCGGAGTGCCAGATCGTCTCGTGCTCATCTTGCGTGACTTTTTGTCGAATCGCACCTTTCGCTATCGCTTCGAGGGTGCGCTCTCTTCACCCCACCCGATACGCGCTGGCGTCTCTCAGGGCTCCGTAGTATCCCCCCTCATTTTCACGCTGTTCACCAGCGACATCGCCAAAGATAAAAAGGCCCAGTTGGCTCTATTCGCTGACGACACGGCCATCTATTACTCGGGTCGCAACCCAGACTGCATAGCTCGTACCCTCCAATCCGCGGCAAAAGCCTTAGGCGCTTATTTCCGGAAATGGAGAATCGAGGTAAACCCCATCAAGAGTCAGGCAGTACTCTTTTCCAAACCGCGTTCGTCCCCCTCTCTGCCCAGTCCGATAACCATGTTCGGTAAGCCTATCCCTTGGGAGAAGCAAGCCAAATACCTAGGTGTGATTCTGGACCACCATCTTACTTTCGGAGAGCACATAAAGACGGTGCGTTCGCGCGCCGCTTTCGCTCTCGGTAGGCTCTACTTCATGTTGAATGCACGCAGCAAATTGTCACTCAAGTGCAAATTGCGCATTTACACGGCGTGCATTCGTCCCATCATGACGTACGCCTGTGCTGTATTCGCACACGCGAAACCATACCGTCTCCATAGGATGCAGACCCTCCAAAACCGTTTCTTGCGAAGAATCACAGGAGCCCCTTTTTACCTTCGCAACGAGAACCTCCATCTCGATCTAAAAATACCTACCATCCAGCAGTTCATGAAACGCTCCGCCAAGCGCTTCTTCGACACTGCTGAGAAGCACTCTAACCCGTTAATCGTATCGGCCGCCCGGTACACTCTCTCCCGTATTAGTAAGACTCGACGACCGAGACATACTCTGACCGACCCTGACGATGCTATTACTCTCCTCCAGGAGAGCAATAAGGCCACCAGTACAGTTAAGAAACACAGACACAGACCGCCGTCATTCCGTCCTCGCCGCCGAGGCCCGCCGCGACGACCCCGTACGTCCCCTCCCCGACCCTTGCTCGTGCCAGCCCACGCCGCTGAGCCTGTAGTTTTAAATTCGTCCCTAAATAATGGAAATCCGATCCAGCCTGTCCCTTTGCTGTCCTCTCCCAGCGACGCCCTAAGCCGAGGCTCGTACCCCACAGGGGGTGCCCTTAGCGTGTAGTCGCTTAGTTTGTAAGCTTTTTGCCCTGGCTGGAGGCCCTAAAAATAAAAAATTTTAAGGCACCACAGGAAAGTCCGGTTAAGCAGCCGACAACCTCCTAGGTTGACCTGCGAGATGCCAATCCAAAAAAAAAAAAAAAAGTATACTAATAAATCAGGTGACCACTTATATTAAGCTAATTCTACATAGAAATGACATGTTTAACACTTATGTCTGATAACTAGTATTTAAATTATCTAAATTACACAACCAAAATCAATCTTATATGGGATTAATATAGCTTAATCCTAATATAGCTAATACAAATACTATTAATTAGGCTACTTTATTGTCTACATAGTTTTTACCTTTAGCCTACATTGCTATAATCTTTACATTCATCTAATAGGTTAATAGGTTTTCTATTTTTGTGTGAAAACCTTAATGCGGTTCACAGAATACATTTACTTACCAAGTTTCAACAGTATAGTTCTTATAGTTTCGGAAAAAAAGTGGCTATGACATACGGACGGACAGACAGACAGACAGACATGACGAATCTATAAGGGTTCCGTTTATTGCCATTTGGCTACGGAACCCTAAAAAATGAATCACAGTAGTTTCCTTTGTCGTGATTTTCTTCACTAATACCTACCTATAGGTACCTATCGTACATTTTATTCACACTTTTTTTTCCTTGCATATCTTAGCAAAATGTTAATAAATCTCACACACATAACATTGTACAACAATTGCCCGCACCGCAAACAATACCATCACGAATTAATTCGTCATGTAAGGATTAAAGTAACAGTTCCTGCTTTAAAGTTTCAGTGCAGCCACATATTGCCCAATCGATTCGCCAGCCTGATTCCTTGTAAAAAAGTTGCACCTCGCCAGTTATATTCTGTCTCACACCAAAATATTCATCAAACTTTTTGGTTTTCAAAGTGACGTCATCCAGTGTTGAGAGTAACACTGGATGACACAATTTTAATCAAAAGTGAAAATCTCATAAATATTGAACACTTTGGGTCCAATTAGATTGATCAGTAAACTGACCTGCACACTCTCTTGATGTAGGTACCTACCTATTTAATTTTCAGGTTGATCGTGCTTATACCTAAGTAAGTACTTTAGTTTAGTGAGTGCTGCTATGAGTGTTCCAGCACTTCTGGCGTTATTACCCAAATTTCGAGAGCTCACCCATATTTTCTTTGAAAAATTCGCACAGCTCCTCGTAAACTTTCGCAATTTTCAATAGTAGCATTATTTTGAGTAGCAAAACAAGCAAAACACGTAATTTTATAAGAACATATAGCGTGTTCATGGAGTAATTTAGCGGATGCTGCGAGTCTATGACGAATAGATGTGTTTCCAAATGATCGTGCTTTGCATGATGGTTAGCACCAAACTCAAAAGTTTGGTCTTTTCATGGATACTGCTAGGTAAATATATGCATAGAAGGCCGTCTATGTAGATTCAAATATAACATTGATTTATTGTCCTATTTTATCAGATTACGAGATCATCGTGAGTAGGTAAGTATTCGGCTCAGGTAAAACCTATCTTGTAAAGAAGTTTCAGAACGTCTGCTTTTAAGAAAAGTAACTTGAGTAGGAAAGTACTTACCCAAGTAGATATTTCTTTACGATTGGATGCTTTTGCATTTGGAATTTAGAAAATACGCTATCTGGTCCAATTTCGATGGTCTTCCAGAAGATACCTCAGATCATATACTAGCCACCCGACCCGGCTTTGCATGGGCCTATAGCCTTTCTTGATAAATGGACTATCCAACAAAAAAGAATTTTTCAATTCGAACCCGTAGATCCTGAGATTAGCGCGTTCAACCAAACAAACAAGCAAACTCCTCAGCTTTATAATATTAGTATAGATCATGCCTCAGTAACATTTTTTTGAAAACTATACACCTAAATCCGTAAAGAATCATGTCGAGATCCATACATAAAAAATAATAATAATAATTTAGAGGGTTTAAATTATTTTCCAATGTAAAGAATACGTTACCAGGAGTAAATTGATATACTTACCATATTTTTAAACCCTCATACAGTTAAAATATAACGAAATGAAAATAACACTTTTTCGTTTCATCTCGACGCCCATTTTGTGTTTATAAAAAAAGAAAGTGATAAGCGACGTTAACGAAGAAGAACGGATCTATCAAATTGTCAGGCAAGTTATGTGATAAGTGTGTGGAAAAAAATAATCATTATTCGTGACATAATTACCCTTAAAAAGATGCAATTTCAGTGATAAGATCTGCGAAACGGCGCTGTCGGTGGCACTGTTACTGTCAGTCGCCGTTTCGTTCTGAAATAATGAGCTTTTCATTAAACTATTCACTTTTTTTGCGGGGTTTTAAAAATATTGTAAATGCCTGAAGATACTCTTTAGGTACCCAAGAGTATAAGAATTAGAATTTAAATTTCTCCAAACATCTTTATTTTTTTGTACAAATCCTGCCATGATTATTTAACAACTCACGCAGTCGCGTTGATATTGACGCTTGTGTGGCAGTGTTAAATAATACGGATTTTTTATCTGTGACGACTGTAATAATGATGCCAACCATGCTGCAACTCTTCTTGTTAATATATTGTCTACCGGTGGTTGAAAAAAATACAAGTAGGTAACCGAGTTATTCCGAGTAGAAAAAGGATTATTAAACCGCGAATTACCCCAGGGCTTTTAAAATGTAAGTATACGGAATCGTGACAATCTTTATCGTAAAACCAAACGAGTAGGTACCCGATAATCATATCCTTAATATAACGTACACACGTTACACAGGGTGGGGATGGCAATAGCCCAAAAAAGGATTATAGTAGGTTTTTGTAATTTTGTGTAATTGTTTTTATTGAGCATTAATAATATTAAATTATGACGCCACAAGTTGCCGTTCTTCTCACAAGTTAGAAAACCAATATTTCATATGGTGTTTTATTTTGGTTACATTTATAATATGCTCTTTATGATATCTGTTTTTTTTTTTTTAATTTCGTTTTTAGGATTTATTTGATAGTTTTAAAATAGTCTGAAATGAGCACAAAGAGCTGTTCTAAAAGTCATGGCACATAAACCCACTCCCTTCCCCACGCATGACATGTAGGTATGCTCTATGCAAAGTTCTCTAAAACAAGCATTTGTGATATGCGTATTGCTATGTAAGCATACTGATATAAAATATGACCCTAACCCTAATACCTTAAAACATAGAGCTAACAGAATAAGTCAAACAGAAGCAGTTAATCTACTAATTGTGAAAAGACATTATAATTTTTAAGTCCTGTTTTTAATAACAAAATTATAAGAAATTAAATATCTATTCGCTCTTGTTACGAGAGTGTAAACAAAAAATTTAAAAATGGCTCCAAAACCAATGATGCGTTACCCGCGCTCAATAATGGCAATATTAAAGCAAGGCAATTGCCGGGGTTTCACTTAGTCACGTACCATCCAGTGTTGCGGCTACGTCAGCATCGCTGTAATTCACACATTACTGACGTAACAAAATATGTATGTTTATCTTTTTCTAACAGGTATACGCTGTATGCTTCTGTCCTTTTCTTCGCACTGTATAATTGTATGTGCCTACTGGTATGTATGTAGATTTAAAAGTTTGCGCCGTTTTAAAGTGCACTAATGTTCGTGTATGACGCGTCTATTTATAATACGTCATTGTCCAAAACCTAACTTATGAGGAGCTTCATAAAACTTAAATAAATGTTCAAATCACAGCGTCCGCATACACACACACGCATCCCTCCCACACACATTAGGACGCACGCACCTCCATACCCTCCCTCACACACATACACTCTGTCATACACACATTCACTCACACACTAACACACACCCACTAACTCTTCTACCATTATTATTAAGCTATGTTTTAAGCTTTTATTTAAGTTTCATAAATCATTAAGTATAACCTAAATTGTTGTTATGGAACTAAGTTGTCTATCGCTCCTGGGGTGCGCGCTAATAATTGTGACACAGTTATTAAACTAAAGCTCTGGGCCGTGCCCGGGACGGGGACGGTCTGTGTCCGTGATAATAGTTGTGAACATTTTATATGAACTCGTTCACACAGTACGTCCGTGTCTGAGCCGGCGACGGAGCTTCAGTGCCCGGGCCGTGTCCGTGCACGTCACCGCGTCGGTCTGGGCCCTGACGATATATTCCAAGCACGTTGCGCACGGGCGCAGTCCTGACGGGACCCGGATGAACGGTCTTAGCACGACCACAGACCGTCACCATCCCGGGCACAGCCCTGGTATGTGTGGATAGAGCATAACGCAGTATTAACGTACACAATAAATTGTAATCTATGTTTTCCAATAAATATTTATATACCAATTTGTATTTATTTTTGAAAGCCTTTTGACCGTTATTTTCAGATATTCATATAAATAAATTATGGGTTACATTTAAAACTGTTTAAAGCTGATATGTAGAGATGTATTTCTTTTTTTTACCATTTTGTTTTGGATTAGAGAAATATATTTTTGTAAAATCAGGGTCCAGGGTACCTACACTTGATCATGGCGATCACGGGGAGACTTGACTATGTGTCCCCTACATTCTTACAAGAGATTAATTAGTTTTTGTTTTGTTTCTTCCTATGGATTCTAAAATGCCTAGAACTTACAAAAAGGAGGAAGGGGTAAAAACGCCAACCAGTGGACAAAATAAAACTGAAAGCAGTTCCTCCTCGCGGGGAGTCAAAGCTGTCCTAAAAAGTAATAGCATAAAAAGGCATAGCCAAATCCTTCAATGTGCCATTAATGACGTTGATAGGAGATTATTCTTCTCTCAGGAGCCCTGACCACCGGTAGTTTGGACCCTGTTCCCGATATCGGTGGGCTACTATTTTTTTAATGGTTTTTATTTAATACAAATATTTCAAATATACTAATATAAACAATCGCAGGTTGCAAGTAGATAGGTACCACCTACCCCAGGTAGTTAGATCTAGATATTTTTCCTAGCTCATTTGTCATGGGGAAAAGGCAAGTTTTATTTTTCGATGCGGAAATTACCAAACCACTCGAACAATGAAGGCAAACAAACCCTTGCTTATAACTTAGGTAGGAAGGTAATATTCTTCCAGATTCATTCAAATTCACCCCTCGTTTGTTCAGACAACTCCTCCGCACCTAAGTAAGTACCTACCTACCTGCTAAAGAAAAAACTTGTCACTCACAAAGTTTGCAAGTCAGTGGCACGTCGAAAACATTTTGCATCACAAGCCTCTTTTGATTATTGGGTAAATCGAATTTCTGAAGTTTTGATTTACCTACCAACTTAGTTAAGTAGGTAAACCTTTCGGAAAATATTTCGGTAGAATGGTACCTACCTACCCAAGTAGGTAGCATCTTTATAGTACGGTGTTAATATTTTGACTCTTTTTTTTAATTGACAGCGTATACGTCAAAGTTGGTCCTTAAATTTCATGAAAATATTCCATCCCTAAGGGTAAGAAATTAAGGGACGACTGAAGTTTTTTGGTGTCACCGTTTCGTAATTAATTTGTGTGATAAGAAGTAGGCACTAAAAAGCTTAAAAAAACTTTTTTACAAAAATACAACGAAACGCCTTCGATTATTATGTCTTTGAACCAAAACCAAGGCCATGAACTTGCGAATTTAAAGTTATTTTTTACTTTTTAGTTATTGAAAGCGGTTATCTTTTTTGTAAAAAAGTTTTTTTGGCAAATTATGATTACTACACTCACATGTATACCTACTTAAAATCTAAAATCAGTATGGGCTCTATTTATTTATATAATGATTTGTGAATTTGTAATAATTTCTGGATCTTTTTGGAAACTGAAATAAAATGTATCAGTTCTTGTAAAACAGGTTCCTTTACAATTATAATTACTTATTTAAACATTTTTCAAACAACAAGGATTAGTAAAATAAAGAACCTCCTCATTTTTGAAGTCGGTTAAAAAATAAAACCATGCAATCTCTTCAATTAGCCTATTATGGAAATATGTGTTAAAAAATAAAAATATTATTTTATATTATTATGCAAATGTTAGTAATAATGAAATAGTTATCATTTCGTTAGAACTAACAATTATTATCGATATCCATATGTCAACGTTGCACACCACTAATGCATCGCTTAATTTTGGTCAGTTTGACCAAATGCAGCCGACATGTGCCACGCCCCCATGCCATATCCCTTGATATCCGTGCCCTGACATAAATAAATCCCAACTAACTTTCAATTATTAATAATAACAGCTAAATTCAATTTTAAGTTGCTGCGTTGAAATGATTAAGCAAAGTCAATTGGGTTGTTGGCAAAAAAGTGATGTCACATTTTACGAGAGTCAATTGATATGACGGGTGTACGTTAGCGAATTAAATTATACCAATTACCAAAAAATACATTAAAATTCTATGGGGAATCGCGTTTTGACAGCTCTTAAAAAGTCAGATTCAAATTCTTTATTGACTCTGATTTTTTTTTCTGTCAATTGATTAGTGTTGTCAAGTACATGGGTACCCCAATATCGAGAGCCGAGAGAGAGACTGGGTTTTGTCAATACTAATGTCGACTATTAAGTCTCATTACAAAACGGAGAGATGTCTCGTAGGACCAAACGCAGTACTGTACTTTATTGGTTGATATCGTGAATCTCCTTTCCAGTTTAGAGGAACCTAGGCCATAGCCCAAAATCAAACCTTAAAGCCACATTTATTAATTTTCAAGATTAATTAGACGATAAAGCTCTTAATACAAAAACGGACTTTAAACAGCATCCAATTTGTCAATTTTGTATTAAGAACTTTACTGTCGTCGGAATAAAGTTCAAAATACAATAACTGACTCGAACTGACTCGGTATAAAGTTAGAACTTGTTTGTAATAAGACGGACGATATTTTTTTGTAGATTTACACTTAATATGTGTTTGTGGTTTTATTTTTTTTATTTTGTAGTTTTAAACTAATCTTCACTTTGTTGATAAAGGATATATAGGTAGGTACTACATAACAACAAAAAAAACAACGGTAGGAACATGAATACATTCTCATACATTACAATTTAAAAAGAAATACCTATTTACAAAATCATAGAAATAGAAATCTAAAAAATCATCACATAAAGAGTTTCCTAGTTGTTCGAACTTAAACACTACGTTTTTCATTTTTGGATACAATTAAATATTAATTAGGTATTGCCATCGAGACACACAGTCGTTCAATAAAATAATATTGTTCAAAATTACGTATTTAAATACAATCATAATTAATTGTAAAAACGTAAATTTAATTATTAAAATTGAACGATACTTACAATATAATTTATCAAGGAATTTTAGGCCTTATGATATTGTATTATATTCGATTAAATAAATGAAAGTGCCTATGTAGGTACTTTGAAAATTGTAATTAATTTGTTCATTTCCCTGAAATAAAAATAAACTACAGGAAGTATAATATTTGTTTACAATTGAGATTCGATATGCATTTAATTAATTGTTAATTAAATTAATCCAGAGTAATATAAAATAATTACATTTGGATTAAATGAATATTAATATAACATAATTAATTATGTTATAATTAATTCAACCCCATAGATCCATAATTTTTAAGGAAGGGTTACAGAAATTTTTGATAAATAGTAGTTCAGATATCTACCGCGAGCACGAACCTTACAATTATTAAGTATCATGAACCAATAATTTAAAGGAAAAAATTTAAAGGAAAAAATTTAAAAACATCATATTTAATCCTGAAAAATAGATTTTAAGCTGTTTAGTTAGTTGAAATCAATAATTAGTTAGTCAGTTGAGTTGTCAATTGAATGATGTCAGTTTGCTATTGACATACAAAACCTATGGGGCAATCAAGTTTTGATATAATTTAGGTAGCACTGTACACACGGTTACACATCAAGCTATACATTTTCAGTATAAGCTGACCTCGCATTGTACGGAAATCATATACAATGCGAGATCAGCATTAACTGGAAATGTATAGCTTGATGTGTAGCCGTGTGTACACGAAACTTGTGTCCCGTTCGATAAATAATACAAAAACACCAATTAGAAAAACAAGGAAAATTGAGCATTAAGATCACTTGAATGATTAGAGTAGAACAATAGAACTGCGTGCTCACGGTCATCAGTAAAAGTTGACACGCGTCAAGTTGGTAAAATAAACGTTTAATTACAATATTTCCTGTTAAATAACAATACATAAGTACAAAACAAAGTCTACGCTATTATGGAATCAAGTATTAGACCGATTCGAAGGTTTGAGCATTTCGTAACAAACTAATTTATTATGCTTAGTTTTACAGCTAAGACTGTTAGTATAAAAACAAAGGATTATAACAAGTGGTCAAGTAAGAAAGTGCAATTAAAATTTCGTAGTGAAAAGTAATTGATCGGTATGCTAGTTCTTAAATGTCATAGTTAATGACTAATTAGGCTTGTGGACTAATTCCTTATGGTACACTTATACGGGCAACTAAAATTCGCCATTCAAGGCAATTTCTACACAATCTTGACATTTAAATTACTATAAATTCCACAGAGACGTCACTTTTAATATTTTAATAGGCCTGCGTTTGACCGCTATTCACCTGATCTTAAGTGATGATGCTGCCTAAGGTGGAACACGCTTGCCTAGGATGAACCGGTTCACTCGTGCCTTGAAGATACCCAGATTATACTTATCAGGGAACAGACAATTCCACAGTCTGGCAGTTCGCACAATAAATGTGGGTTCAAAGCGCTTGGTTCGAGACCGCTGTGGGTAGTAAACCATTACCCGATAATTCAAAAACAGAACTTCTCTAAAAAAAGCACCTTAAAAAGCCCTGAAAACCCGATAACTTTCAATCAGATTTATTAGTTGCTTTGAAATACAGTGAAACCTATTTATTTGGGATCTCAAGGGACCTAGAATTTTGTATCACTTATAGAGGCTTTTCATTCATCCAGTTTCCCAAATAAGCAGGTTAACATGACAGTTGTATAATCCCACTATGAGAGGTTGAAATGTACTATTTATCATTTAAATATAAATGGAAGAAATTAGACTATTTGTAAACAGGCGTATAACTCGTCTTAACCTGATAAATTGTCTCACATATAGGGGTCATTCAGCTACGAAGTCCCAAATAAAAAGGTAAACATCGAAATAATGTATGAAATCTAATTTCAGCAGTTAACAAGGTTTGAAAATCTCAGTAACAGGTATTTCAATGCAAAAGTGTCGGGGACCTTATTGTAATTATTAATAATAGAGGTTTCTCACATATCCAGGGCCCACTTAACCAGGTTTCACTGTAATAGTAAGTCAATTGACTTGACCAATGACGTCATAAGTATAAATTATCATACAAAATCTATGGGGATTCGCGTTTTGACATCGGATAAAAAGTATGTCAATTGATAGGAGGTGTGATCACCATAATTGCCTCGAGTTGCACAATTTAAATGCCCGTGTAAGCACATATTTAGGCTCAATACTTATAAACTTATACGGTAAATTGGCTGCTAGGTTCGTTTCTTAACTATACTTTGCTAGAGCGTATTGTTAATATCTTTTCCGTTTTTTGGCAGCATCCCGTCACAAAAATGCGAGTGTTGATAGCTCTTTAATATAAAAGCACACTGGTTTTAGATATTCTCGCGAATGTACGGTCATAGGTATTTTACTAGTAGCATTATTTTTATTTGTAATACATAATAAACACAAGAAACATGCTGCATTCGAGTCATTTGTTGCTATTTAAATTAAAAAGGATAAGTAGACACAGAAAACGGCGAAATTTGACAGTCCTAAGCAATCCACCTTGATACTGAGGGACATCATTAAAATAAATAAATAATTTACAACAAATATATTTTGGAATGCTCAGTCATAAATACACCGTGACATTTTAATCGCCTTACATATTAAATAAATAAAAAAAATATATTCATAAATATTATTCAGTAAGAATGACGCGAGCCTTGCGCTCCAAGGGCGACGCGCGACGTGGAATGTAGCGGTGAAATCTTTTTTAGACTTAGGATGAATACTCTAGCAAAAATGTATTTCTTACGATTTAATTGCAATCTTAATATTCTCAGTATATAGCAGTTTGTAAGTACTTATTTAAAAGTCACTTAATTCCAATTCTTCCTTCATACGTTTACGGGCTTAGGACCGTCAGAAACTTTTTTCTAATTAATATTAACAATTTTTATCGCGTCTAGAGGTATTTTATGTCGATACATTGAGTGGAGCACCTTTGTAAGACGACAAAAATGTCACGGTGTATATAAATATGTCAGATTGAGAACATTTCAATTACATATTGTCTTTGAGTGCAGCTGATTGTGTATAATAGTAACATGAAATGTGTAAGGGCTTAATGTAAAATAAGGGTACCATAGATATGTAAACACAGAAACCGTTAATTCCGACATACATATTTGGGCGAAAGCACAATTATGGAACCAATGATGCTACTATTCATTACAGGCAGATGTTTCTAGGGCTTTACGGGGAGTTCAATGATTCGAATTTTAAATTTTAAAAGGTATGGATCATACATATCCCGTAACTCGCTTCTAAAGTAGGGTGTGACACAAGTACCTACTTATTGTCCTGTTTTATAAATGAACACCATATTAAATTGTTAAAAAAATGCAGTCAATTATCCAAACGAAAGCAGTGTTATAAAAGACAGACATTAATTTCAATACAGTATTTAGTTAATATCAACAATAAATGAGCGCAAACCGTGTGTAGTATATTTTTTGCTTGTCCATTTCAAGTCACATACGTTCGAAATGGTGTCCCCTTGTTTCGCAGACAGAAATTTCATAGAATTTCGTTTCCCAGAAAATGTTTGACGTAATATTGGGTTCTCGTATTTTTATTTCGACTATTATTGTTTCAAAGACTATTTACTTCAATGAAAAATATTTCACAGAAACACAATTCAATGAATTTTTAATCACAGTTTTTTGTTTAACAAACTTATCAAAAAGTAGAATTCTTTTTTAACGAATATTGTTTGTTTGTTGGTTGGTTGTATTTTTCCATGGGATTTATTTCAACGAAAATGTATAGATGTAAATAGACAAAAACAAAAATGTTGTCTTAAAAAGTCAGTAATGTTGTGCTATAAGTTAATGACAAAAACGAATCGCTGCGAAACCGACTCCACGTAGTCTTGTCTGCCCTACCCCTAGAGTGTAATTTAAATCTGCGTAGGCGTGGAGGGGCGAGGCGGCCCGCGAGCTGAGGAGCTGGTGGTTTTAACGCCCGCCGCCGCGGCTGAGGCTGGCCGGCGTAGCCGGCCAGTAAGCCGAAGCTGCGGTGGTGAGCGTGAATACCATCTGCGACGATAAGGTCGCGTGGGACCGCCGGAGCCCCGCAACGCCGGAGCCGTGACAGAAACTATGCCTGCTGCATGTTGCATGCTCGCTTGCATGATGCATGCTTGTTTACATGCTGTATGCTTGCTTGCACGCTGCATGCTTGCTTGCACGCTGCATGCTTGCTTGCACGCTGCATGCTTGCTTGCACGCTGCATGCTTGCTTGCACGCTGCATGTTTGCTTGCACGCTGCATGTTTGCTTGCACGCTGCATGCTTGCTTGCATGCTGCATACTTGCTTGTACGCTGCATGCTTGCTTGCATCCTGCGTGGTTGCTTGCACGCACGCGTAGTAAGTTTGGTTAGAACTGAGAGTCCCATTCCTGGGAATACGTTTTATATTAAATAAAATATATAAGGATAAAGAATATTTGATTTGTTATTCTATGATATGATTATTCTAACAATAAACTTTATGTGAAACAAAAATCAATGATTTGAAAATCTTGAAAGTAAATATTCTGCGTATTGATTATTCTATGAAACGAAATTATTAGAAAAATTTTATGTGAACCGAAATTCTATAAAACTATTAGCTATGAAATAACGTACAACCGTTCGAAATGGACAAACAAAACTTAGTTAGGTTGATAAAACGCGAAATAACGTTCAGATTCGCGTACTTACTTAATATGTCCGCAAAAAGATTTCACAGACTTAATCTAGATGGCAGCAGTGCATGATGGCGTTTAAATTACAGAAAATATTAAACGTTTAAAATATTTGCTACATGTTTTCGAACTAACGTCTATAAAATAATTTATTAAAATCTAAAGATAGTATTATGACGACTATGATACAATATTTTTTTTAGCAATACATTACAAAAGTGAATTCGACTATTGCAAAACATTATATAAAATAAAAGACTAGCATTACACTAGAGGATGTTCTTTTTTCGTAAAATATAATTATGCTATTACGCTAAATTACAAGCGTACGAAATGTCATTTTATAAAATCTAGCATTTTCTACGCGACACAGAATTTCTTTTTCAAAAGAGTCCACAATATAAAAATAATAGTAATAATACTGAACACTATGGAACAATTTTGAAATCAACACAAATTACGTACAACTTTGAATAATTATTATGACAGATTGTGATGAAATATTAAAAAAAAATAACAGTGAAAACCTTGAAAAGCCTCTTTCATGCCGAAAATAAGCATTTTGTGAACATTACAGAATGGTCATTATTTATAATGTTTTTGAATTCAAAGTATTTTATATTAACATAAGACAGCAATTGATTGCACACTAGTCACTGGATATATATAACCTTCAATTTTAAGTTAACCTTTTCATTTGAGGATTTTGTGGAAGAGACATCACAATTTAGTCAATATTACATAGTATGATAGACCATCAAAGTAGAAACAAAACTATTGGTGCCGATGAAGTCTAGTTGCATAGGACTTACGTTCAAGTGTGATGGTCGATTTTCATAAATATAAATATTTTCACAGTCCGACTTATAAAGCGTCTAACAAGTTATGAGCGATAAGAGTTTTTAACATACTTAGGGAACAACTACAGAATAATAACTTTTATTGAACATTGAAATTAGGTATCTTTGGGATAGGACCAACATTTTAAGTCCTTTATAAGGTCATCCTGTATGCAAAATTGCGTCTACGGTACTGCATCGGCAACAAATGTTTGCTCCTTGATCAGGGGCGTAGCTACCGCCGTATCTGCCGTATCAATTATACGGGGCCCCCGAAGTGTGTAAGGAAAAAAAATAAAAACTTTCTAATTTATTTTATTTTACAAATGACAAAATTCTATAAAGCAATTACTTTTTTTCCCGCCTTAAGCGTGCGTTCAAAAGTTGGCAACACTCTACATCGTTATGGCGGGCTGCGGGACTTCCCCGTTTTACTTACTTCATCTTCAACTCAGCGGGGAATCCTTCATCGATATCGCGATGTACGTGTACGTTGTTGTACTTTACATTGGATGTTAAACCACGGAGTGCAGTGCAGTGTTTATTTACGCGCTTTATGTAGATAAATGTGCATTACATTGTAATTCAGTACAAACAATATTGTTCTTCTGGTTTAGCAGTATTAGTAGCGATTTGTAAAAGAAATGAGTGAAAGGAAAAGAGATTATCCCAGCGGCGCTGAGAAAAGAAAAAGTAAACAGAAAAGGGAAGAGGTTATAAAAAAAGTGCCCAAAATTTCTTCATTTTTTCAGAGACAAGATACTTTAGAATAGAGCTGTGTCAATCGTTCATTTTCAGTGATTCGATCATTCAAGTATTGGTTCATGCCACGACCCGGGTCATTTCAATCGTTCGATCACTGGTTCAATACTGAATCTGTAAACCACACAGATCAAATGATTGATTGAACGAAATTACTTTGGTACAATCAATCGTTTGCTTTGTGTTTGTCTGTATTCGCGCTCACTCGTTATTGGTCGGTTTTCTACAAATCTGCAACAAGATAAGTTGAAAAGGGTCTGTCGATTGTGAGCGATTGGTTGAATCGTATCATTGAATGATTGAAAATGAATTATTACAATCTTAGGATCGACGATTGGTGAACCGGATCATTGAAAACGAACGATTGCAATCATCAATACTTCTACGCGACCCGGGTCAAATGATCGAATCGTTCATGATTGACACAGCTCTACTTTAGAAAAACTAAGAAACTACTTAAGAAACTTTAGAAAAACTAAAATCATCATCAGCCATAAATGATTTAATAAATCAGTTTGCCGAAAAAAAGGCAAGGAGAGTGAATATTTAAAATTTGATTTTTATTTGTAAAATGGTTAAATTATGTTATGATAAATAAATATTTCTTTTCACAATATTTTTTTTCTTTTGTGAAAAATCTTTACCCCCATATAAGGGCCTCCAAGCAAATTTTTTATACGGGGCCCCGACAAGACACGCTACGCCACTGTCCTTGATAATGGGCCCATTAAAGCACTTATGTATACTGGTTAGCGATGGAACTAATAAATAGCCAACGAAAGAGATCGTATGCTTTCTTTTTTTACCGCTTTTTTTTCTGTCACTATGGATATATTGTCATTGCATCACCGTAGCTAAAGAAATATTGACCTACTGTGTTATTGTTTAAAGTACAAAATGACTTTATTCATTAAAAAAATATTGGAAATTGTAAGCACAAAATATACAATAAAAGCTAATTGTATTCGTCATGTCATGTATCATTTTAATTTATAATAATATGTGGGGACATTTTCACACACGGCTATCTGACCCCAAACTAGGGAGACCCTGTACTATGGGTGTCAGACAGTTGATATACATACACAAATACATTTTTTTTTGTAAATACATACATATATAGATAAACAACACCCAGACACAAGGCAAACACAAGTGCTCATCACACAAATGTTTACCCTGGGCGGGAATCAATATAAAACCTTATTTTATGATGTTTATTGTATAGTTTAAGCTAGATATTTATAAGTCGGGCTATATTTATCGTACTCGAGTCTTTGATCGTTCTAAAATAAAATATATTACTTGACGTTAATTTACTAATTAATATTGCCTTTTAAATAATTGTTCTTAATACTATACCAAGTGAAAAGTAACTGGTATAATAATAAGCTCTTATTAATTGCACAAAACATAATTTTGTAACTACATTCATTTATAGAAATTTTGTGGCATTTCCGAGCTAAACATTCAAATTATTGTATAAATTCGTTTCCATACGGAACCATTACAACACGCAAATAAATTAAAAAGTAAATCGCAGAAAAATCTACAAAAGTAGACTATCTAGACGATACAATTTTTGATTTGAGTAGGTATACACCAATTGAGTATTCAAATACTTAAAGATAGATTGTAAAAGATCAACATTATGAAGAGAACATTTTAACCCTTCAATGTATGGTGGGTTTCTGTTCTGTTTTGGGATGTGACTCCCTGTACGTACATGAAGACCAGTGTAATACTGTTTTCGACTCACACTTCGATGTGATCGTCGGGAATGATAGGACGCTTGAGCTTCTTAGGGTTAAGTATTGCTGGTTTCTGTGTACGTGTATGCCAGACGAACACCTTCGTGCAGTTGTCTGCCAACGGCTCCAGTTCCTCTTTAGTTGTAAAATATTTTAATATTTCGCTCTCCTGTAAATAAAACGTGGTTATCATTAGTCGTGCTGATATTATTATCTGAATGTTTGAAGTTTTGTAAAAACAATCCATTACGTGAAATCTACAAGAGTAGGTTTTATTTGATCGTGCCAAATGTGTTGTTTATATTTCTTGTGCTAAATGAGCCGTTGTACTCAGAGACAGTCAGAGACGTTCGTTAACAGTAATAAACCGCCGCACTGAAAGTCATTCATTGAAATGAATGAAAAGTAAGTTAAGATTGACAAATAGGTAGGTGTGTGTATGATGTAGGTATATGTATCTTGGAATTAGACTTGGGTAGCTCGTGAGCTAGTGATAGAAAAGAGTTAGCTAGAGCGTTTAATGCACGGAATAATAAAAACAAGTGGAAGTGCCACGCAGCCATCGAACGTGTGGCACAATTATGTGGAAATGATCAACACTGGTTCAGTCGCGATCAACTACTTGCTGCGACGTGACATATCGCACAATATCGCACGTAAGGAAAAAAAATACAACCATGCCTTATTGTGCAATTTTTACATGCAAATATGATAGCAGGTCAAAGAATGTTTCTTGCAGAGGTATATCGTATCACCAAAAAGTATAAAACTTTCATATATTTCAATATAATCGATTTTTATTGACAATACCATATTTTTGCTTTGATGCGAACTAAAAACTACCTTATGTCCATTCACTAAAGTCTAAATTAGCTTGCTCGCTGTCTTGACTGTAATCGTTTTACGTGGCATAAATTCTAGAAACTTCGACGCTACTCGTTTAGGGATGGGACACATTAATGCAAATAGTTCGTGTCGACAAAACAATAACACAATAACAATAACATGTTTTTAAAGTACCTAACTGTTTTTTTAATAAATAAAGGTACGAGTTTTTAAAGAATGAGTTTTAAAAACCTTATACCTATATTCTGGCAAATAGTCATTCATTCGCGGTTAGACGTAGGCCTATAAATATTCTATATACATGTATATAGTTTATTTTCATGTACAAAAATTGAGATGTCAATTATGTTTTTAAAAGACTGTCACATATTTAAAAAAGATATTGTCATGTCTAAAATAATGCGTCATTTCATTGGGATGTCAATCAATTTCCTACACACAATCATATTACGGACTCAATGAAAGGTATTGCAGAAAAATATCTCAAAACATCATTCATTAGTTAATCATCATTTTTGATCCATTACGTACATTAAAAAGATTAATATATTTCTTACATTGTACAAATTATCGATAACTTGACCACATCTCTCATTGAATAGCAAAATAGTTAACAGTTGCATGCGAAAATGACATCTATTCATAGTAACAATAGATGTCATGTTAAGTAATTTGGTAACAGCGCTCTCTAGCGTCGAATAGCTGAACTCGTTGGACATTGCTCGAACTGGATTGTTAGATGGAAAAAATCTCTTTAGTGATTTTGTCATGTAAAATAATAGCAACGTTCATCAGTTGTGATACGATTTAATTTCGAACAACAATAAAATAAGCTTTTCGCCAAAGTTGCGTTCATAATTTGTAGCCAATTATAAAATCGTTTTCTGTGTATTGCAAGTACATTTTAATTTGCAAATGTGTGAGTTTGGCGACACTGGATCCAGTATTAAGTAAGACTAAGGGCACTTCCTCTTGTTTTTATTATTCCGTGGTTTAATGTCGCTCTGGCTCACTCACTCGCTCGTCAACGAGCGAGTCAAAACACAAACATAATTTTTTTCGGCCGAGAGCAACTGAGCGACTGAGCTATTCACATAGCTCAGTCGCTCAGTAGCTCTCGGCCGGCAGACGTACGAAGTCACCGACCGAACGGCTCTTCGGCTCCCTTCGGAATACTTCGAATGAGTTCGGATCGCATTTTTTGCTCTTTGACAACGTATCATACGCCATACGTCATTATAAATCTCTTTATTTTCATTGAGTTAAAGTTGAAAATACTTTGGCACGTTTTCAAAAGTAACTGCATAGTTTAATTTTGCCTGTTACGTACTATTATTTAATTTTGCTTGTTTCGTAATATTATTAGGTACCTATTCTGTGGTAAGATAAAAACCAACGGTAAAACCTACTGAGTTAGTATTTTTATGTTGTTTCGTCAAATTAACCAAAATATTTAAGTACCTATCACATAATTTAAATATCACAAAAATCAATCATGATAACATGCAAACACAATAATTTATTTCTAACACAGCCACAGCAAAGAAACAAGATATTACCTATGCAACGATAATTCAATAGTAATTCGCGTGTATAAGAGCTAAAGAACCGTAACAGAGTTCAAACTTCCAAAGAGCAATTGACTCTTGAGCGAGCCGAACCGTGTCACTCGACGCGTGTGCGGCGTGAGTCAAATGAGCTAACAGTCGGCGTCTGAGCGCTGAGCTATAGAAGAGCGATGAGCTAGAAGAGTGATATAGCTCTTTTGAGTGAAAGAGCTACTCGCTCTTTTTCTTTTCAGTGAGCTATTTCGCCCATGTCTACTTGAAATACTGTCGGTTCAACATATACCATACTAGCACTCAATTGCTGGCCAATAAAAGTTATGATTGATTATTATGAAATGATATTTAAGTATGTGTATGCGGCAGCGTGTTGAAATAATAAATTCAGCAATTTATGGATGATAAAAAAAGATGTTAAAATAGTTTATAAGTTTATATCTGTGTGTTAATTATAATAAAATAATTATACTCTCTAGGTATCAAGTTAGATTTACGTTTAAAAAATATAATATCTTAATTGTGAAAGTTCCTAAGTAAAATATGTGATATTAGATAATATTATCACATTGCAACACATACAGTCTTATTACAAAAAACCAAATAAACTTTGGTTTAAACCTGGACTATCAAGTCCAGGCTTATCTGCAAAACCATAGACTAAATTTGTTCGTATTACAAAACTTAAATAAACCATGGTCTTCTTAGTACCGTCATTTGAGCTATAGTTTAAATATCAACCACAGATTAATACAAATATCATTCGTTCACCATGACATCATTCTATTGCAACGTTCCGTAGGCCCAGAAAAGAAAAAGTTTTGATAATACGCTAATGATTAGATGATGTTTAGTAGTGTTAAAAATATTAAGACCTGGTTATTTTGCATGGATATAAACAGTATTTAGTCATTTCGTCGAATGCAGTTTTGTTTAGGTTTAAGCACATTGCATAATGTCGTACTAATTTCTAAAAATACAACAGTACTTATAACGAAATGTAATATTCTCGCGCGATATATTATAGTATATGCTATACTTACTTGGCATACTTTTCATTCATCATCCTTTATATTGGTTTTTAACGAATCGATCTACTTTATTCGTTTTTATAGGATTAACTTAAAATAAAATATTAATTTTCATAATATTTTGACACTTCATATAAACAGACTAGTCATGACTACCGTTGCTAAGTAACGCCCAGATTTATGACAGAAAACTGACAGATCCGGTTTAAACCATCGTAAAACTAGGGGGTCGTCGAGGTTTAGTTTTAGACCATGGTTTAGTCTATGGTTTATCGAAAAACCACGTTTTAATACCATTTTTGTTTAGACCGTGGTTTAAACTAGGTTTTTTAGTTAAACCGCTTTTTGTAATAAGACTGTATAAGTTTTAAGTTATCTTGCTGCGCCCTAACAGGGTCATGTACTCACTAGTTTTAAGCCTGGCGTGTAAACTATGGTTGTGCATGAAATAAATAAATAAATGTTATGGGTTATAAACTACAATTTCAAGGTAGGTTGACAACGAATAATACGGTTATTTTAATTAATTTATAGGTCTATTTATAGATAAATAGATCATTCAAATACACAATGTAGGTAGTAAACAAATTAATAATAAAAAAATTAATAACTTATTGAAGTGTATCTATTTTTAAAATCTCATACGTAATTTGTTAGATAAACCATTTTTTAAATTATTATTATCAATATGTTGTATCCTCATTCATCGGGTTTCTATATAGATATAGCAATACTACAGGATATAACTGATAAGGCGCCTGCCAAAGGTTAGAACTCAGAGAAAGCTACGTTAATGTCACTTATAGACAAGTAATGGAAGTCTACTGTGAATTTATATCTATTTTTACTAATGACGCAACTATACTTGGTTGTTCACCCGGGTTCGGGTGCCTTGGAATTCTGGGTACCTACTAAGTAGCAATAAACAACGAATGATGTCAAGTACACCCGCCTTAAGACAAATTCATCCAGCTTCATCGTCTAATTTCATAGACACTGGAATCCGTAAAAACATTTGTCTCCGCCCCATAGCAGAATAACTATTTACAAAAATCAGAAAAATCACGGAAATAGAAGGGTGGGTAGGTTGGTAGGGTAGGGTAGGGTAGGTAGGTAGGTATGTAGGTAGATAGGGAGAGGACAACGTTTATCAGGTCAGGTAGTACACCATAAATCATATCTTTTGACACTCTGCGTAGTTTTCTATCAGTAAAAGAATTTTTGTTATCGGACCATTGTTGCCAGAGATAAAAAACAATCTTACTTTACGTGTTTCAGAAGTATACAACAATCTTAAAATGCACTATACCTAGTAGCGTCGATCATAGTGTGTATCATTGCTAGATAACTATTAAAGTAGATACGTCAACGACATTATTTAGACTAGATTGTAACAACGCATATTGTGCATCAAGTTTAGTTCAATTTCCGGCATTCCATTACCTGAAGCTATCAGTTACATGAACCGTCACTTAATACTTAAACGTTAGAATAATAGTGCCATAACCTTTTACATTTTACAGAGTCAATAATACTTTAGACAGGGACAGAGAGAAAACTTTTTGTGCCTATAGCTGTCATAAACAGCCCAAACACGTCCACTGCTGGACATAGGCCTCCCAAAGGGGGGGGGGGGGTTGCCATAATCGCCACGCTTGGCAGGCACGGGAACCGCTCCACTACAGCTTCAAAGTGAATGACACGCCTTTGAAAAGGGAGACGGCTGTACGGGACCTGGGTGTTCGTATGGATAGTCAATTGAGATTCCGGGAACATATAACTAATGTCTGTAAGAAGGCATACAAGCGATTGGGATTTGTGCTTCGCAGAGCGGCAGCTTTCACGAGCATTAAAGCCATTTCAGCATTGTACGACGCTCTAATAAGGAGTTAGTTGGAGGGTAATGCGGCAATATGGGCTCCACATGAGTCTAAGTATAGTCTCAAATTGGAACGCATACAAAATAAATTTACGCGATACTTATACCTCAGACTTTACGGAGTATATCCCTATTACCCCTTGATGTATCCAACCTTGTTTGTTTTGGGCATGGTGGGATACAACAAGTTGGAAACTAGAAGAGATCTTGCACTGGCGTCGTATGTTCTTGGAGTGTTCCGGGGTAATATAAATAAACAGGGGGTGCTTCAGAGTTTCAATGTGCCCCATGGGTATGTAAAGCGCCGACGACAGCCCAACATGTTCGCGGTGCCGCGCAGTCGAACTAAATTGTTGGACAATGTCCCTCTCACACGAGCAATACATACACATAATGTGGTGGTCGATAAATTAGACCTTTTCACGTGTTCACGGGGCGAGTTCGCTGAGGTGTAAAATATTTTTTAGGAATAAACTTAGTACTTAATGCCTATATTGGTAGTAAGAATAGACTTAGTATAAATATAAGCAAACTGGAATTGTTAGTGATAACTGCACTACCGCATTGGGAAACTGTAATGGTAGATGTAAGGATGGAAATAAATAAATAAATGTATATATTTATTTATTTTAAGTTGCTATATATAGCAACTTTTTTACTCATACAATTGGTACCTACTTGTACGACCACGGTATTTATGCAGAGCGTTAGCCGTTTCGCACAGTAAGTCTAATATTTAAGTCTAGGACATTATATTTTTTATTTTTTTAGTATACATCTACTTGTTTTAGTTTTAGGCTTGATCTACAACAATGTTTATATAACATAAAATATGTGCGTCACTTTCTCGTGAATAAATAGTTTTGTTGTTTTGTTTTGATTTTTTTCTCTAGTAGGTACCTATTGGGTATCTAAAGAGTACGGAAACTGTTCGCTTCCTAAGTATAAAACAAATTGAAACATTTCGTCTTTAACAGTTTGACATTTATTATAGTTACTAGCAGACTCGACAGAGGTTGTCTGTCAATTGATTTTTAGATTTTCTTTCCGTATAAACCTTCCCTGGGGGCCAAGTCTGCTATTTGTATAATTTCGTCATTCCAACACGATCCCATTGTCATTTTGCTAAAAGTTCGTAATCTGCTAAATTCATAATGGTCGATCATTGGTCGGTCGAATTAAAAGCAATGACTGCACAATGACGTTGTAATGGTAGGTCACTGATCAAAGTAACTGTCAACATTTTAGCAGATTACCGCCTAAGTCTCATTCAGTCGTCATTTTGTACGAGATTGCCATTCTATATTATTTCTTTCAATGGCGTATCAATGGTTAACCATTGGAACGTCATAATGACGCCATTATATTAGTAGATTACCAAACTTGTCAAAATCAACAATTATGAAATCAATGATAGACCATTCTAACACTATTGTAATAGCAGACTTGAGGCCTTGGACTTCCACAAATATTTCAAGACCAAAATTAGCCTAATCGGTCCAGCCGTTCTCGAGTTTTGGCGAGACTAACGAACAGCAATTAATTTTTATTATATAGATTACAGTATCAAGAATTTCTGTTTGCTGACTAGTGTTAGGTCAAGGGTAAGGTACGTTCGTGGGCACGTGTTTTGCAGACAGCCTAGTGGCTAATACCTATAATAAGATTTAGCTACGCCCGAATGATAAAAAGGCGGACACCGTTATACAGTTACCAATTAAGTTTTGTTACAACACCATAAAAAAAACCAAATGAATTATTAGTATTGATTTCGTTTTTTTTAAACACTATTAGGTGTTCCGTGATTATTACTGAGTGTGTTTTACCCCATTCAAGTAAATGGAAATAGTTTTTCTTGTTAACTTTCCTGTATTAAATTGCCAAATATTCTTTTTCTCGAATATTGGCCTTGAGACAATTGAAATTACCATATCATTTTATACTCCAATCATCGTATAGATCGGTGGTTATGATTTCAAGGAGAAAGAAAAAAAGAATTTTTTTTTTTCTGTTTCTCTTGTTTTTCTGTTTTTTCTTTGTGGTACACAAAAAAAAAACAGAAAAAAAGAGGATGAGTTCATCTAAGTACAGCGGCCAGCAATCAAGCTACCCCAATCTGTAAAATTACTTTGATAGATTTTCAACTTTATCATAAAAGAAAAAGATTCATGTTCAATTGGGTAAACAATTAAATACTAAATTGTATTAATCGCATTAAGTAAGTAAGTATGCAATTTCTATGTAATATTTGTACCAATCTACTTACTGCTTTAATAACATAACTTGTAGCTTGTTTGTTGAAATACTAGGCACCTATCTTACTTCTATGAGAAAAAGACGGCAGAAACTGCCCTTTCCTGAGTTTTCTGTAAAGCGCTTACCACACGCCCAAGCTTCACCACAGTTTTGCCTGCGCAAGCCGGTTTGTACACAGAACACAGAGCGTGTGGTTGATAAAATACGCTCCGTAAGCCCTTAAGGCTTGGAACCCAGACACCCAGACCTAAAAGGAAAAAAAAGGGGAAAAGGTTTAGAATGTTATACAATACTTATTTGAATCGCCTGGGCTCATGTTCGCTGCTACATTCAACAAACGAATTGGATACGGACTAAAATATTTAGTCTCCGCTTTGAAAACTTACATAATGGGTGATAAGACTCGTTACGAAATCGAGTCACATGTTCCTTCTGTCATTGTAGTTTTTTCTTGTTTACTGGTTAATAGGTACCTAACTACTTGGTAGTCGTCTGGTTATAGAGATACTGGAGCTGAACGTCCTAGATTTAGTTTAACTCTTTTCTTCACAGTGGTCAGTAGAATTAACCACATATTTATTCGCGTGTTTTATGATATAGCGACATCTATTGGTTAATGTTCGTATTAATATCAACGACACGAGCATGTGACATTTGAAAAGTGCTAATTGTCATACTCTGGCGGCCAAAAGGAGAACTAAACTATCAAACGAAAACTGGTGAAATTTGAATTTCGTTGTTCTGCAAGTGTTTTATTTCATTAGTAATATTTAAAAATATGATTTATTTTTATGCTCAAATTGTTGAAATATGAATAATCTTGTATAATAAGTATAAATATCACAAATAAACATAAGAGGTTTTTGAAAATTACACCTTATTTATAGTGGTTAGCAGCGGTGACCACCGTACTGTAAAGGTATAATTTTTTCTATAACTTAGTTTTATTTCAAATTGGTTTTATTTTTGCAGATAATGAAAAGAACGGCTTTATCTACCCAGGAAATCGAGAATGTTTTATCGGGATATGTCGATATACCTTCTGATGATGACAGTTATGCGGGTGGCGATGGTACGGATATCGAAGATGAGCTCATCGTCGAAGGTCCAAGTACGACGACTCAAGAAATTTTACTTGGTGAAGACTTCGAAGGTACTAATCAATCTAACTCTGAATTTGAATCAGAAGATGACACGCCTCTAGCCAGATTATCTTCTTCTCAGCCGTTACCTTCATCATCATCATCAGCAGCAGCTCCACAACCAGGACCATCTACTGCGCGGGCTGATATACAGGTTCCAAAATGGAAAAAAATTTACTCCATTATACCTCCTGACGATTATGACCCCTCCTCACATCACATACCTACTACTGACTTGTTATCTCTGGCTGCTCATAAAGAACTATCTCCACTTAGCATTTTTCAATTATTCTGGACAAAAGAACTCGTTCAACTTATCACCTTTCAGACTAACTTATATGTTCAACAAAAAGGAGGATCTTATAATCCTGTCACAGAAGAAGAAATGGAAGTATTTATTGGTCTCAATTTAGTCATGGGAATAAAAAAGAGTCCAAGTTATCGAGATTACTGGTCTTCTTCAACCGACTTACGAGACGAATACATATCTTCGTTCATGCCTTTGACGAGATTTTCTTGGATTCTAGGAAACCTTCATTTGAATGACAACAATTTGATGCCAGGAAGAACAGATCCTAGCTATGACAAGCTGTATAAAATTCGGCCATTTATTAATAAAATTAGAGACTCATTTATAAAAAACTACTACCCTACAAAGAATATAGCTATAGATGAGTCTAAGATTGGTCTCCATAAAAAAACACAAACCTGAAGTTCCTAAATCTGTTCGCCTAGCTGTCGCAAATCATCAGCCAGTTAGAGGAACTTCCAGGCGTTGCAGTAGATGCAGCACGAAAAAAGAGCCCGTGCGAACAATTTGGGGCTGCAAAATATGCAAAGTTCCCTTATGCTACCGAGAGGGCAAATCTTGTTTTGAGGACCACCACAAACAATAATTTGTGTTTAGAATACTTTGCAATACTCACGTTCTATCAATGCGTACATACGTACGCATTTTGTTACTAGATTTTATTTTATAATAATAAAAAAATGTTACTATATTTAGCTGTTTTCTTCACAGTGGTCACCCACAGTAACCACCCCATATCTGACCCCCCCATCAACCCACATACGTAAAACCGCAAAATCTACTTATAAGTAAGCCTAAGTAATACATAATACACAAAAATATTAGTTTTACTCTTAACCTAAAAATCTGTGCCGCAAAGAGTTAAGCAAAAATGTTTTAACTAAATTTAGATTAATACACTCGTAAGAATAATGTTTAGCGTGTTATACATACACTGCGCGTAAACAGCGAAATTTAGTCCGGATAAGTCCTTTTCAGTAAGTAATTATTTTTGCTCAATGTAACTTACAAAGATGTACTCAAACTCAAACTCAAACTCAAATCATTTATTTCAAATAATCCATTTACAGGGAACTGACTGACTTTTGAATTGTCAAGGAGTCAGTCAGTCAAAAAGTTGCAGCTAGTTGCTCGTTCCAAACAGTAGGATTCTATGGAGAAGAACGAGCAAGAAACTCCATGAACACTCTTTTAAAATAAATAGAATATTACAAATTTAGGTTACATTATTCATGTTGCATCTAGGGGTACAATGTGAGAACAATGTAACAAGTTGTGCACGTTAAAAGAGGTCTAGTGACAATGAAATTAGACAATTCAAAATAAATTTAAAATAACCGAGGTAGCTAAGAGATGACCAGTCTCAACTGACGGCGCCCGTTCACGAACATGACGCACGGATCGGCACCATTTAGCTCAACCATTTTGAAGGGAACCAAGTGATCCAACACATGCGCCACCATCAGCAAGACATTCAAGTGAGCATGACAAACTCTCAACCGCCAGGGCATATTCAAGTCAACGAAAGACATATCTCGTAAATGGTAGCTTTAAAGTACATAGTGCTCACATGTATGTGCTATGCAAAATTATATAATACTAATAGTTTGAGTTTATACAATGCAAAGATAATGTAGTTTTCTCTCTGTAGATCTTCAGCAGCTCCAAAAATAGTTACCAATGCTAATCAATAAATCTATGAACCCTTATGGCTGTGGAGCTAGACCAGCATCCAGCCAAGCATTTTTATCAGTGATGTAATCATCCAATTTGTAATATGCTCGGCTGCATAGTGTGCGTTTAATATAAGACTTAAATTTTGTCTCATTAAGTTGAACTATGTGGGGAGGTATTTTATTGTAACACTTTAAACAGAACCCCATGAAAGACGAATCTACTTTAGTCAACCTGAATCCTGGTTGAACTAGTTGGTCCTTATTTCTAGTACTATAGTTATGTCTGTCACTTCTTTTACCAAAAGATGCAGATTTTTTCTTGCGTACATAATATTTTCATATATGTATTGACAAGGTACCGTCATTATGTTAATTTCCTTAAACAGTTCCCTTAGAGAATCGCGCATACGTAGATTGTAAATGGCTCTGATTGCTCTTTTCTGCAGAATAAAAATAGACTCTATGTTTGCAGCTCGCCCCCAAAGTAAAATACCGTAAGACATAATACTATGAAAATAACTAAAATAGACCAGTCTCGCGGTATCCACATCAGTAAAGTGCCGGATCTTTCTGACAGCATATGCCGCCGAACTTAGCCGTCCTGCGAGAGATGTTAAATGAGGACCCCATTGTAGCCTTGAGTCGAGCGTGATTCCCAGAAAAACAGTTTCATCAACGAATTCCAGTTTCTCTTTATTCAATACTATATCGCAATTACTACTTTTGACATTTGGTAAAGCAAATCTGATGCATTTAGTTTTTTTCATTTAATACTAAGTTATTAGCTGTGAACCAATTTTGGACCTGAAGTAAGGCGTTATTTACATTGTCGAGATTATTAGCCCGTCTATTTATCTTAAAAATTAAAGAAGTGTCATCGGCAAATAACACCATTTGTGGATGGTTTTTAAATAAACGGGGAAGATCATTAATATAAACTAAAAAGAGGAAAGGACCTAATATTGACCCTTGTGGGACTCCCATTTCTACTTTTAAACCACATGAATTCACTCCATTTATTTGAACTTGCTGCTGTCTGTCATAAAGATAAGATTTTATTAAACTAAGCGCAAGTTTACCCAGTCCGTAATGCTCAAGTTTTAAAAGTAATGTGTCGTGATTTACGCAATCAAACGCCTTGGAGAGGTCACAAAAGATTCCTATGGCATCTTGTGCCTCTTCCCACGCGGTATATATATGTTTTAATAGAGTGACACCGGCGTCAGTCGTACAACGTCCTTTGGTGAAACCATACATACTGTTGCTCGTGTAAAATGTCATTTGTGTTAAAATGAACAAGCATCTGATTTAGCATTATCTTTTCAAATACCTTGCTGAAAACCGGCAACACGGACACGGGCCTATAATTATTGGTATCTTTTCTGTCCCCGGATTTGAAAAGTGGTATGACCTTACTAAATTTCATTAGATCTGGGAAAACTCCCTGGTCTACGCACATATTAAATATTAAAGCCAAATAAGGCGCTATTGTTTCAATTATAGATGTGCAAACTTTAATAGACATGCCCCACAAATCTTCAGTTAATTTTATTTTGATTTGCCGAAAAGCTTTTAAGACAGTCACGGGGTTAATATGTTTAAATTGAAATTCTACCGGACAGCCTGGAACGTTCGCTTTTAATAACGCAATTGAGACTTCAGGTGAGGAATTTAAAGCTTCCGTGGTTTTAGCTGGTATGCTAGTAAAGAATCTTAACTTTTTGGGAGCAAGAAGGCACCTTGTTGTTTGTAGGTATAGCTATATTGTTACCTTCTATTGTCTTACAAACTAGTTTAAATGATTATCCGGAGTTTGACCACAGACTTCAATAGTATCAGGTAGTGTGTTCCTACCATTTGATAAACTAACATCAAGAGATGACTTGTCCATAATGACACAAGGATCCTCCTTCGTACAATTTGTAAAATTATTTATAGCATGAGAGCTACAATCATTCAGGTTCACCACCATATTATTAGTATTATTACTAATTGATGTGGAGTTAATTACACAACACTTCGACATACTACTTATGTCTGAGTTAATATGATAAGCTAATAGCCGCGCTATTTGATGTCTAAACCTAATGGGCAGATACACAGTATCCCTAGTCGATTTTAATTTTTCAACAAAACTGTTGGTGTCAAAAAACAAAAGCTTGTCACTATGGTGACTTACTAGAAAATGCATATGATTATTTAACATGTGTATATAATTGTTTTGTCTGTTACTTAAATGTTCAAAATATGGGAAAGCACACAAAATTATTTTGTTACAATTAATGTTTAAAATCTCTGTAATACTGTCAGTAATATCACTTTTTTTGACCTTTAAACTATTCCCTATAAATACAGAAATGTTGGTAGAAGGATTATATTCATAGTTCGTTATGGATGACATTATGTGTTTGTAGGATGACCCAGGCATACAATGGTTTACAGTGTGATAATTGAGGTTATTACTAATTAATTTCCCTATACCTCTTCCTATACTATAAAGGAACTTCCTAGAGAGAGATTGAGTGTGGAACTTCCTGTACAATATCAATGTTTTCTTGGTTGAGGGTACAGCCCTGAGTACTCACAGCTTGGGACGTGTCCTGCTTTGCCTCTGGCTGGATGGTCACCAGGTTGGACTCCCTCTGACAAGTACACTGAGAGTTGCTGTGAGTCAATGAGTCTACTCTGTCTGCGTTAAAGTTACACAAATCCACCAACTCACTTGCAGCTAGAATATGTTCCCTTATTTGATTTTCTGATATTATATATTTGCTGTACAGAGACTTTAGTGAGTCATCCAGAGTCTGTATTTCTGATTGTAAGCGCTGAGTATCTATTTCATAAATGTTCTTACTATCTTCTAATTTTATTTGATAGTTATTCAATTTATTTATAAGAGCAACACGTTCTTTCCTAAGTTGAATATTTTTTGAATGGTGTTTTTGTTGATTTTTGAATTGTTTACATTTTTTTATAATTTTATTTAGTCTAGCATATTTTTTTAATTTGTTTTGACTAACTTTATAACAAGACTTATGATTTAAAAAGGAATCTTCTGTAAGGTCTATAGTTATTAACGAATGTGTGTGAGTGTTACCGTTTGTTTTTACTAATTCATTATATAAATGGTCAGTTTCTTTGACCTGGGTACGTTCCTTTTCCTTCTGAAATTTTAAAATTTGTATGTTTGCCTGAATCAATTCATCCTCTAAGTCCCTAACTTTGCACAAAGCCTCCTCATACAAATTACTACAGTTGTTGAAACCATCCGTCACCATCCTTAATTTATCCCGTACAGAACACACATTGATCAAAAGTAATATTATTATTTTTAAACCGTTGCCCTACACTGAATTTAGTTTCTCAAGTATCGTGTGTTTACCAACATACAAACTCACATACACAAACAGCCAGAACCGGAACAACTATGTGTAGGCCATACAAATATATGTTCCGTGCGGAAATCGAAGCCGCGACATGCAGCGCAGCAGCCAATCGCTCAACCACTGCGCCAACCGTGCCGTCAGGTGCAAGTTCGGTGCCTACACAATTTTACTTTTGATTTGGCCTGTAGGTACAATCAACAGCACGTCAATTCAACGGTGAGAATTTGACATTGAAAGCGCCATTATGTTCCGTAATCTCGTCCTCATAATTTTATACAATGTAGTATGCACTCCTGCATGCTGCGTTGCCACAATATTTAAAGATGAACATCTTCCTAAAAAAACTAAACGTGCCCATCACTAATTTCACGGTAACATCCCTAGTGACACTTCCTCATCCGTCATTGTACTTTTTTGTGCGCTGCGTTGTACACGTAAATAATCTATTATCATCCCAATTAGTGCTTTTCATTTATTTTTTCTTCAACTAAAATTCACTAAAACTAATGTGGAAGAAGGAATCAGTCTTAATTGAGACCCTTCATAGGAAATTAAAGAGAAAAATGAAACTCTGTTGCCGCCGCCGCCATTCGGGTAAGCCCCTAAAGTGTTATATGTGCAAGACTACCTTCATTTAGCCAAGAAACCAATATATACCATACACAATTGAGTCATATACCTTTTACGGAAGATTAAAACCATGAAATATCCGGTGTTCACACCCACCATGATATAAATTGTATTCTACACCGCAATGATTGAGCTTTCACGAGAGGTTAGCCGGCGTAATTATATCATATTCCTCAAGAGCCTTCACGAGAGGTTGGCCACGAGGAGCTACACTATAGAATACACACGCTATGTTGAGCTATCACGAGAGGTTAGCCAGCGTGACTATTTAACTGCCATAATTGAGCTTTCACGAGAGGTTAGCCGGCATAATTATATGATATTCCTCAAGAGGCTTCACGAGAGGTTGGCCACGAGGAGCTATACTGCGGAATACACACGCTATGTTGAGCTATCACGAGAGGTTAGCCAGCGTGACTATTTAACTGCCATAATTGAGCTTTCACGAGAGGTTAGCCGGCATAATTATATCATATTCCTCAAGAGCCTTCACGAGAGGTTGGCCACGAGGAGCTACACTGTAGAATACATACGCTATGTTGAGCTATCACGAGAGGTTAGCCAGCGTGACTATTTAACTGCCATAATTGAGCTTTCACGAGAGGTTAGCCGGCATAATTATATGATATTCCTCAAGAGCCTTCACGAGAGGTTGGCCACGAGGAGCTATACTGCAGAATACACACGCTATGTTGAGCTATCACGAGAGGTTAGCCAGCGTGACAGACCATAATGTTAGCGTCTTTTTTCTCCAGACGGGTATGGCGAACATGGCAGTCAACCATACAGTCGGAACCGGTCACACAGTCGGAGCCGTTCATATAGCCGGAGGCGGTCTCACAGTCTGAGCCCTTTGCATACTCGGCGGCGTCAGCTTAGTCGCCCCGTAACCACCCCATTCTGATCAACCATTCTCGCTCGCACAGTCACTTAATAGGGAACACATTGACAAACACATACTCACTCTGGAGAGTAAACCACCCAAAGAGCAACCGATCTAGGGGGTATCTGAGGTACCTGAAGAATTAATTAAAATTTTAGGTGATGAAGGTATTGTTTCCCATAAGTTAGTTGAGGACCTACATAGTAACCTTAATACAAGCTATTCTTCAAGAAAGCCATGAACAACAGTGGAACCAAACAAAACTAAAGGATCAGTGATAAACAAGCAACACTGGCTGCTGTCATCTCTGCAAATGGTTAGGTGTTTAGCACCTGCACAATGCTGACTCATAATATAAAAGAAAATGAGACATTGATAGTTCACGCTTATTATGTGACATGTTCCATGGTGACAGTATCAAAAGACGGTCACTTATTCTTCCAGGTCTAAATAAAAACCTAAGAGAACTAATGGAAAATACAACAATAATTGAATACCTGTTTGGGGACAAACTGCAAGATAGAGTGACCACTTGCAAAGCAGTAAAGAAGTCTGCCCAGGAACTGGAAAAATACTGTGCTTTCAAGACCCAAGCTACCTGCAAAATGCAAGTTTAACAATTAATTAAACTACCAGGGTCCTCAATGACCACCAACGCCTAGCCCAAGTAAAAACTGAAGATGACCGCACCAGAAGGTCCCCGCTGAGGCATTAACATCATCACCAGACATGTCGGTGAACCAGGTACAAACAGGTAGATTAAAATATTACCTTTCTAACTGGGATAGCATCAACGCCATCCCCATAATATGTGACTGGATGTCTGGGTACAGAATTTCATTTACTAATACCTTCACAGAGTTTATATCCTGACAACAATATTTTCTTTTAAGAAAGGGAAAGAACATTGATGTCTTTAGTTGTTGCAGATTGTTGCAAATTGTTGCAGATAGATGCTATAAATAGAACCATGTAACCCTGTAGAGAAACAATTCCTATCTGATCTAATATTTTCCTTCATCCTAAGGTAGATGGCACATGGTGCTTTATTGTAAACCTTAAAAAACTGAATAAATTTATTCACTTCAAAGGGTAAGGTAAAGAGGACATCAGAATGACAACCAGACTGAGTCAAAACTGTTACATGGCAACTATTGACTTTAAAAATGCATACTATTTAGTGTCAGTAGAAAAGTCTTATAGACAATGTTTGAGATTTAAATTTTTTAATACAATGTATGAATTCACTTGCCTCCTCTTTGGCCTCAGCAGCACAGCACCATATGTGTTTACTAAGATTATGAAACCAATCATGTTCAGTGCAAGAAGAATATTATAGATACCTATTACTGAACAATTACTTGGAAGTTCAGGGTTCATAATTAACAAAGAAAAGAGTTGTTTAATATCTAAACAAAATGCAAATTTCTAGGCTTTATCTTAAATTCCACAATTTTTTTCTATACCACTCACTGAAGCTAAATAAGACGGACCATAATATTAAATAAGAGAGTTAGCAAAATTATTACTTACTTGTAGCAGCATGCCCAGTACTAGAATATGGTTGACTATACACAATAATCCTTGAAAGTCATAAAACAATAGCTTTAATGATAATTGTAATAATATAATTCTGATAATAATAATGCAACCATATCACTAAATAGCAAAGTTGTAATGGATTTACTGTGGTGGACATCTCGCCGGCACTATCATTGCCAAATAAGAGATTTTAATTTTAACTCACGGTTTGGGGTCCTGTTTGAAATGTTATTAGAAGTCATGGTTATTAGATAGACCAAGACAAATGGTTTCCCGTCAATTATCTGGAATTGCTGACAGATTTTATAGGCTTGAAGACATTTACATCAGACCTAATTGTGAAATCTTACTTAGAATAGATGACACTACAGTCATAGCACATATCAATAAAATGGGGGAATCATGCTACCCTCATCTCAATGATCTAGCTAGAAGTTTATGAAGTGGTGTGAAGACAAAGGCATGCATCTTATACAAGTACCATAGAAAATACCATAGCTGATAAGGAATCCCGACATTCACATTCTGAGATAAAATAGAAGCTTTCAGACGTAGCATACAGATAAATCGTCAAATAGTTTCGCAGTCCAGAAAATGATTGGTTTGCCAGTGAAGCCAATGCCAAGTGCCTAAACTATGTTTCATGGTATCCAGACCCAGATGCAATCTCCACAGATGCCTTCACCCTTAAGTGAAATACAGACTTCTTTTATGCATTCCCTCCATTTGCACTACTAAGCATAAAACTTAAAAAAAAGGGGGGGGGGAGGTATTGTGGTACAACACTGGCCATCGCAGTCATGGTACACACTGTTTGAATCCATGATCATATTTCAAAAATTGATCTTTAAACCTCACTTCAGTCTATTACAATCTCCTTTTTAGAGACCCACATCTCCTACACAAGATTGTCATAACAGCTGTATTAACAAGGAAGCCTTCCTAAGAAGAGGAATTGCCCCATTTTCAATAGAAGTTGTGCTGGCCTCCCTTTCAGATAAAACAAGAAAACAATACAACTCTGCTCTGAAGCAGTGGTGTGACTTTGGTAGGGAGCAGGAGATAAATCCCATGTCAGCATCAATACCTATGAGTATTTCATATTTGAGTAATAAATTTAGAGAATGGTTATCCTATAGTTTTTTCAACTCCATTAGATCAGCCTTATCACTGATTACCTATAGAACCACATGTAGAAGTGGATGATAGGATGAAACGTTTCTTTAGAGGTATTTTCAAACCAAGACCAAAGAAACTTAAGCATGAGGTCTGGGATCCTTGTATAGTCTTAAATTTTCTGTTAACCTTGTATCCAAATGCTAGTCTTAGTCTAGAAGTACTTAATAAAAAATATATATAAATATATGGTCACACTCTTGACAGTTGCTTCTACTCATGGAGTACAAACTGATTGGTAGAATATAGGTATATCTATTAATGGAGATAACATAGGTTTAAGATTTCAGACTCTATCAAGACCTCTGGTCCCCCTTAATTTACAACCTAACCTCATTTTACCTTAAATGTAACTAAAAACTAAGAATAATAATATAAGATTAATACTGACATTTAGGAAACCATATCACTCAGCTTCTTCAGCATCCATTGGTAGATGGATCAAACAAATTCTGTCTGGTAGTGGTATTTGTGGTAGAGATGTCACTATATATATATAGGTATATACAGCTCATAACACAAGACATGCAGCCACCTCTGAGGCTGGTGTGTGTTTGCTCGATTTTACAAAAGACCAATTATTCGTGATCCCAACTATTTTGCTCGGGCAGTTTGTGACATTAATGATAATATTAAATGTGACACTTTGTGATTCACATACAGCAGAGTAAACTAGCTCACACCTTCATCATAAACTAGGTTTTAAGAGAAACAAATATTATCATGTGAATATTTATTAAGTTCTAAAATGTTACATAGAAGGGAAGGTTAACTGATGTAACAATAACATAATTTTGATTAATACATAAAATATTATACCTAATATGAGAATAAAACATTGACCGATTGTAGCAAACTTTAATAAGCATCTAAATTGATATTTTAGAAGAAACTAAGTTGTTTATGTTAATTTCATTGTTGCCTAAACGAAAACACTTTTGATTGTTTAGCACTTAGGATGTGATATCATCACCTGATTGTAACATTGTTGCTCTCCCCCCGGACCACCGCAAGGTGTTGACGTGCCTCAGTACCTATATTTCAAAATTTAAAACAAATCTAAAACTTTTCCTATATTTAAATAAAGTATAAAAATAGGAGTGCATCACCACCGAGGAGTTGTCTATAAACTACAATACCGCGAGTGTGAGACAGTGACAAAAATTCCAGCGATCGTGCGCTCCTGGTACCTGAGCTGTCCCATAGTTGTGAGACCCCGCCCTCAAGGACAAGTAAGAGGCCAATTAACTATTCATTTCTGCGCGGGCGCACCTCCTGCAATAGTGGCTACGCCCCTCATTAAACTATTGGAGAATAGTGCTAATTAGCTAATGACCTCATTAACTAATTAAGGCCCCTCCTCCTGACTGGAGAACCAACCAGCGCCAACACCAGCCTACGTTCACACATCAACATCGATACACGGTATCATCCTTAAACTTCTGCTTTCCTGGTACTACGATACTTGATAAAAATGCCGTTAAAAAGCAAACCTTCACCAGCGGGAGTCGCGGGAACGTTTGCTCGAGTGGAATCCGCTCCCAATCTATGCGCTGAAGTCCAGCAGGATGACAATATAACAACCAGAACAAACAAGCGCATGCGGGAGGGTTCTATGGAAAAAGACTCGAGGCCTCAGTCCTCTGATTTTATGAAGGAAATGAGACAAATGCTGTCGGATTTTAAGACAGAGCAAGATAAAAAATTCGAAGAACTTCAAGGCACTATCAATGAAATTAAAGAAAACACAAATGATATTCATAAGAATGTGCTAGACATGTCGAAAAAGTATGAGGAGATGAGATTAAAACTGGAAAATGTGGAAGCAGAAAGGAAAAATAACCTTGCCTACATTCAAAACCTCCAAGATCGGGTAGAAACAATGGAGAGAAATCAAAGAGCATCCAGTGTTGAAATTAGAAATATACCTGTCAAAACCTCGGAAAGCAAAAGCGATCTAGCGAATACGCTCAGCAGTGTCAGTAAGATGTTGAATATGTCGATACAGCTTACAGATATACGAGATATATATAGAGTTCAAACAAAAACCTCAAACAAATCGATAATTGTTGATTTTACCTCCACTCTAACGAAAGAAAACTTTCTCCAGTCACTTAAAAAATTCAATAACCAACACAAAAGCAATAAGCTTAATACCCAGCACCTAAAATTGGATGGACCACCAAATCCCATTTATATTTCGGAAAATCTCACATTCAAGGCAAGGAAACTATTCTACATGGCCCGAGACTTTGCTGCAGAGTATAATTACAACTTCTGTTGGACATCTCGAGGTCGAATTTACTTGCGCAAGAAACAAGGTGAGCTCTATTCCCGTATTGATTCAGAAGAAGACTTGGTGAAGCTCAAATCAAATCAATGACTAGTTAAATTCAAAACTCTATTTTTATTACATAGTATTACAAGCTGCATAAAGAACTATTCTTTTAGCATAGTTTACAATGGTCAACTAATTAGTGTGAAAATTAACACATTATTACTATTATTATTAAATAAAACGAATCACATTAGTCTAAAAATAACACAAACAACTGTACACACACAAACTCATACACAAAACGCCTACACAAACACACCCTCCATCGGGTGTATGAACGTGAGTACTAGACAGCTAATCTCTGCTACACGTTTTCCAATCAAATGTTTGCACCTCAAGTTACGATTATTTCTGACCCATGTCAATTTAGTCAATTTTCTAATGCATAAATCAATCAATCTGAATTATGTTAGCATATTTTGTTCACATACAAAGATAATCATATTTATTTTATCTATTAATCAATGGCCACTTTAAACTTTAATTTAAATACAGTAGCATATAACATTGATAACATTAATATTGCCACATCGCTTGTTACTGAACCGGGTCAATGTTCTAAGCATTTGGGTAATGCTAAAACCACAAACATCTTACATATGAACATACGTAGCCTTAATTGTAATTACGATCAGCTCAATGTTTTACTTATGAACATGGACTTAAGCTGCGATATAATTTTGTTATCAGAGTGCTGGTTAAGTAAAGTAATAAACTTACCCGTACTCGAAGGCTATGTCTCATACAAATCTAATTCTTCAAATCAAAACGATGGCGTAGTGGTTTATGTATCCTCTAAGTTGAGTTCATGTACTTGTACTGAACCGACCTTTGTTGATGGAAACTGTTTAGTACTCAAACAACAGAATATCGCTATTGTTGCCGTGTATCGCTCGCCTTCGTACAAAAACATTGACGGCTTTTTGAGTAGTTTAAATAATGTTTTAACGTCTTTAGGTTCATTCAGTACGGTTGTATTAATGGGTGATATCAATATTAACATAAGTCCTAACAGAAACGACTCACGTACGGATGAATATCTTAGTCTGGCAGCCTCCCACGGCCTCTTACCGGCACATGAGCTACCCACTAGGGGTGAGAGCTGTCTCGATCATGTAATGCTCAAAACTAATAATATCTCAACGGTCTTTGTTTTGGATACTTGTATAACTGATCATTCTCCAACTGTGCTCTGTATCGATCTAAAGTTAAACCAGACTAAGACAGGAAATATTGCTAAAAGACTAGACATTCAATCCGCAATAGGTGCTGTTAAGAATACAGATTTCACAACAATTCTTTCGTCAAACGATGCAAATATCGCGGCTGAACGCCTTGTTACCATTTTAGCAAATGTAGTCAAAACAAATACGAAAGATGTTAGAATTTCGCACAAGAATAGAATTATCAAACCGTGGATAACACCAGGCCTATTAAAATGTATCAGAAATCGTGATAAAATGCATATAGAATCAGAAAAAGATAAAAAGAATATGGTAAAAAAATCACTTATACCAGGTATCGTAACTTTTGTAACGACCTTTTAAAAAAACTAAAGAGAGTATATGAACAGAAAGAATTTGAAAAAGCGAAAGGTAACCCTAAGGCTACATGGGATGTAATTAAAAATGTTGCCCAACTTAATCAACACAAATCTACACCTGACGAACTGTTGAAAATTTCAGAGAATCCAACCTCATCTATAAATGAAGTTAATGACTTTTTCGTTAACATAGGGAAAAATCTAGCTGTTTCTATCATGAGAAAACAAAATCAGTGTAATGCAAGTTTAGCACATATTCCCCTCCATCAGATTAACAATAGCCAGGATCCAAATTTGATCGGTACCTCAATGGCTCTTCTAGATGTCGATGAGGGGGAGGTAGAGACATTCATCATGGGACTTCGCAACGACTGTGCCGTGGGATGGGACGGAATCTCAGCCAACTTCTTAAAGGATATACGCACATTTATTTTACCATCTCTAAGCCACGTTATTAATTTGTGCTTTTTAAATGGCAAATTTCCAAGGGTATTCAAGAGAGCTGTTGTGCATCCTATCTTCAAGAGTGGGGACAGAGGCAGTGTCACGAACTACAGACCAATTTCAGTGTTGACAACTATCTCTAAAGTTATAGAGAAAGCACTTAACACTCGACTGGTTAACTACCTGAACACAAACAAGACTTTAGCACAAAATCAATTCGGATTTAGACGTGGTTGTTCTACTGAAGATGCAATTATTGATCTAACAGAGCATATCAGTAGAACACTAGATCATGGTAACAAATGCATCGGCTTATTTCTTGATTTGTCTAAGGCCTTTGACACTGTCTCGGTGCCCATCCTTGTTGATAGGTTAGAATCCATAGGTATAAGAGGTATTGTTCTTGATACTTTTCGTGACTACCTGGCGGAACGAAGTCAGTCGGTTAAGATTGGTTTTCTTGTCAGCAGTGAACAGTTTGTCTGTTACGGTGTGCCCCAGGGCAGCGTGCTGGATCCAACATTGTTTTTGATCTACATTAACAACTTATGCACGTTGTCTCTGCCCCATACTAAGATCTTGTCATATGCCGATGACACAGCACTGGTCATTGATGGTCCAAACTGGGAACAGGCTAAGAGCTATGCGGAAAACACCGTTAGAATTGTTATGAATTGGCTATCTCGCAATCTCTTAACACTTAACCTGGCCAAAACATCGTTTGTAACTTTTTCCCTCTCCCAGAAAAGCCAACCCCAACCAGAGACATATATAATTCAAGCGCATAGCTGCGACTCTGCCAACGTCTATTGTGAATGCTTCCGCATTGAGAGGGCCTCAAGTGTTAAATACCTTGGAGTCCAAGTCGATTGTTTACTAAGTTGGAAAAAGCACATTGATGAACTCGTCCCCCGTATTCGCAAACTCATTTTTGTGTTCAAGAAACTCAGATCAGTGGCAGATCTTAAAACACTAAAAATTGTTTACTTCGCGCTAGCCCAATCTTTGCTGGGTTACTGTATCTCCGTCTGGGGTGGTACCTTTGCAGTCAGTATGTTACGTATTGAAAGAGCACAAAGAGCGGTCCTTAAAGTCATGTGCCGAAAACCCTTCAGATATCCTACCGCCCTACTCTATAAAGAGTGTGAAGTCCTAACGGTTAGACAACTCTTTGTGCTCCAAATAACATTGCGCAAACATGCCACTATACCACAGACCATACGGCAGCGAGAAGGGAAACGCATGAGGACGAGATTGTGTAGTACGGACAGACACAGAACCGCTCTAGCTCAGCGGCATTATTGGATACTGGGTTCACGGGTTTACAATAAAGTCAATGCTGTCCTAAGTATTTGCTTACTCACCCGACATCAATGTAAGGCTTCTGTAAGTGCTTGGCTGAATGGTCTCACCTACGAAGAGTCTGAGAGACTTCTACAATTAGTAGGTTAACTGTCTATTTTATTAACGCATAATTACTCATACCATCTGGAATTCAGGATACACACTACCACACACACACACAAACACACACGCACACACACAAACACGCTCACATACACACTCACCCACACAAACCACAGCACACACCGCAAACACGCACATACTCCTTTTGTTGATCTTTTCTCTTTTTTGTTTTTTTGTATTTACCATATAAGTTAGTTTTTATTTTTATTTTTGTACAGTTTCTTTTTTCATACCAAAATTATGCAATGAACTACCTAGCTGGTCCGGAGGAAGGTGACGGCATTCGTGATACAGGGTAATCCTAGTACGAGTGCCAAAGCACTCCTTTGACACCTAAGTGAACTATACATATTAAATTAGTATTTAAGGAGATATCTGTACCCTTATAACTAGCAATAAAGATTTTTAATTTAATTAATTTAATTGCTTTTATTTTGATTTTGTCGTTATAAAAACACGTAGAAGACAATTTTGGTAAAGTTTGTCGAATTGCAGTGCTAGACTCAATCATTAATGAAGTACCTAGCTAACAGAAAGACTGATTGATTAAACAATTTGATCCTAATATCACAACTTTCTTCTTTAAACATCTACATTGTATAAAATTATGAGGACGAGATTACGGAACATAATTATAAAGATCGGACTAACTTACCAAGTGACGTCCGATCCTCAATTATGTGAAGTAATCTCGTCCTCATACTATTCCCAACCCTACCCAGAATATGTTTCAGATTCTCACCCTTACTGAAAGTTGTGTGCTTTGAAACAATGACGGATGAGGAAGTGTCACTAGGGATGTTACCGTGAAATTAGTGATGGGCACGTTTAGTTTTTTTAGGAAGATGTTCATCTTTAAATATTGTGGCAGCGCAGCATGCAGGAGTGCATACTACATTGTATAAAATTATGAGGACGAGATTACTTCACATAATTGGGGATCGGACGTCACTTGGTAAGTTAGTCCGATCTTTATAATTATGTCGTCGCGTTTAAATATTGATCAATTAGGTACCTGAAACCCAGACTGCACTTTTCTGGAGAACTTAGCCTCCGGATGGTCGAGAAACAAGGTAGCGTTGATGGCGAATCCTGCCATATCGATGGGGAACGGTCTGAAAGGCTTCCACCACGCGTTGTAACCGGTCACCTTCCCGTCAGTCACTAGGGGCATCTCAACTCGCATACCCCCTACTATGCCAACTGGCCAGACGCCTACTCTCTTTATTTTCCGCATCTGGAAGTAGAAAAGAAAATAGGTAGTAGGACTTGCTGGTTCAGCCATATACAACCTTATTCGATTAATAAGTGCTTTAAAAAGGAAGAAAAAAATCTTGTTGGCGCTATAGCAAAAAGTAACATAGCTTATGTATTGCTCTGTGCATTAGTGAAAGTCTTGTCTATAGTCATCTCCCTGCACGTTTTCATTTGATGAATCTGTCTTTGATCCTGCACGCGTAGCATGACCACGCTATGTCTACGGAAGAATAGACATACTGACAGGAAGAATAGACAAACTGTACCGACTTGTCTATTCTTGCTGTCAGTATGTCTATTTACTAAAACCGATAGCCGCAAGAAGTTCTGAGTTCTGATTATACCCGTGTATAAAAAAACTGGATATACTGATTATTCCTGTTCAGAACCACCCATCAGCATGAAATAAGAGTAAACAATTGTTGGTGAACCAACAAAGTAAAATAAATTAAATAAGTAGAACAGGAAGTGGGAGCTGGTGAAGTTGGGACTGTTGGAGCAGGGACTGATGTTGAAAATGACATCGTGTAGCTATTTTTTACCAGGGATTCAGTTTCTGATTCTAGATCCTAAATATTTGAAACTTATCAACGACGCTAAAAAAAATTGCTGTTTCATTTATAACAACCACGCGGTCCAAATGTATGCTGTATGCAACTGCTTATTCGTTTTAGTATTCGACGAAAATATATACGTTGGAAAAGGTGGAAGGCACATGGGGACCTTGACCAATGTGCCTTCCACCAATTATTCACCATGAAGTAGTGTCAAGGAAGAACGGGCGCTGTCAGTTGAGATTGGTCATCTCTTAACTATCACGGCTTCTACGTATTTTTATTTTTTTCTATTATTAAGTAATAATGTTTTGTGTTGTTCTTTACGTAGGTACATTGTTTTCACACATAGAAGCAACAAGAATAATGAAACCAGGATTTTGTAAAAAAAAATGATTAATTACAAAGAGTGTCCGTGGAGTTTCTTACTCGTTCTTCTCCATAGAGACCTTCTATACGTTTTGGAACGAACAGATAGCCTCAACTTTCTAACTAACTGACTCTTTGACAATTCAAAAGAGCCTGTAAATGGTTTTATTAAAATAAATGCTTTGACTTTGGCACTGAAGCAGAAAGCTAAAACCATAATGTTATCGGCAAAGAGAATTATTCCATTATTATATTATACAGCTTCCTTACTGTATTTCCGTTACAATGAGTTTATGTTATTGCTATAACTATAACAGTTGTATTGTTATTACTACATCGAAAACATTGACTGTTCATCACTCGTAATGAACAAAGAGATGTTCACAAGACGTAATAAAAACCGGCAAAGTGCAAGTAGGACTTTGTCACTGGGGGTTCCGTATCTTAAAGAAAAAATATTTCTCAATTTACAAAGAAAATGATTTTTTGAGACAGCATAACTAACTAACGGCCAAATATCCAAACGCTACTCAATTATAAGATACCGTTAGGTGTTGTATTGTCACAGTCTCTTTGGCATAAAGTCGACGGCGTAGACGGCGCGAGACTTGACAGGATCTTAGGGTCGCCGCACACGGGCCACACGCGACAGCCACAAACGCCGCCACAAGAGGCAAGAAACGGCCAGTAGCTGAAGCGCGCGACAGCCACTTGTAGCCGATGGTCGACACCTGCGGTCGGTGGTTGCTACTTTTTAACCCATATAATGAACTCTACCGAAGAAGATTTAGGGCGAAAAGTGTTAGAAATCGCGCGAGTGGCGTGTGGCGGCGTTTAGTGGCCGGTGCGGGCCACAAGAAGCGAGCAGCGACGATTCGCAGCGTGTGGCGGCCACCGGCGCCAACCGTGTGCGGCGAGTCCATATAAAATGTATGAAAATTATAGGAAATATGCCAGTTGTGGTTGTGGCCGGTGGCCCGTGTGCGGGAGCCCTTAAAATCGAGTAGCGTTTGAGTATTTGGCCATAAGTTTGTTAGAAAAGGGGTTTTGCTGATTTCTAAAAAACTCGTTTGAGTATTTGGCCATAAGTTTGTTAGAAAAGGGGTTTTGCTGATTTCTAAAAAAACTGCGAGGTAAAGAGATCCTTTTATTTTTCGCGTAATATTTCCATAAACCTCCATCAACTCCAATTATTCCACATTTTTCGCTTTGTAAACTTGGGAGATAAGGGTAAAACTTTGTGGCATAAATGTAAATATGTTTTGGTGTGCAAATGAAGAACTTTCATATTATGATAATCCACTTGACCTAGTAACCCCACGGTAAAATCGATTCCAGCTTCAATAAAAATAACAATATTTTTTCTAATCTTTCACTTGTAATGTGCATAAGTATTATTATCTATACTTATGTACTATAGTATTACAATGATTAACAGTTTTTTTTATAAACGCGTTAGTCTAACCAGATAGTCGCTTCACGTAAAGTGGTATTCAGCTGCATTCAGTTAGACTAACTGGAAGCCGATCTCAACACAGTTGGGAAAAGGCTAGGCAGTTGATTATTTTGTTTATTTGACTAATAGAAAGCTATATCCTATTAGTAAAAAAAAAAATAGGAACCCGTAAGAAAAATTACGCGAGCAAAACCTAGTTTCTAATAATTCTAAATATGACGATAGCTTTGTTGCTGAAACAACGTCGCTCATTAAGGGTTAAGTTTGAAACGGAACGCTAAAACCAATTGATACAAGACCATTATTCGAACTGAAATGAGGCCAAACGAAATAGAACAGTTGCTTAGATAGGGTTGTCAATACTTAAAAAAATGCGGAAATGAATTATTAGAAAGGTATATTTGTATAGCAGCAGAAATAAAAAGAATGACTTTGAACAATTAACTTTTGTGTTTAAGGGGCTATTAAACGACTTTTACAGATTTTAAACTGACAATCACGTCAAAATGTGCAGCGTAAATGATTTGAAAAAAACTTACACCATCTTACAGACAATTTTATTATCTATCTTTTAGTAGACGCCTTTTTTAATTTTGAAAGAATACTACTTTTATTTAATTTTTTCGACTAAACTTTGAGAGTTTTGGACGCAAAACTGATGCAGAACGGACGCAGTCTGCGTCCAAAACTTTCAAAATTTAGTCGAAAAAATTAAATAAGAGTAGTATTCTTTCAAAATTAAAAAAAAGGCGTATACTAAAAGATAGATAATAAAATTGTCTGTAAGATAGTGTAAGTTTCGGATAATTATACCTGGTAGATTTTGTGTGATTGTCAATGTTTTGTCCGCGTCAGACACAACTTCACGAGTTAATTAAACTATTTAATATGAACTTAATCAAAAATATTCACTTTCTATATGATTAAGAGAATGTTCTAGTTTAACATATATTTTTTTCAAATCATTTACACTGCACATTTTGACGTGATTGTCAGTTTAAAATCTGTAAAAGTCGTTTAATAGCCCCATAGCCTCTCGAATGTCTTGTTACACAGTCCGACATAAGTAGCGGAGGTTTGACCTTTACATTTTTCGCCCGACAGTCGTAGAGTTAAGCCATTTACTTGGTTGCTTCTTCCAAATTTAAAGACATTATATAGGAAGCGAGTAATAACACGATAGTATGAATGGATATTTTAATTGCGAACGGTAAGGTGGGTCTAAAATTATATAACTCGCCTAACCTAACCGAAATGATTCACCAACAATAGAGGGGATCTGGTGCTCGGCGGCCGGTACCGTGGCACTGGCACCTCTCGATTTGCTCGATCGCTTTCACGTTTTCACCTAACCCAAACTATTTTTCTCAGTGGTACAGTGTTAGACCCATCATACCACCAGGGGTATGGCCAGTGGTATGGTGGGGGACCGCACCCGATATTTTCCATGTATCTTACATTCCTACTGAATACTACTACAACAAACGCGAAAGTGTGCGAGGATGGATAGATGTTTATTACTCATTCATGCTTTAATGGCTGAACAGAATTAGCTGAAATTCGGCATACTTATATTATATCTCTCTTATATTATTTATCTAGCTTAACACAGGATTAACCCGATTTTATGTTTCCGGTCTTTGGTTAAATTTTGAAATCTACCCAGACGAAGTCGCGGAAACTAGCAAGTAGAAATAAAACGTCCATAGATATTCCCTAACCACAACAGTTGCCAATTCTTGAAATTAATGTTAATGATTGATAACGCCGTCAAACGCCATCTAATCAGTTAGGTACTTACATGTGTTACAAAATAATTTATAAAGCTAAAATGTTATCGAAACGCAATACTAACATAATTATAGCAAAACTAACCAAAACCGGAATGTATTATAAGGCGACGCCGACAAAAATATCAACATCAAAGTTTGCTAGTAGGTAAGTAGGTACTTACTGCAGAACTATAAATCAATGAAGCCCAATATTTATTTTAAAAATTCAGTAGGTAAGCAATTTTGATTAGGTGATTGTGTTATCACAAGATTATGTCAACGAACTTCTTGTTGACATGAAGCGAGCATTGTGGACTGTTTTATTATCTATAGGCCGAGCCGCAATATGCAATGCTTATTACTGCATTGAATCCAACTCCCTAAATTGACACTAGGATTATTTTTTCCCTAAAATACATATGACTACTACGTGTTATTTCTTGTATACTTATTGCTATATTGTTGCAGCCCAGAACTTCGCCACTTTGCGTTGTCGGTGGCAGCCATTAGATCTTGCATGCAGCTGTTAAGAGGGCTTTCCCGGCCGCGAACCGTCAACGCGAGCTTGATTATTGTTTCTTGGTTCATCCAACGTAATGTTAGAAAGCAAACGAGTAAGTGAGAACGATAATATCGCACGAAAATTGCACGTGGAGAGTTCACAAAACTAATTATTTCAGGAAACTAAATACGTGTTTTTTTAAAAGTCTAAGGTACTAGTTTTTGGTAAAATATAGAAAGTCCAGTAACCAGAAAAAACGGATTAACAAATGTGTTTATCTACTGAATTCGTTTTTTTTTTTTGGATAGGTACCTACATGTAAACCACAAGATACCAGTGTGTGTTCGAAATATCTGGAAGAACATAAAGCCATAAGCACGTACGAGCGTATGGCAGTTATGACGCGTTGACCGCTCTTAAGTCGGCCCTCTCGCGGCTTTCCGCACTTCGAGTGGGGAACGCTGCGAGTGTAGAGCAGGCTTTAGGGCACACAGACAAGACAACGATGTGAGGTGGGCCATCTTGTGGCATAAACCGCTCAAAATCAGTATCAGTGAATGCCTACGTAAACATATCTTTCTCCGACCGATTTAAGTTCGGAGTCTCATTATCATCATCATCATTTCAGCCGAAAGACGTCCACTGCTGGACATAGGCCTCCCCCAAGTGTCGCCACATTGACCGGTCCCGTGTGACTCGTATCCAGTGGATCCCCGCAACCTTTACCAGGTCATCGGTCCACCTAGTGGGAGGCCTTCCAACGCAACGTCTTCCGGTTCGCGGTCGCCACTCTAGAACTTTTCGGTCCCATCGGCCATCCGTTCTGCGAGCAATGTGCCCTGCCCACTGCCACTTAAGTTTGACAATTCAACGGGCTACGTCAGTAACCTTGGTTCTCTTGCGGATGTCCTCATTTCTGATTGATGATATCACGCAAGGAAACTCCGAGCACAGCCCTCTCCATTGCCCTTTGGGTGACTTTAAGCCTTCTGATGAGGCCCATTATGAGCGACCACGTTTCGGTCCCGTTCGTTCGGAGTCTATTTCAGTCTATATCGGCCATGGGAATTCATAATTCATACCCAGGTGGTGGTAGTAGGTAGGAAAGATAGTAAGAAACACTGGTAATCAGCTGCATCTGGTTAGGCTGGAAGCGCCTTTTCCCAACTACATATATTGGATGATGACTAATTCTGTATTAACTATAAATAATTCGCAAGTTATTTATTTATTTAGTATACACACACAATCATGACAGCCCTAGAACGCGTCATTACATTTAGTACGCCATCAATTTCTGCTCCAATGTCTTTAGTAATCAAGTTTTATCTATTTTTACATTGACTTAGGAAACGAACGGGCACGCGGTTGGAACTCCTGATACTTGCTCGGGTCGACGAGGAAATGATAAGATACGAGTCGATGACCCTAGCCGCTAAATTGCGATAGGCTGGCTAATTTTAGATATATTATATTGGCTAGTATAACTTCTTCTGGTTCAAACAATATTATTAAGACAAATAAAATTGAGATTGTGGATTGTGAAGACACATACAGTTAGACAGTATTCAGAGTCTTCCAGTCATATACGACGGATCAACTGTTAGGCCTAAGTATCAGTTTTTAGAGCCTAGTATTTTAAACTTGGGCCCTGACCGTTCTAACAGTTACAAGAGGAACCGAGAAAATTTAATTTATTTCCATCGCAAAAGGAACAGTTGCAGATTCCGTTCATAACTATTTCTGCTATTCTAAAGTTTTGGATTTTCAATTTCATATTTATCAACAACAAGCTGAAACCGCAATTCTTCAGTTATTTTCAACAATAATGGTAAACTGTCAAATATAGGGTTACGCAGGAAGGTAGTATTACTATTTTCCTGTTTTAATTTAGTACCACAGTTTTGTAAATAACAATACAGCACGCATATCACTTGAACATAGGTATGTGTTTTTGAATGAATGCCGCTACGCATGAATAATATCCTAGCTGACAGCCAATATCTCGGGATGCGTCAACGTATAAATGAGTATCGTATAACAGCTAATGTACCAGATTTTACTTGCATTCTTTTAACTCGTGCAAGGAGAATCTTCTTCTTGCACCATCTGAGAGGAGGTTTCTGATAACCAGTCACCGTCAACCGGTATGGATGAATAAGCACGTAATCGTCTGTGTGTAAAGGTTGGCCTGCTGGCATGCTGGTCTGACTGACTGTCCATTGACTAAATGTTTCGTCTAAACTCTCTGGATTTGTTCGAGAACCTTTTCGTATTTATAAGCGATAGTATTTTTAGGGTTCCGTACAAAAAAGAACGGAACCCTTATGGGATCACTCGTGCGTCTTTCTGTTCATCCGTCTGTCACAGCCAATTTGCTCCGAATCTACTGGACCAAATAAGGTGAAATTTAGTAGGATGGCGTAATTCTATGACCCAAACACAGATGTACAAAGTAGGTAAATAAATATTTTTTTTAAGTAAGGGTCATTTTTGGGGGACAAAAAAGGAAATTAAAAAAAAAGTTTTGCAAGCCTTACTGTGTCATATCAAATGAAAGGGCTCGTTCCCATAACGAGATCTGAAATATTTTTTTTTACTAATATTGTAAAATAAATAGTTTTGATTTTATTCATGAAAGAAGACGTAAATTGACCATTCCCCCCTGATCTCCGAAACTACCGAGCCTAAAATTTTGTTGCCTAAAGTTCAGTGCTTGTAGATTACAGGAAAACCTATAAGAATTCTATCAATTGGCATTGTACGGAACCCTCTCCACGCGAGCACAGACGCGAGTTCAACTCGCACTTGGCCGGTTTTCTTTTAATGGAAGGTGTTGTTTGACATGGAGCCGTCGGTGGCCGACGTACTCTTCCGATAATAAAAAAATGCTTTGCCGTGTTTAATTCCAAGAACGTCCTCTAACAGTAATTCTTACAGTGCCGTATTACTTATATTTAAATTAAGAAAATATGAGGAAAAGGCGATGGTATATTTCTAAACAAACGTATTATTAGAATCGATTCAATCCGCTGTAATATGGCGTTTATCCAACAACAACCATTCGAGCGAAAACACTCCAATTAAGTCATGTAGGCTGGTACCCTAAGGCCTAATTCTCCTAATTAAGAACGTTCATTCAGCGACAATCAATGTCAAAATCTTGTCAAAAATGTAAGTAAAATAGACAGACAGATGAGACAGATTGAGATTAATAAGCAATCGTTCCTAAAAGATAATAGAACCAACTGATTAGTGAACGAATCCCTTCCAAGATAGCCCTCGGTAGCGAAAACATACAATCTACAATCGCTGTCAAAATATATAGATATATTTTTTTTCTATTTGGTTAGGTACACGATTGTAAAAAGACGATAGGGTGATAAGCTAATGTCGTTTTAGCTGAAAAGCATACAATCAAGTACAGAGATACCAACAAATCTGTGAAATGATAGTTTTGGAACGAATATTTTGTAAATTACATAAGGTCGTTTTTTCTATGAACTTTTAAGTTTGTGACGAACAGCGCTACCACTCATTTCACACATAGTAACTCAGTTGGACTGTAGATATGCTTTACAATCAAAACAGTAGGTATCACATGATCAGTCAAACCTACCTCCAAGATTGTTGAAACAAAACATTGGATAAAGTTAAATAATCATGAGTCTCCTTCATTGTTGACGTTTAACCGTTTCTAAACTTTAAGCAACGATAAGTAAGGGGGTTAATGTTGTAACTAGGGTTGTCATCCGTACTTTATAATAAGTATTGTACGTTATTTCGGGTAAACGTATTTTATATTTTATGAGGGCAATAAAGTACGTGAAAATACTAAACCTTTTGTTTTATTTAAAAAAAGTTGAGCGAAATAACGGAAGAGATGTGGGATCCATTAACTATGCCAAAAATAATACTTTATTTTTACCTTAGAACGTAAACATTCTATAACCTTCTTCGATATGTGGGCTATCCAACACTTGTAACCCTAGTTTTGCTTTTAAAGATAAAGTACAACAATAGATACCTAACAGATTTGCTGTCGCAAACTAGTCGTTTAAAACCGTTTGTAGGTACTTGGTTAAATAGGCTGTCTGTGTAACTGAAAATAATGAGTAGTAGTAGTATTATTATTAGTACAGTCAACAGCAGAAGTAGATGATCAAAATCAGAAATTCAATAACAATGAACGGAGTTCGCGTCAGAACCGTGTGGCGTCGAAGTGATTCAAAAGTATGTGTGATAATCTTCATCATCTGCCTAGCCTTTTCCCAACTATATTAGGGTCGGCTTCCAGTCTAACCGAATGCAGCTGAATACCAGTGTTTTATATGAAGCGACTGCCTATCGGACCTCCACAACCCAGTTACTAGGTAACACGATACCCCTTGGTAAGACTGGTTGTCAGACTTACTGGCTTCTGACTACCCGTAACGACTGCCAAAGATCTACGAATGACAGTCGGGACCAACGGCTTTACGTGCTTTCCGAGGCACGGAGGAAACTCTGTATGAAAGGGATGGTCACCCATCCACAGACCGACCGCGGTTAGCGTAGCTTAACCTTTGACCGATCGATCTGTACGGCTTTAACTTAGCCACGAGTTGTATGTGTGACAATCACAAACTTTTAATAAACTAGTGATAAATTAGGGTTAGTAAATTAGTATTGAATTTCTGATTTTGATCATCTACTTTTGCTGTTGACTGTACTAGCTAATAATAGACTTACCTCATCGAATACTTTGAGTGAATACGTGTTGTCATCGTCCATAAAATACACAATGCCGCTTTTGTTTTCGGCCTTCTGCAAGTGACCTTTAAGCCAATCCAATGCTAGATTTCTTTGTTCCACACCACTTGCCTGAAATATTGACATAGGCCAATTACAAAATTGAAAAGTGCATTAATATTTCCCACGTATTTTGTTAATCATCATTTCTACAAAGTTTTATTCAGTTATTTGTCAAACAATTAGCAACAAACATCCCTTTTGTGTAGATATGTATAATAATATGCCACACGACGCACTATATTAATGGTTATAAGTATACATTCATATATAATAATATAACAGTTCGGTTCCGATTTTTATTAGGTACAGATGGCCTTTTTTCTTTTGTAATAAAGTGGAAAATTTATCAAAGAAATTTGACATATTGTTGTAGATAGATGTGCTGACCTCTGTACATAATATACCATCTGAAACTATAAGTAAAAGTTAAAACATGTTATAAACAAAAGAGTTGACACTAGAACCAAAATACTAAACAGTAAGCGCGAGCGCATTGAGTTTTTATTCCTGACATATTATTTTTAAAATCGATTTTTAACATTCCAATGTACTTAATACTTTTTTACTGTTATTTTTTATCATATTTGAGCGAAGTCCTATACATACACATATAGATAAAATTATCGTTCGGAACGCCCTGTACGCTCGCGTTTAGTACAAAGGCCACAGAATATGAAATACCTATGAAAAAAATATTTGAATTTTCAGAAGTTTTTGTTATTTTTTAAACAAAGAAAGTAGTATATTATTGGGCATTCTGAGCCACTTTCCTCCAGTAGCTCGGCAACTAAGCCTCGCTACAGGACAGTGGCTCGGAATGCCCAATAACCACTAATCAACTCGTCTAGAACGCCCAATAATCGGTAATCGGCTCGACTCGTTCATTTGTTCATTCGTTCGAGTTCTTAGCATTCTGTCCCACAGATCGCTCGTACGCGAAATCTGTTACTGTTTCAGTTTATAAATAATGTTGTAATAAACACATGCACTCATTGTTAATCAGTTTGTTGACAACAGTAATCATGAAATTTGTAAAACAACCACAATCACTGCATGTAAGCACTATTTGCGATGATTTTTGTAAAATTAGATCTCGTCATGGAGAATTATTACCTAATTCAGTACGATGTATCATTTGCGGACCATCGAATTGTGGAAAAACAAATTTACTTATTGGACTTCTTATACATGAAAATGGTTTACGGTTTCAAAATGTTTATGTCTATTCAAAAACCTTACACCAACCAAAGTACATTTTTTTAGAAAGAGTTTTACAACAGGTACCAATTATCTCATTCCAGAAATATCAAGGGAATGAGGAAGTTATAAGCGTTCAGGACGCAAAACCCAACTCTGTGATTATATTTGATGACGTTGCTTGCGAGAATCAAACTAACATGCGTGATTATTTCGCAATGGGAAGGCACAAACACATCGACTGTTTTTATCTCAATCAAACATATAGCAAAATCCCTAAACAGTTAGTAAGAGATAATGCTAACTTAATTATATTATTCAAACAAGATGATATTAACTTGAAGCATGTTTATGAAGAACATGTTAACACTGATATGACATGGCTTGAATTTCGTGAAATGTGTTCTAAAATATGGAGTGAGCCCTTTAATTATGTTGTAATTAATAAAGATTGCAACAAAAATAACGGATGCTATAGAAATAAATTTGACACTTTTGTAGTCTTTGATTAGAAATACAAATATTTAAGATATGGTACTTACATGATATCATTATTCCTTGGTCAACTCTTCATCGATAACTATTATAGTCCGTAAAATCGTAGTAATGGAAAAATCCCTGAAAAGGCAAATTGTTGATGCTGCAGAAGCTGTAAAGAAAAAAGTACGAAAGATGCGAGATTTGGAGACTGAAAATAAGCAAGCATTGGAATCAGTTTTTAGACCTGTAACAGTCTCTCAATTTTTTAGCTGACACCAATAAGCAAACTGACCTCTTGCGATCTAAAGAAGTTGAAGAAACAAAAGTTTCGTTTAAAAACAATACTTTACAGAAAGACAGTTCTAATAACGAAGAAGATAGTAATGTAGAAGAAAATGAATGTGATACCGACAGTGATGAGTCGTACCAATCATTAGGAGACAATAATCAAGAGCGTAATACATCATCCTGGTCAGTATCTGCGGAAGCACTAACAGATATTCCATTTGGTGTTCGAGCGGAGCGAGGACAATTGATGTTAGGTTCTGCTGTCATAACGATCAGCGATGATTACATCACCGTTACTGGACGGAAATATCGAAGTACTCCAGGACTGAAACAATTATTATTGAAAAAGGACGTAGATTTAAGCACAGTTACAGAGTCTGATATGCAGAATTATAAAATGATGTTGATTGCCACAAATGCACATCGTCGAGACTTTGATTCGAACAAACCAATAAAAAGTAATAAGGGACAAAAATATTTGCAAGTTATAAAACCTCTTTTCAAACTGCCGAATACTATTCAAAACAGTCAAGCAAAGGGGAAAGGGCTACCCTTGACAAAAATGTGGAAAAAAAATATAGATTTTGTATATTGGGATGATCCTAATGAACTTGTGGATAGGTTAAAATTATTAATTGCATCTCGAGACGCTGGTAACACTGGATTAGACAACGAAATTATATCTATTATTGAAGAACTGCGTGAAAGTAAAATTATTAAGTAATAAATAATTGGTATAAATTTTTCACCGTTCATTTTATTATCAACCTTTAAATATAATACACCTTAAATATGAATGTAGATAAATTTGGACACCATATTCATAAGAGAATGCGTTTCTCTGAATTATTAGAGTTCAATGAAAATGCATTGCTAAAATCTGAAAGTGGTGATTTTGATTTGAAAAAATCTAGATTAAGAGGAATTAGATCTCCTGTAGACATAGATGATGCTGTAAACAAAGATTACGTCGATCGATTGTACGATCAGATAATAAAGGAAAAGAATAGTGTGATTGGATTGTTGCGTGCTCAAATCATAAAAGATGTAAAAATAACAGTCCAAGCCACTTTAAAAGCGAAGATACCTGAAGTTTTAGTTCAGTTGGAAGATAAGTTTTATAACAAAGCAGAAGTCCAAAAATTACTTGAAAAAACTCCGTGATGGCAAAGCAACAAATTGTTAATGAACTTCACAAAGCGGCACGAAGAAACTTTGTTAGACGTTCAGTTATTTTAAAAGGCATTGATGACTTATGGCAAGCTGATCTGGTAGATATGCAAAATCTAAAAAAGTTTAATAAAGGATATAATTATATTTTAGTGGTAATTGATTGTTTCTCAAAGTATACCTGGACAGAACCACTAAAATCCAAATGTAAACTTGATGTTACTCGTGCATTTGAGCGAATACTAACTACGAGTAATCGAAAACCTGATCATTTACAAACAGATTCTGGGACAGAATTCTATAACATAACATTCCAAAAGCTTATGAAGAGCTACAATATTAACCACTACTCTTCGTATTCTACCAAGAAAGCTTCGATTGTAGAACGGGTTATTAAAACGATTAAAAATAAATTGTATAAGTACTTTAGTCTCTTTGGGAATTACAAATGGTTAGGTTTACCATTAGAAGTTATTCTAAAAACCTATAATAGTACAAAACATCGTACAATCAAATTTAAACCATTCGAGGTAAATAAGTTGAACGAGTCAAAGATAAGAGAAAATATTCAAAAAACTCAGAAACTTACATCACGCCGATGTCAACCTAAGTTCAAAGTAGGTGAAAATGTTCGGATCAGTAAATACAAACATATTTTTGATAAAGGTTACACTCCTAATTGGTCAACTGAAATATTTACTGTAAAAAAGATTAATAAAACCATACCAGTAACATATCATTTACAAGATCATCGAAAGCAAACCAATAGAGGATGTTTCTACGAACAAGAACTTCAAAAAACTAGCTATCCAGATGTCTATTTGATAGAAAAGGTTCTTAGAAGGAAAGGAAAGAAAGTTTACGTGAAATGGCTTGGCTTAAGCAACAAAAAAACAGTTGGATTGATAAAGATGCAATTATGGATTAGGATTATGAATATATAACCGTGTTTGTAAGGATTTTTTAATTCATTACACTTTTGACTATGCGAGGCGGTGGACTAGTTAATAGTGTGCCGTTTGAACTTCATTTGCCTGGTTATAACTATTGCGGACCGGGTACAAAACTTGAGAAGAGATTGTTGCGAAACGATCGAGGTATGAATAAACTAGACGAAGCTTGTATGCATCACGACATTGCATATGCAAATCACACAGACTTATCTAATCGTCACAAAGCGGATTTACAACTTTTAAACATGGCTAAACAAAGACTAAAATCAAAAGATGCAGGGAAAGGTGAAAAACTTAGCTCATGGATAGTGAGTAAAGTAATGAAAGCCAAACTAAAGTCGGGAGCTGGCAATAAAACATTCAATGCTTTTGTGTCAAAAATTAAGAAACTGAAACCTAAAAATAGTAAAACATTCATCAACATTGTTTACTCAGCTGCAAAAAAGATATTTCCAGACATTCAGAAGATTCGCATTCCACGAGTTATACCAATACCAAAGACAGGAGGAGTCTTACCTTTAATTCCAATTTTCGCTGGATTATCGGCTTTAGGAAGTTTAGCAGGCGGTGCAGCTGGTATTGCGAAAACCGTAAACGAATACAAGACAGCTCAAAAAAGCTTGCAAGAATCAGAACGACACAATAAGACCATGGAAGCTTTAGCGTTGGGCAAAGGGTTGTATATCAAGCCTCATAAAAACGGTAAAGGGTTGTTTATAAAATGTTCAAAAAACTAAATAAAAAGCTGCCTAATCGTCCTTTAACTAATATCGATATCAGTGAGCATGCACGTGACATCCCATATTTTCGAGGAGTCTATATGAAGGATCGGTTACCAAGAACACCAAAACGCATTGAATGTGCTATCGTTAACTTAGACGATTCACGAAATGAAGGAACGCATTGGGTAGCTTATGCTAAAATAAACAATTATTGTGAATACTTTGATAGCTTTGGGGATTTGAAACCTCCGTTGGAATTAATGCAGTACTTTAAAAATTGTAATGTTTTTTATAACTATACCAGATTTCAAAAATTTAATACAGTAAACTGTGGACACTTATGTTTAGAATATCTACGGAAATTTTGGAATAAATACGTATAAATATTATGTATTTCTTTTATTTCAATCATTTTCATCATGTCACTCACCTTATCGATAACTGCAAACTCGTCCGATTTATGTACATATTATCCTAATACATTACAACTTTATGGATCTTATGAGTGTGCCTTATTGCATTTCTCAACATTTAATTCAATTCCAAACATTGACGAAACGAATAATAAGTTATATTACGGCTCTAACGAAGTTCTTGAAATACCTGAAGGCACTTATGAATTACAAGATATCAGCGATTATTTAAAATCGGAAATAAAAGATTGTTCAATAAAAGTACAGTGTAATAACAATACTCTAAAAACTTTGATATACTGTACCAAAGATATCAATTTTACTAAAGAAGGAACATTTAGGAGATTATTAGGGTTTAATAAACAGATTTTAAAAGCCAATAAATGGCATGTGTCTGAGTTACCAGTCAACATTCTGCCTACGACTGTGATCAGGATAGAATGTGACATTGTAAGTGGTTCGTACATAAACGGAAAACCCAGTCACATTGTACACGAATTCGCACTCAATGTGCCACCTGGATATAGAATTATAGAAATTCCGAAAAACGCCATATACTTTCCAATCAACCAAAACAACATAAGCTGTATACATATCAGGCTATTAGATATAAACAATCGATTAATATACTTACGTGGTGAAGAAGTGCAGCTATATTTACATCCTAGAAGAAAAAATGATTGACTACAATAAATATGTGCATCAACAAATTGGGAACGTCAGTTCAACTAAAGTGATCAAGCAAATAAGACCTCGGTCTAAGAAAAAAATAAAATTAACAAGAGACAATAAGGAATTTCTTAAAGCAATTGGTTTGCTAAAATGAATATCTTAGAGGTTTTATCTGCTCCAACTTACGACAACACTGTTGAGGGAATTGAATTTCATTCTTACAAACCCTACGTAACAAGCTTCAACAGGAACGATGAAATCCGTATACCTATTAATCAACAGGATCTGTATATATTACCGTCAGCAAGCACTTTGTATTTGGAAGGAACTATAATCGTTAGCAAAAAAGATTCAAAAGATAAAGCGAGTAGTGTTTCTTTAACAAATAATTTTCTGCTCTACTTGTTTCAAGATATAAGATACGAATTAAATGGAGTGGAAATTGATAAAATAAAAAACGCTGGTGTGACTACTACGATGAAATCATTAGTGTCTATGAATGAGAGTGAATCGAAGATATCTTATGCATGGGGTTGGAATATCGATGGTATAAAAAATATTAACGGAGGTAATTTTTCTGCTTCCATACCCCTTTGTAACATTCTCGGATTTGCAGAAGATTTTAAGAAAGTAGTGATAAATAGTAGACACGAATTGATATTGTTACGAATCAATACTAACCTCAACGGTGTTAAACTGAATACCGGTGAAGTCGTAGATGATGTTCAGATAAATAAAATTGTTTGGCGTGTACCGCATGTTAAAGTGTCAGATAAAGAGAAAATTAGTTTGTTAAAACTGCTAGAGAAAGACCGACCGCTCCAGATGATATTTAGAAATTGGGATCTGTACGAATATCCCACTTTACCTAAAACAACGAAACATACTTGGCCGATTAAAACTTCATCGCAAATAGAGAAACCGAGATATGTCATTATCGGTTTACAGACAAACAGAAAAAACAATGCAAACTCTGATATGTCTCTGTTCGATCACTGTCATATTCGTGATGTTAAAGTGTACCTCAATTCAAACTACTTCCCATATGAAAATCTTAATGTGAATTTTGCTGATAACAGAATTGTTTTATTATACGAGCAATACACTAGATTTCAGCAGTCATATTACGGACGCCGCGCGGAGCCTTTGTTAAGCGAAAAACAATTTAAGGACTTGGCTCCGCTCTTCGTTATTGACTGCTCCAGGCAAGCAGATAACTTGAAAGCAGGCCCTGTTGTGGATGTAAGAGTGGAAATTGAAACTGATTCGGTTATACCTGATCAAACTTCGGCATACTGCCTTATATTTAACGACTGCATAATTGAGTATAAACCGTTAAGCAATACCGTGAGGAAAATATCATGAATCCTGAAACTATAATAGTAGACGTTCAGGGCTTTAAGGACCTCTTCAACAATTTTATAGTAAAAGAATTAGCTTTGGCCACTCGTGATTACACCCAAACCTTCTTAGTTAAGCCTCCATACTTGTTCAGATACTTAACAAGCAATGAACAGAAACAAACACAGGCAAGAAACAGAGGCATTTATTGGAATGAGGGAAATGTTGACTATAGGGAATTCCATCGTATTATCGTTCCATACTTACAAAATAAAGAAATTCTTGTCAAAGGCTTGGAGAAGGTGCAGTGGATAAAGGAGCTATGTGAAAATTGTAAAGTATCAGAACTTGATGAGAGTCTGTGTCCTAATTTATCTATTTTGCATAAAAAATACTGTAATATAGATTCGAATTTAAATTGTAACAATCATTTAAAGCAATGTGCACTTAAAAATGTATTACGTTTAAAAAAATATTTAGAGTGGTAATGGTAATTAATATGTAACTAACATAAAAGGTTATGGTTGTTTTTGAAATAAAACATGTTTCTCTGGGTTGTATAACAAGTACTGTGGAGGAAAAATAAATAAATGCAGTAATATTTTTTCATTGTGCTCGAAAAATGTGTTGTGTATTAAAAAAAAAATGGATTTTAATGAAAATGTATTTTAGGTTTATTAAATAAAAAAATAATTTAATCTTAAATATGTGTTTATTTCATTAGTTGACCTGTCTAATTACATTGTTCCACAATAAAAATAGTTAAATTTAAAAGAGTTTATCAAAAATAACTTGAATTACATAACCTTATAGATTCAGCATAAATTTATACACATATAATTAAAAATACTCCGCCCCTAAGACTACCCACTGACCTAACAATCAGTAAACCCAAAAAATATAAAATTAAAAATCACTGTCTATCAAAGTTTTTGAAATTTTTTTAACTAACGATTCCGTATCGTCCATAACACTATCAATAGCATCTTTAACAATGTATTGTGCATTTATTATCACGTTCTCACTTTCACTATCACTGTCACTAGTGTTGTTATTGCAAAGATCAACAACTGATATTTTTATCAGTTTAATCCCGCGTCGATGCAGTTTACTCATCACGAAAGATTTTGTTGGTTGTTTCTTATGGGAAGGCTTTTCCCGACGTTGTCGCCGGGACTTCTTTTCTTTTGTTATTTGACTGCAGTGAGGGGGTTCGTTGCAAATCATCTCAGAAAGTCCTTCGTAAGGATTCTGAGCGTACTGGCTGAACTGAACTTCTGAGTCGCAAATCTGAAACAAAATGATTAACATCTTAATCAGTGAAAATATTGGTACCTACATTAAGATTTTAAATTAGTTTTAAAATTTAAATATATACATATTTTACTTACCGATGACATGATTATGACGTACACTGATAGACCAAAAAACTATAATATTGTACACAAGTACTCGGTGAAAGTAATATTTTATAAATAACCTAAATATGTACTCTGATGGTTTTAATTATATTGTAAATGTAGCACATTATGATCATAACACATATTGTTGAAAGTAAATCTTATCCACATACGAATAAAGGTGAAGCTTTGTGGAAGCATGTATAAACTTGAACATCAACAAAATAGCAGGCTTGCATTTATAAATATTATTGAAAGTAAATCTTATCTACATTCCCATAAGGTTAAGCTTTGTTGCAGCATGTATAAACTCGAACCTCAACAAATAGCAAGCTTGCATTTATAGTGTTATTAACATACAATATATCACATTTCACTATCGTAAACTAGCATCGCCCTGCGATGTTACCTACGAATTATTATATATATTATTATATATACCTTCGCTCATAATTTAATGGTTAGCAATAATTAATTAAATATTATGTTTAGAAATAAAACAAAAAAATAAATATTTAAATGTATTTAATAAACATTAATTACACTTATGTACTTATAATCTACAGATACATAATAATAACTATACCTTATATACTATACTTAAACATCATTAACAAATTCATAGCTGAGTGCCAATGTTCTTATTGCTATTTTAATTCAAATTATTCTAGTTATTTAACTTTTAAATTCACATACAATGTAATTAAGCTTATCAGTTACATAAACAATTATAACTTATTTATCGACGAGCCTGTTGGTCTAGTGGTTAGTGACCCTGACTGCTATGCCGGATTCAATTCATGCATCGACGCGGGATAAAGCTGATAAAAATATCTGTTGTTGATCTTTGCAATAACAACACTAGTGACAGTGATAGTGAGAGTGAGAACGTGATAATAAATGCACAATACATTGTTAAAGATGCTACTGATACATAATATTTAATTAATTATTGCTAACCATTAAATTATGAGCGAAGGTATATAATATAATAATATATAATAATTCGTAGGTAACATCGCAGGGCGATGCTAGTTTACGATAGTGAAATGTTAATAACACTAAATTGCAAGCTTGCTATTTGTTGAGGTTCGAGTTTATACATGCTGCATGCTGAGTTTATAACCTTATGAGTATGTAGATAAGATTTACTTTCAATAATATTTTACAACTGATATTTAAATAAATAATGACGAACGTCGAAACGGATGTTGTGATCATATTACATTCTGGATGAAGAAACTTCAACGAGTCGAGGTTTCATTACCTATTATTTAACCAACTTAAAAAAGGAGGATGATGTTTTTGAACAAGTTTCTGATAAATAAAACAAGTACATGGTCACACATTTTATTTATATTTCTGCAATCAGTAACTTATTAAAAATATACTTAAGTATAATATCTATGTATACACTATACATACATAAGTTGACATTTATTTATATTTTCAAACAATTATTAAAATTAAAGTACCTATACAATTTTATCTAATTTAAATCTAAACTTAATCATATTTAGGTAAATATTTACCTTATTTACAATTGCTTCAAATTAGTTGAGTGCCCCCAGGCCTGCGTTGATATTTTGTTTGCAGATATCGCTCGTTTGTCGTCGTTGTTTGATAAGGCAATTTTATTAATACTTTGGGTAAAAATTTCGTGCTTGATAGATTTAAAAATTATATTTTTTTTACGAATAACTCCACCATTAAATAAAATATGTTTGTAGTTCGTAATGTCTAAATCTCTCACTACGCATGCTTTTACTCCCTTTGCTTTTTTAACAATTTTATCTGGGGTTTCTATAGAATATAGTTTTGATCTTAAACCAACAAATTCAGAAATATATTGTCCACCCATTTCATCTTTGAATAGCCCCGGAACTTTTTTGTTATTGAGAGGGATATTAAAAACGTTTTGTTTTTGATAATTGCTGGTATCAAAATACTGCAAAAAATTCAACTTGAGATCGGTATAAAAATCATCAGTATATATTTTGTAGACAAACGAATCGGTATCTGTATAACACAACTGTACTCGGTCTTCATAAAAGGGTTTAATAATATTGTAATGATAGTTGTACATATGTGATTTAGAAAGCTCTAATACAGTGAAACCGATATAAATTGGTTTATCTAGAATAATTTGGTCTGGTTTCATTTGTATTGCAACTAAATTTTCGGATAGAATAGATACACTATGGAAATAGGGGTTGGCTATAAGTCTCTCAGCGGATTTAAATTTCTTAGTTACTAAATGAACGCTTACTCGGTTTTCAGTATTTTCTAATGTTTTGCCGAATACGCTGTTGTTTAACAACTTAAAAAAGTCCTGTTCGAAGGAACTTTTAGCGTTTTGTCTTAACTGTGTATTTAGTTCTATATACTGTTTTAAGTAAGGACTTTGTCTAAACGTAATAACCCTATGAATCTTACGAAGTATTAAACCGTGCTCAAGACACTTTTTTAAATGAACATAATGTATAACGTACCTATACTTATTATATAAATTAGCAATCAGTTTTTTTGTTGTACCTCCAGGCGGTATACATTTTTCAGGACAAAACGGCAGCTCATTGTGAGACTTATGTAAATGTTCAGGATACAAAAGATCGACTTCCAATATATACCCCCATTCAGCGTTGTCCTCAACATGCTCTACACATAATTGATCTATTTCATTTTGGATGAGAAATCTAAAACTAGAATACGGTAAATATTGACACATGCTAAACCCATACAGATTATTACAGTCTAAGTATACTATGAAAGATTGAGGTTCTGTTGCATTACAGTCAGGCATATATTTATGATTCGCTTTTGCATATCGATGGGAACACATACACAACCCACCACGTATACCGCTTTGAATCATTCGAACCATGGCTAAATCCGACATGAGTTCTAACTGAACCCCTGTCTTAAGCAACATTGCGTCGAACGACAAACTAGGAGCAGTTATGTAAAACGCCGGATCTAGTTTATAATGCTGCTTACATGTTTTTCGGAATTGTTCGAATATATCAGTTAATAAAAGCACATCTGTTTTTAAATATAAATCTGTATAGTCACCCAAATCGTTAATACTGAACATATTCCAAACGGTTTGAGCATGATTGTAATCGTCATCGCTAATATCTTCGTTGGTTAAAGAATTATGAAAATAACATTTAGGTGGTAACGATTTCTGATCGTAACATTTCCAATCTGACATGTAATCATAAGGATATATGCCTTTCCTTGTTAATAAACTAAATTGTCTTTCATCAGGAAATTGTGATTTTAGATAAACGAAATCTGGTGACTGTAAAGTTTTAGCGAGTTTGTCTAAACTTGCGCCTAAAAAGTTGAACGAATCTAAAAATCTTAATTGTATATACTCATTACTAGCAATAGGAATAAACTTTGTAAACGTTGTGTATTTTTCCTTTGTCTTTGGTATAATTCTAATTTGCCCAGGAATTTGACCTAATTGTTTTATAAATAAATGACAATCATAACCAGATAAATTATGAAAAAATATTGGCACAAATTTAGGAACTTTATTTTGTAAGTTGCAATGTCGATGTGCTGCACCACGATAACGTCCTGAAATATGACAGTGATCCCTAACCCGATCGCTTAAGAGCAAATTTTCACATATATGACAGACAACTGCGTGTCTGAAATCATAAGAATCATTTGTAGTAAATAACATAGGTTCGTTTTTTGTTAAAATGGTATGTAGTGCTTTAAGATCGTCAGTTAAAAATTGTATGAATTTGGAAACACAATCAGTACCTCGTTAACATCTATACCCATTATTGGTATTATTAGTAGATGATACGATATTGTAAGCGAACGCAGCAGGCACATGGCGCTGCAAGTTTGATGTCTTGGCGTTTCCGGACTCGTTGCAAGAAATCGGATACAGCAATGTTTCGAAATCAGCGTATATGACAAATGGGACGTCTTGTTTTCTTTCATAATTTTTGAATTTTAAAAATGAACCCTCATCAGGTAATATTGTAACAACACCACCACACGAATGCGTTTCAATTTGATTTAAATTAGGAAAAAATAATAAGCACGTCTCGCAAAAATATAATTTACTGTGGTGTCTGGTTATCTGGTTTCTAACTAATCGCGGTAAATCTTTAATTAGACAATAATGAGTGTTTGTATTATTTTCTAAAAATAAGAGATGGATGCTCTTAGATTTCTTATTAGTAGTTGTGTACAACGGTCCAACAATCGTCTTATTATTTTTTAATCCATAAACAAAAATATTTAAGACAGGGTTATTTTTCTCAAATACGACTATATCAGAAAATGTGATTGGAAATGTTAAATCGCTAATATTTAAAACATCTTTAAAACGGGGATAAGACGTTACTCGGTTAGGATGTTGAGTTGTGGGGTACAAGGCAGCCACAACACACCATAAAAAACAATTTTCATCCCTATTTTGAATATTTAAACATGCTTTTTTGTTTTTTATAGCATTAGGCAAAGGTATAAATCTAGACCCGCTGAGAGTTTGATGTTCATTAATGTTAACTTCTAAATGAGAATTACTTAAAAATGTCCAACCACTATCTCGATGCTCAAATTCTTCTATTTTCTTTGTCAGTATCTCGACTACTGATTTATAAATAAAATCAAAGTTATAATAATTTTTATTTTTATTTTATTTTATTTATTTAAGGAAAAACAAACAGTAGCACAATAAGAAATAGTCTTAATATCTAAATATTACAATTTAACAATCGTGCTAGCCACTACGTTCTCCACAGATTACCATTAAAAGTAATTAAGAAACTAGCTAGCAAAGCAACACAGATACAATTTATTGATACCAATATAAATATCAGTCACTGTCCCAAAACTTATGTAATGGATTTTAAACTTAAAACAAGAAAAAGTATTTTTATTTTGTGTGCGTACATTATTAAAAAAAAAATTACGTTAATATAATTTTATATTTGCTGATCCTTTAGGGCTGCTTGGATTTGCTTTTTAAATGCATTTTTATTAAGATAAAGAATGTCGATTGAATTAAACTCATTATTGTAAGTTTCAACCAAACGATGAAGTGGTGAACGCGAGCCAGCGTTGGATTTACAGAGGCTAGTAGCAAATAGACGTCGAGTGCGTACCTCACGTACATGAACTGTTCGAGGAACCAGGTAACACAGACTCCTAACTAAGTCCGGACAATCAAAATGATTGCGACACACGTTAAACAGAGTCAATAACTTCCAGAAGTTTCCGTCTTGACTTTAAGGTCAGAAGATCATACTTTTTGAGAAGTAAGTGGTATGATATCTTATTACGACAACATCTGTAATTAATCGCACGAAGGTATTTACGTTGTACTAGTTCTAATCGCTCAATATATTTTACATAAAATGGGTTCCAAATAGGAACTGCAAACTCTAACTGTGGCCTAATTATTGATTTGTATAAGTACAAAAAGGTGGAAGGTCGCCGAAAATCCCTGGAAGATCTCATGACGAAACCAAACATTTGATAGGCTTTGTTAACAATTTTTTCTATATGAGTATCCAGATGGAGCTTCGAATCTAGCATAACACCAAGATCGCGGAGAGAAATAACTTTATTAATTAGCGTATTGGCAAGATGATAGTCGAACTCAGTAATATTTTTCTTTTTGGTAAATGTTATAACATGACACTTCGGAAGACTAAGATAAAGCTTATTAGAAGAGCAGTAGTTAGAGAAACGGTCTAAATCCTGCTGGAAGTTAAAACAATCGACTTTATCAGAAATAATTTTGTAGACTTTTAAATCGTCTGCGTATAGAAGAAATTTTGAATTTTGAAAACAGTCTTTTATGTCATTAATGTATAAAATAAATAATAATGGGCCTAAAATGGAACCTTGTGGTACTCCGGAGGTGACCAAAAAAGAGCCAGATTCAAAGCCATTAACAACTACCTTTTGTGTTCTGTTAGTTATATAAGATATAAACCACCGTAGAAGGTCCCCTCTGATTCCATTGTAAGCAATTTTATTAAGTAGTAGTGTGTGATCAATTTTATCGAAAGCCTTCTGAAAATCTGTGTAAACTGCGTCTATTTGTTGTCTATTATCGAGACTATCAAACAGTTGGGACGTGAAAATGAGAAGATTGCTAATGCATGATCTGTCTTTAACAAAGCCATGCTGTTCTTTTATTAAAACACTGCGAATGGCAGTATATAATTTGTTATGTACCAGTCTCTCAAATAGTTTGGAAAAAGCAGATAGTATAGAGATAGGTCGATAGGTCGCTACGTCATGCTTGGAACCACTCTTATGAACTGGTACAATATTTGCATGTTTCCAAACTTCAGGGAAAATACCACATGATAAGCATTTATTAAATAATATGAATAAAGGATAGCATAATGTATCAGACGTGCGTTTCAGTAAAACCGAAGGAATCCCATCAGGACCAGGACCCTTGGTGGAATCAAGTGATTTTAATTGTTTATGTATTTCATCGAGAGATAGCTGCAGTTTGCACAGAAAAACATCGTGGTCAGCATTACTAGAAGGTGGTTCCCAAGAGTCATAGTCAAATGTGGAGGGCTCATATACAGACTGGAAAAATGTAGCAAACAAGTTGCAAGTAGTACTAGGGTCATTGGATGATATTTGATTGTAATGAACCGTGGATGGGATTTTATTAGTAGATAAAAGTGAATAACAAAGTTTTTGGTAGCAAACGACTTCAATTCCTGCTGATCATTTTTAAATAAAAGGAAATACGAAAAAAGTTCAAAGTTAATCTTAACAGTTGTATGTTTTATTAGTAACTGATCTATTAGAGTTTTAACGTATACCTTTACACTATTGAGGAACATTTCTGGAAAATTAATTGTTTGTTCGTTAGTTGCAGTGATTCTGTAACTCGAAATTCTACCTTTAAACGACGAGTTTATAATTGAAACGTTATCATGCAGAAGGGTCGTACTACTGTTTTTATGTACATTAGTACGTAAATGACTTGACCACCGTCGATTATCTACAGACACATTACAAACTGTACAGTATGGCATTATTATTTGTTATCGTTTGATTCACAATAATAAAGTCGTTCAATAAAACTCAAGTAAATACGTACTTACTACTAATATTAAGGATCTTATACAGATACGTTGCTTTTGGGTTGATACTTCACGCGTCGACGTTGGCAAAAGTCGTTCGAGACTAGGTCTGACTTACTCTCGTTTCCTGTTCGTATTGTCATACCATCACATTAATTGGTAAAATAAGTTAGCCATTATATTTCTGAAATCAAACAATATAATGATAATCGGTAACCACTAGACACAAATGCTAATAAAAGTAGAAAATATAGGTATTGGCTTCATATCTTACCTAGATACTTCGTGATTCGACGTTGACAAAAGTCTTTCGAGACTAGGTCTGACTTGCTCTCGTTTCCTGTTCGTATTGTACCATCACATCAATTGGTAAAATTAAGTTTACCATTATATTTCTGAAATTAAACAAATAGAATGATAATCGGTGACCACTAGACAGAATGCTAATAAAACATAATAGAAAATATAATGAATTTATATCTTACCAACAAATAATTGTGTTTTATAATTTTCTAATCGACGTTCGTTTTTAAGAAACCTTGGAAGTCAGAATGTCGATATTTTTGTATTTTTTTTATTTCAATGAAATTTGTGAAAAATTACCAATCTTTATAGACAATTTATTTTATTCTCGATAAAAGAACGAGATATACAACGAGTAATCATGAGGTCTTAGTCAATAATGCTTTGAAATACCTATCAAATTTGGAACCAAATAATTTTATATGATATTGCGTAAAAATTACACGTGTGCTCAACCTACTTATTTTTCCAGTAAGTTGACACTTTTATTTGTCCAAGCTATTTTACCTAAGGTTACCACGAGTTTACATTTATGCACTCGAGCACATTAAAAATGTTCGATAACTAATGTAATCGGTGTAACAACCCTGAGCGCTTTTACTGCATCAACACTAATCAACGTCGATGCTCCTCAAATATCACCTAACCAATTATTTTTCGTATGTGTATAATACGACCAAGAAAAAAGTTGTTTTTTACATAGTTATTTGGTCAGTTGTACATATTCTGAATATAGCGATATTATTGTAAGTTTCTGACTTATAATCAGTGTGTTATCGGTGTGCTCTATACAATCGACTCGACGAGCGTGCCAGTAGTAATCTTCAAGACTCCAAGTACTTATCAGTGATAGTTAGACAGTAGCTGCTCACTGCCACTGTATCAGCCAACCGACTCAACGACATAGTCACTGTCCCTGCCGACCGACTCTTCAAACTAATTATTTGGTATTCCTAAATAATTCAGTGAAAATGTAAGTATAAAAACCAGCATTCTCCACAAACTTCTGACCCTGCATGGTCAACCAAACATTTTTTTAACTTTATGTATTTATTTCAGGTCAGACTCTGAGCACGAAACCTACCTATCAAGTGATGTGATGGAGCACGACTCTAAGTCTAACCGCAAACCAACTCTACCAGTCCCTAGGAAACGGAAGTCAACAAAGCAAAATTTTACGCATCCAAGGTAAACTTTACGATTTATTTGCTTCATTGTTTTGTCAATCAATTGCATATGACAGTCGCTTGATGCAAGCGACTGCTATGCTGATGTCGCGGGTTCAATGCCGGTTCGAGATTAATATGTGTACATGAAATTAATTAATAGCAATGATTTTTTATGTTCCTGTGTATATAAAGTAGTATGTTTTTACTAATAAACAGTATTTAATTGTAATGTATATCCGCTGTCTACTATTCATAGGACATGGTAGCGTTGTGTAGTATGTCTCGTCTCTTATTCTTGTATATTTTGTTTTAAAGCACATTCAGGTTAAAACTATAAATAAATTTGGGTGCGAATTAACAAGAGATCAATTTGTTTGTTTCAGTAAAACATCGAAATCTGACGTCGATATATTTGGCATCAGCCGCAAACATAACAACGGGAGGGCAACAGCGAACAGCGAAACCTCTTCTCTCCCGTCATACTTCGTGAACCGAGTGGCCAACGGCAGTGAGCGGCGAACGACAAGCACGAACGGCGAGTACTACATCGACTGTAAAGTATACAAAACTGAGGACGCGCGCGTCACCGACTCGTTGGAGCTGTGGAAAAAGGCGTTGGTCCGCATTAAGGTCCAGACCGACGTCAATTCTACACAATGGCGTAAACTACAAGAGTTTATTATGTCGACTGATGCTTTATTTCCCGAACCACCAACATATTACGATAAATGATACATTGTTTATCAACGGAATTATAATATTGTAATTTATGCTCACTAAAAATAAATGAATCTCATTAGCATAAGTGTTTCATTCAACCTACATACATGTACCATCCACTATTGTGATAAGGTTGAAAATCTAAGATTCAAAGCGATAGTGAAATCGGTTCGCCGAGCGATCTGTGGGACAGAATGCTAAGAACTCGAACGAATGAACAAATGAACGAGTCGAGTCGAGGAATTGTAATGCATATAGACAATCTTGCACAATAAGTAATCCATTTAACAAATTACGTGTGTGGACTGCAATTAATTAATTTGCTGTCATATATTTACGATTGTAACTTGATAAAACGATTGTGTATGAATGGGCATTCTAGACCACCTTCGTATCGCGCGGCAAGTTTAAATTAATCATAACATATTGTGTTTCACTACTCAATGTGTTGAATGCATTTGATATTATACTACTACGACAGTCGAGTTGATTAGTGGTTATTGGGCAGTCCGAGCCACTGTCCTGTAGCGAGGCTTACTTGCCGAGCTACTGGAGGACAGTGGCTCAGAATGCCCAATAATATACTACTAAAGAATAAATACCCCAACTACTTAACTTTAATACATCAGACGCCAATTGTTATTATAACAGATCGATAAGATCAACTTGCAAATTATTTAGTGATGAGTTCATGATAGGTACTGAATTACAATATGTAAGTAAGTAAGTATAATTATAATCCTTTTTTTTAGATTGCTATATAACTACAGTAGTTTTTTAGGTACCTACTCAACGGTTAAAGAAAAGTACAAGTAGGTAGTAGTTAAATATTTTATTGAAGTATTTTTTATTTTATTTTATATCATTACTATAAACTAAATAAAACCAAACTATCAGGTTGAAAATCTTTTCTAAAGAATTGTCAACCACTTAACGAATAAAACGCTTCGAGACAGATGGACTATAGGTACTATAAGTGACCTCACAAAGGTTTAATTATTTTCTTATGAGGTACGGAACCCTTAAATGATGAATCCCTCCTCCATCCAAAGTAGCCACTAATTGATTCCAAAAACCCTGAGTTTGAGGCCGAAAAATACTGTAACTATCATGAAACTAAAATGACAGCACCCAGACCGTTCGGTAGCGTCGCACGCAACCATGTCGCACTGTCGCAGTACAAAAAGATTTAAAAATATATACATACCTATAATATTTTTCAGTAAAATATTTCCCAAACACAGCTAAACTTTTAAGGATATGTTTAATTAGCGAGTCGGACACGCTTACGCTTACCTACTAAAAATGGATGACATCTTAGATCAACTGTAGGTATTACACTGTCACAGTATTACAATAGGAAATATTGTAATACTGTGACACTGTATTACACTGTTACATAATTATTATTATTAACATCGATCTCCACTTACAGGTAAGATTGTTTAATTTGTAATCCAATTACCTACACCTGTATAAAACAACACTAAATTCCTAGAATTGATATGGGTAATATTATGTCATGAAGGGTAGGGTCATGAACTCATAACATGAAAATAGTTATAGCTAATAACCAAATTTCACAAGGATACAGGACAACCCGTGCATCTATACTAATATTATATAAAAAAAATGGTGGTATGTTAGTTTGTATGTAGGTACCCCCTACATACAAACTAACATACCATTTTTTTTATATCTCCGAAACTACTCATCCGATTTCAAAAATTCTTTTACCAATAGGAAGCTACATTATCCCTGAGTACTGTAGGCTATATTGCTTTATCAAAGAATTAGGGATCCTTGAGAAAATTCACGCGGACGAAGTCGCGGGCAAAGTGCTAGTATTACATAAACAATACACACAACCAGGATTTTGTAATCACTTACTATTGTACCGACGGCCCCTCTTATTATCATTAAAGGTATAGGCTGCAAAAGGATAAATAGGTAAGTTATTACACGACTGCCCAAGAGTGTATTTTTACATAACTGCTTCGTTCCAGTAGGTACCTAAATGTTTACCAGCAATGTTTGTCTAAATTAATTAATAATCGAAATATATATATTAAAAAATCAGCTTACCCCGCACGTTCATAGAAACAATTTGACATTGACAGCGCCTCGATTGCGTAGCAGTAAGGGCAGAGCTGGGCAAAATACATGCTTTGCTTTAATTAAAAAACAAATTACAAAATACTATCTCGCACGTATTTGAAATACGAATTACAAAATATTTTTAAGTCGTATATTTGAAATATTAAATACAAAATACAGTATTTTAACTATTTGTATTTAAAATACAAAACACAAATTACAAAATACATAATTATAGGCTGTATAAGTGCGGTGCAGTGTAGCCAACTTTTAAGATTCACATAATTATTCAGTTGTAGCCCTCAGATTATGAAACAAAGGCAGAGAGACCATACGGAACACTGAGAGTGAAGCCAAAAAAGCAAATACAAATTTTATAGCGAATACCTACAAGGCGCTTCGTGCTGTACTGACACGAGTCAGTAGGTATAGCACGAATCGGCGCATCGTTAAAAAAAACAAATAAATACACAAATTCAAAAGCGAATACAATTTCAAATTTTTTTCAATACAATCACGAGATTGTAGCTATTCGTTTTTGAATTTGTATTTGCTGATTTCGCTTCACTCTCAGTGTTCCGCGCGGTCTATCTGCCTTTTTTTTTCATAATCTGAGCGGTAGCCACATTGCATACGAAAGTTATAGAGCGCTATATATATTAAGATCGCTAAATGTATTTATGTTCAAATGTATTTTGAAGCCATAAGTATTTGAAATACTAACTACAAAATACCTCAGCGTCAGGTATTTGAAATACAAATTACAAATTATTTTTTTAAGAAGTAATTGAAATACAAACACCAAATACGTATTTGTATTTCAATTAGGTACGTAGTAGTTAGGTAGTACTAGTAATTCAAATACTGCCCAACCCTGAGTAAGGGCTTACTCACACGTACTACAACTACACCACAACGCGCAGCTTATAGCATTTTCCCAATTGAATATGAACCTTACTCTTTTGTTTTAAAGTTGAAAATCTATCAAAGAAATTTAACAGAGTTTTGTAGCATTTATTTGATGTGCTGGCCTCTGTACTACAAAAACGTGTCTTTGTGATGGTTGCTCGCGTGGTAGTGGTGTGGCTACAATGTTGTCGTTATCATCGACGCGGTTGATTTTGATAGCAAAATTTGGTTCATGTGAATCAAAACTATTCGTTTTCATACAAATTATCACCAGCCCACAAGTTGTCGTTGTGGTGTGGTTGTGTGGTACGTGGGTGGGAAACAAGCCTAAGAGCGCTTTTCGTAGTTCAAGTGTTACTAACTATTTCATCTGCGGTTGAACGTAGGTATACTTAGGCATGATTTCATTTTTCATAGCAACCTAATATATCTGAAGATCAACTAAATAAATTGCAAGTTAATTTAAACATTTATAATAAGAGTTTCCTTAAAAATTTGGCGGACATACACAATACCAAGTCGAGTTGATTTTGGATGCTCTAAACAGACATATATTGATATCCATCATCTGAAATGTTTATGAAAATGTGAGAAAAAGAAACAACAATATAGTACCTACAGCCTTTTTAGTGATCTCTGTGCTTTTGTTCACTTTATGTATGTACAGCATTGTAAGTACAGAATGCTGTGGTTGAATAACCAATCAGCTCTTATCCCCAAGGGCATGAAGACCTAGTGTTTACTTAAAAAAGCTAAGTACAAATATTTTTTAGCGAACTTCACTTAATATGAATGGTAAAAGATTATGAGTATCACTTGTTTGTGATACAGTCATTGCCTGATTATTTTTAAATATTTTCATTGTTACTCATATACTTTATACACTGTGGCATTTTAATTGTCTTATAACAGCAGCCCACTCCTTAGATTAAATGACTACTAATCATCTATTAAAAATAATATATTATGAACATTAGAATAATTTAAAAAGTGATAAATAGCAGAACAAAGCCGTTCTGTTTGATGCTTTTAATTGCCACCAACTTCCAAATCTAAAGTCATGTGTGTACTGTGCTAAAGTTATTTATCACCTTTTAGATTTTGAAGGTGGTTGTCTTTTTTGTAAAAAAGCTTTTTACTATTTATCACTTTTTAGTACCTTCTTATCATCCAAATCCATTAAGAACCGGCAACACAGTTAAAACAGGGCTACTCCAAAGATTGAAGAAACTAAATCATTGTCTATGTAGATTTTTTTAGGGATTTTGTTGAATTTTCAAAAAGTGCTGAATCAATTTCGATAAAATTTATATGGGACCACCCCTGAAGCATACCCTATCCATAAGAAAAAGAGTTTTCAAAATCGATTTACATTTGCCGGAGAAATAGCGTAACAAATATATATTAAAAAAAACATAAAGTCGAATTGACACCTCCTTCTATTTTGAAGTTGGTTGAAAATATGAAAATATTCAATAAGAATGATGCGTCGTAGTTTGAAACACCCTGTAAACGCGCGCGGTTCGAATCTGAGTTCCAAGGACGGCGCAGAATTCAGCTGCAACATCTTTATCTCTTTTACTCTAGAGCAAAAATGTGTTCCTTACTATTCTCAATAAGTTGCAGTTTGTAAGGGTTTAAAAGTCACCTAATTCCAATTCTTCTTTCATATTTTTACGGGCTTTAGTGTTTAGAGGTATTTAATGTCGGATATGTTAAGTGGACCACCTTTGTAAGGCGACTAAAATACCACAGTGTATTATTAATTCCATCCAATTAAGAACTGAATTTCTTGGGGTTTTTAAACCTTCAGCTTGCGCTAAAACGTGGAGCTGCGGACACCAGCCCGTAATTCTATACGTGGCGATAAGCCAATTAATCAACTTGCGTATCGGCCCTCCTGGGAGCTAACACATATCTTTAGATGAATGTTCTATAGGGTTACAAAATAGAGCATACTGAAACTAAAAAGAGCAAAACTGTAAAAGACATGTTTACCTGACTGACATTCTGAATCACTTCTGATATAATAAAACAATATAGGTAGTAGTAATAGAATAAGTTATTCAACAAATGTTTCATACATACCGTAGACGATTTAGTTTTATGTGTTTTGATATTAAGATGTGTGTATTTCAGAGTAGACTCTTTAAGCAAATTTGCAACCAGATCTGTCTTCTCATTGGAGTCCTCGATCACGACCCAGTGGAAGTTCTTCACATGCATCAAAGTTTGTGATAACCTGGAAAAAAGTTGGTTTAATAAAATTTTCTCTAGTATAGTACTAAAGCAATGTTGGCAGTGCAGGTTGACTTAGGGTTGATATACACATATTTAAGCAGGTTGACGCATTCAGTTCGACATTCTCTATATACAACATATGGCAAACCAAATGGGTTGACCCGCTAAGTTTATAGTGACATCCAGTGTCTGGAATGAAAATCAACAACCAACAATTGACTATTTGAAAATTAAATAAGTACCTAATAAGGTTTACTTGAGGTAAATAGTTACAGACAAATAAGTCATTTGGTATGTTATACTGGAAAAAATATTAATTTTTCTCCTACACTGCTAATATTTATTTTCATTCTGTGCATAACTTTTAATCTTATGGCATACAAGAATGACGTAAAAGAATTGAGTACCTATGTAGCACACACAACATTGTTTAAAAGTAGTTGCTGCTTGCATACCAAATAGGTTGTTCAAATGTACCCAGGTATGTTCTGTTGTAAAATTTTAAAAATAATAACCGGCCCGTTCCAAATGAAGATCAAGGTATTTTTTTTTTCTAATAAACTAAAGTATATGGTTTTCTTTAAATAATAGATATATTTCACAATAAATTTAGCTGTTTATTATATATTTAAATGTTATTTTTAATAAAACTAAAGGCCAGCTGAAAGAAATATTACTCAGATTTTAAACGATACTAAACCAGAGTTCAGTCTTAGCATAATTCTAATAGGGCATAAAATTGTATTTAAGTATTAATTTATTATCTGCTTTGTATGCACAGCATGCATTTACCTTTAATTTAATAAAACACCAGACAATATTCCCAGAATCAAAATGTGAGTAATTTAGTTTTACATGAGTAATTATAGCACAGATTTCTTTGAACTCCACAAATAAAGCTCACCAGTACCGACGTACTTTTTGTCAGAGGGTCGATATAATTTCCATGACAAACAAGTAAGTACCTATTTTCAAGGTAGTGTCTTATTGTGCAAGCCCATCAATTGACCAATTAAAATAATTGCCGGTTTACCGAGAGTAGGTACCTATTGCCAAATACTTTAGTCAAACAAATGATGTAAGATAAACTATAAATCAAGGGCAGAAGAATCACGATAAACAATTCATACCTTGTAAGATCCGCCTTCTGTGAGAGTCTCACGTACGTCGGAGTAATCCCGTAAATCACTGGGAGATATGAACTCACTTCTGCATTAAATTGACATTGAAAAACGGGCCTAGTGTTAAATATAAACAATAAAACGAAAATCAACATCCCGATTGCTAGATATTGCTTTTTGATGTTTACAAAAGGCATCTTATTGTCAATCACTTTTCGTTCCGTTATTTTTCTACGAACACTTCGCACGTGCGTCTCACAGTCGATAATGCATTATTGTACACAGTGCAGTTTACAATTAATAGTAAATTAACTCGTAACTCGAGTCCGCTGTTGCGGCCGATTCGCCGTCCGCCGTCGACGAATGACAGACAGATCACAGATCAGATTGATTTTTGACGCTTTCTTTCAGTCGCTACTTCAGATAATTGACTTTACGTTCAACATGCGGCAGAACAGATAATAAATAGCATAAGTGGATTGTTTGTCTCTTTCTGTCTAACGCTAACATCGCCTTCCACAAAAAAGATAGAGAAGTTTCACAGCAATGCAGATGTAATTGAAAATGTAAAAAATTGGTTTAAATATTATTTTCCCGTTTGGAGCATCAGATTTAAAGCCTAGTCCATACGCTTGGCAAACAATGGCAAACAGCAAACAACAAACAGCAAACACCTACATGTGGATGGGTGTTTGTATATGTTTGCCTGTTCCTGTTTGTGATCGCCACTGTTCGGGGTCGGTGTCGGTTTTTCTTCACAGATCAAAAGCTGTTCGGCAAACAGTTCGCGGTGTTTCCATTCCATACGCTTGGTAAATGTTCAGTGCTGCGCACGAGCCACAGGCGCGAGCTCACGGGTGGTGAACGTGTCGCATCAATACCTCGTTAGCAGCAGTTTTTGGCGCGTTATCATGTCCGATTGGTCAGAAGATACAACTCTTTGTTTTTTAGAAGCGTATCAAAATGAGCCATGTATTTGGAATTCGAAAGACATTAACCACAAAAATAGGCAGAAGGTCCACGATGCGTGGACCCGCATTAGTGTGATAATCTGATAATGGATAAAAATGTGAAAGAATTAAAAAATAAAAAATAAATATTAATGGCTACGTTCAGGAGACACTTTAAAAAAAAACAAGACTCGATTCGTTCTGGTGCAGGTTGGTTTTGAACTTTTGACTATTATTACTTTTTATCATTACATGGAATTTAAGTTTTGAGAGATAACATGCTTAATTAGGAGCTTATTCTTGGTGCTACTATCGCCACACAGAAGTTGAATTTCACGTACTTACCTATAATTGCATACCTACCTATTCCAATACTTTTTCTTTCTTGAATCTGATAAAATATGTCTTATGTTTTAGGAGCAGACGATATCTATAGACCCATATGGTTTGCTTACGACCTAATGGAATCATTTTTGGGGCCGGTGCATACAAGCACAAATAATATAAATACAGAGGTAAGTAAAACTATAAATATTTTTCGTAGTGGTTTATTAGTAGGTACATATTGTATCAAAAACCCCCAACGCAAAACATAAAAGCAATTATTTAAAAAGTAAAAAATAATATCTTTTGTTGAGCCATCAAATGTTTGTTCGTTGAAATGGCGCTATAAAGTCGCGGCGGGGTACCCCGTAAGTCAAATCTCATTGCAAATCCATGAGTTCGCTATTTTACCTATTTAGCTATTGCCGACTTAGCGGGGTACCCCCGCCGCGACATTATAGCGCCATTTCAACGAACAAACATTTGATGGCTCAACAAAAGATATTATTTTTTACTTTTTAAATAATTGCTTTTATGTTTTGCGTTGGGGGTTTTTTAAATTTTTAATTTAATTTTTATTTGAAAGTTTTTAAATGTAATTTAGTCTGGTTTTGAGAAGTTGTAGATACGTCTAAAGTTGTATTTCGTCACATGGATCTTTTTTTATATTAAAGATATCACCCTGAGAATGCGTTTGGTATATATAATTCGCCATTTTGTGGTGCCGGTCATCTTGGCCTTGAAATTTATCATAGTGTAAAGTATTCTACTGGTGAAGCCCTTTCATTTGATACCCATATTGATGGAGTTGTGAAAAAATATGTGATTAGCTATTTTGTAGCGGCGGCCATCTTGGACCGATTTTCATCAAACATAGCTAAGAACACTCCCGACTAATTCACCTTTCAAATAAAAAAAACAAAAACAAAATCGGTTCATCCGTTCGGGAGCTACGATGCCACAGACAGACACACACACACACACACACACACACACACACACACACACACACACACACGCACACACACACACACGCACACACACACACACACACACACACACACACACACACACACACACACACACACACACAGACACGTCAAACTTATAACACCCCGTCGTTTTTACGTCGGGGGTTAAAAATATATAAGTATACACAAACTTACTATGCTAACTAATTAGGCATGAGTTCGATAAATCAAAACGACTTCAAAGTCCGATTTCATAGGTACAAAAATCGATTCGTATCAATTTCTCAAACTTGAACTTTCTTGACTTGACTTGTTTCTTGGAACTAGAAAGAATGTATGTACCTAAAATTTGTTTACGTAATTTCAACTAATGCATATTTGACCTTGGTGACAAGTGCGAGCTTCGCATTGTTAACATAACAAGTGAATTGCATACCTAATTGCCGTGTTTATTTATTGTGGAGTGTAAAGATATTAGACAACAATAATTATTTACCTTGTGAATTGTAGGTAGGTTTATATAAATTACAATTAGGTACCTACCTACTTTTTACTAGTATATCAATGACCTATATGTAGGTATACATTTTAAATTATTAAATGAATATAATATGCTATGCCGACCTACAAAAATATGAAGTGAATTCTTCTCTTATCTGTTTGGCGTGCACGGCTGACTTACGTGGTATGTTTGGAACATCCTGAATTGCATTATAACAACTGTTGTAGTTTCGCCAAGATCCAGGTGTTATTAGTTGGCCATTTCCATCAATTACATCAAAAGTTCCTGGAGGGGTATATCTTTCTGGGGAGGTTTTCCTTAGGAAGTTATGTATTAGCACACAGGTCATTGTAATGTGTGATACAGTACTCGGATCTAAATCAATTGGGCGACGATAAATTCGAAATACTGATGTTAAAACTCCAAATGTGTTTTCTACTACCACCCGAGCTTTCGATAAGTTTTGATTAAATATTCTTTTTGGTGAACCGACGTTATGCTGTCCTGGGTAGGGTTTCATAACATGCTCACTTAATGCAAAAGCGCCGTCGCCTATGAAAACGTACGGCACATCAATGTTCGATCCAGGAAGTGGGCATGGTGTAGGAAAATCTATTTCGTTTCTAGAGATCTTTTGCCATAGTAACGAATTATTAAAAACGCCACCATCACTGATTCTCCCTTGGCATCCTATATCTGCAAATATAAATTTGTAATTGGCATCAACTAACGCCAAAAGAACGATGCTAAAGGTTTTCTTATAGTTAAAATGGGTACACTACATAAATACGAAAAACTTTATTCCGAAAGTCAGAAATACGAATTTCAAAATACCGATTTTCATAATTCCGAATAGTCCAAAATTCCTAATATGGCAACTCCGATTTATCATTCATCCTATTTTTATAATACTAAAATTTCAAAATTCCGAACGTTTATAATTACTATTCTCAAAATATCGAGTTTCAAAAGATCGAATCACATCGAATAACAAAAAATCCGACATAATGAAAATTCCGAACATCAAAAATACGAATTCCGATTATTAAAATTCCGATTATTAAAATTCCGATTATCTTTATCGTTATCGTGCAATCGTTTATCGTGCAAGCAAGCATGCAGCATGCAAGCAAGCATGCAGCGTGCAAGCAAGCATGCAGCGTGCAAGCAAGCATGCAGCATGCAAGCAAGCAAGCATGCAGCATACAAGCAAGCAATCATGCATCATGCAAGCGAGCATGCAAGCGAACATGCAACATGCAGTAGGCATGGTTTCTGTCACGGCTACGGCGTTGCGGGGCTCCGGCGGTACCACGCGAGCTTATCGTCGCAGATGGTATTCACGCTCACCACCGCAGCTTCGGCTTACTGGCCGGCTTCGCCGGCCAGTCTCAGCCGCGGCGGCGGGCGTTAAAACCACCTGCTCCTCAGCTCGCTGGCCGCCTTGCCCCTCCGCGCCTACGCGAATTTAAATTACACTCTAGGGGTAGGGCAGACAAGACTACGTGGAGTCGGTTTCACAGCAATTCGTTTCTGTCATTAACTTTTGTAGCACAACATATTGACTTTTTAAGATTATTTTTGTTATTGTCTTTCTTTTTATACCTATATGTTTTTGTTGAAATAAATTCCATAGAAAAATACACCGAATAAACAATATTTGTTAAAAAGTAATTCTACTGTTTGATAAATTAGTTAAACAAAAAAATTTGATTAAAAATTCTTTGAATTGTGTTTCTGTGAAATATGTTTCATTCAAGTAAATAGTCTTTGAAACAATAATAGTCGAAATAAAAATACAAGAACCAAATATTATATGAAACATTTTCTGGGAAACGAAATTCTATGAAATTTCTGTCTGCGAAACAAGTCCAAGGCGAAGAATCAGAATCCTGATTTTAACAGTTTATTCGAAATATTGAAATTCGGAATTTCGTTTTTCGGACCGAGAACTCATCGAGCATTTGATTCTTCGAACATATGAAAATCGGAAAACAAACAAATCGGATTCACGACATTCGGTAAAATAACTTTCGTGATTTTAAATAATAGAGATTATAATTTTTAGGTGTTATGAAATTCGGACTTTTGAAAATCGGAATATCGAAATTCGGAATAAAATATTTCGGAATATTTGGGTGTTCCCAGTTAAAATACTCCGTTCCGCTATGAGGTGGATTTTCTATAACAATATGTTTGCCATCTATGGAACCCAGGCAGTGCGGAAATTTTCTTCTATATCTTTTTTCGATATTCATCCAAGCATCTTTCGTTGATGGCATCTGAAATAAAAATTGAAACAATGTGAGATACAACGTTAATAAACTAAACTAATAATAACATTTTCTTATTTTTTAGGAAGTGCCATCACAAGAAATGCTGAATGAAAGTGCAGCTTTAGCGGAAGAAGGAGAAGACGTAGATGGTAGTGATTCAGGGCACTCGTCAACTTTGCAAACACCAAAACCACCAACTTCCCGTCGTCGTCCTGCTAAAGATATAGCGGAACGGCAGATGTCTTCAGCTTTTGGGCAATTAACCAATATGTTAGCCAAAAGGCAAAAAGAACCTCAACCGCCACTAAAGGAAGAAGATGACTGCGAACTATATGGAAAATTGTTAACCCAAAAGTTGCGAGAACTGCCTTCTGATGACAGAAAACTGATGATGTATGACATAGATACCTTATTTGTTAATAGAATTAAGGAGAAACAGAGGTGTCAAACCATATCTTCTTATCACTCAGTCCCATACCAAATGCGCATTACTTCACCAATGCCAAACCGGCCGTCAACCTCCCAAACATCCTATTCCGAACCTTTTCCAAATACATCCCCTTATCTAAACCGTCCATCGCCTTCCCCAACGTCGTACTCTGAACCAACGATTTCATACCAACCATCCACTTTCCAAATGTCACATTGTGAAACCTTACCAGTTAAATCGCCAGCAGAAAACGAACCATCGAGTTCTCAAAGCATTCAATCTCATTATATCTCCCAACCGGACTTAACTCCCACCATTTAGATTATATCCAACGAATTAATTTCACCACACACAGGACAAAATATTATTAATAAAGCATTACTTAAAGCTTACGAAGACTTTGATAACTGTAAAAAATGAATAATACTAAATATTATTCATTTTTAAGTTTCCGTAGTTCCGGTTTTCATTTTTCACACTTATCGCCTATGTAAAAATATAAATAAATAAATTACAAAAATGTATGGTCTTATAATAAACTGAAACAAAAAATGCCTTACCTTTATTTCGTCTCTCAGAACTTGGTTAATAGCATTGCAGACTTCAGGTATGATTTTTGATATTATTTGGGGGGATACTTTGAATAAATAGTGTAAACTTTTATAACTGTCACCACTTGCGATGAATCTTAATGTTATTGCTAGACGATATTTAGCTGGTATGGCGTCTCTGAAGTCAGTATCTTTCTTCGAAATTAGAGGTGAAATTTTGTTTAGCAAATATTCAAAATCTGCAAAACTCATACGACAAAAGTTGTGAAACTGTCCTGATGGTTCGTAAGCAGCTCACTAAATTTTTCTTCTATAAATTCTCTAAAACAAAAAAAAACGTGAATTAGAATTAAATAATACCTACACTGAAAATATACCCTATTTGTATTACTACGTTTACTTACCTTGTGCGATTTTTGTGAATTTTTATCATCCACCATCGCCTTCGTCTTCTTCTTTTGAGTTCATTTTGTTTAAATTTAAAATAAAAATAAGTCAAACCGAAAGTGATAGCTGCCACAAGCTCGTCGTCCGCCATATTTGCCGATCCACAAAGTAAGCGTGAAGACGACTGTTTGTGTTTGATGATTGTGGTCGATGTTTGGAACTTTGTTTGTGTTTGTGGCATATACCAAGCGTATGGACGGGGCATTTAATTTAATTCCATACATGTTTAGGAACTGTAGACGAAAGTCGAAAATATTAGATTTATTTCTAACTCTTAGAGAGGTTGCTAGCGCCACCTGTTTTGATTTTATAAAACTATCCAAGAGCCAATTGAAACTTGTTCGTAAATGCTCTACTAGATGGCAGTAAAGCAAGAACATGATTTGAAAAAAAAATTAAATAGAAACGAGTTTCTTATTTCCGTTTTCGAGTGTAGCTTCCAAACAAAACTCCGGTCCGGGAAAGCATTGCTAGGCAAGACAATCAAACGTTTTCAAACAATATAAATTGGGTAAAACGGGAATATTTAATCGCAGAATTTTAAAGGCTGTGCTGCAAAGTCCGTTCGGCGGCGTCTCCACCAAATAAACTTGGTGCTAGTGTGGCAATGCTTGCATTTATAGCACCCAGCGTACAGCGCCCTAAGCGTCCAGTTCAATAACGCATAGGGCTACCCGCCATATTGTAGCATAACAGGCATGTTCGCCGAGGCGCGCACCGATTGTTTTCACGCGACGACGATGTGCAAGCGGTGCGCGTCCCTGGTGCGCAGAGTGCGGGGCAGTGCCAACGTTGTCCTGGCGATGATTGCTAACAGATCAACAGACTGGATTGCCGATTGATTGGCCGTACATCCGGCAATGATGTATCTATAGTAGGCATGTTGTTACTACATAAACGTTGGTCTGTTTGTTTCTTGTAATTTTTGGACGTAGCCTACCTAGGCGCAGGCTATGTAACGACGGAGGACAGCCATATCAATTGGATGCACGCAATGTAACCACCGTTTGGTTTTAGGCCCTTTTGTGGACAAAAGTTGCCAAGGAAGAACAATAAAGCCATTCTCAGTATTAACAAAAACCGGACGTGTGCGAGTCGGACTCGCCCACCGAGGGTTCCGTTCAAATTCCGTGGTTTGATCGATCACCCATACAATTATGACCGTGCATACCTCAATGATTTACGTTCTTTAAATAAAGACTATATTTTTTATGATTAAATTACAAATGTATAGTTTTCAGACTTTTTCCTAAACTTGTAGTATAAGTATTTTTTTTGTTATAAGTAGTCAAAGTGAAATGATTTATGTAACTTGATTAAAATAAAAATATAACCCATGCTGTCTCACAGCAGTGAAACAGCATAGGGGCAAGTCTTTTCAGGAACTTTTCTCCAGTAGGTAAATGTGAAAGTGACTTTGTATGTTTCTCACGCTTTCACGGCTAAAATGTTAAACCGATTATGATGAAATTTGATATGAAGATAGCTTGAACCCTGGAAAGGGATATAAATAGATTTTTTAATCCGCGACTTCGTCTGTATCCGCGATAACCGACGTTCATACATCGCATACACATACTTATAGGTACCTAGGTACTGAAAGCTCAAACCTGGTACCGGATCGATGTACGTATTCTCGTGGCATGTTCTATCAGTGATCGGAGGTTCCTGGAATTAAAGACGGCAATGCAATTGAGCACTTTTATATAATCGAAAGAGCACGTCGGTCAACGACGGCGCTAGGCTAAACCATACCTACCTTGATAAAAAAAAACTTTTTTGAAAAAAGAGAACCGCCTTCAAAAACTAAAAAGTGATAAATAACTTTAGCACAGAACACACATGACTTTACCTTCCACTTTTTAGTGCCTCCTTATCACCCAAATCCATTAAGAAACGGCAATGTGTTGGTGTTAAAACAGCGATTGAAAGTCCTCTAAAGATGGAAAGATAGGAGAAACGAAAACGTCTTCTCAGTTATTGTTGTTTTTTTCAAAAAGCGCTGATTAAATTTCTGTTTCTTGTAAACTAAAACCTTCTCCAAAATGTAACAAACACTTTTCTGAAAACCGCATCAAAATCGGTTCAGCCAAACGGGAGATAATCGCGGACAAACATACATACATACAAACATACGGGTCGAACTGATAACCTCCTTTTTTGAAGTTGGTTAAAAATCATCAGGGATTTGTAAGAAAAGGAGATTGTTCATTCTACTATAGACCACGGTTGCGCAACAAAAATTTTTGTATGTTTAAATAAATTGGAGATAAAAGAGGGGTGATGTCGTACTTTTAAAGGAAATAAAAATTATCCATGTATTCTGTGGGGGTTTTCGTTGTTCTTTGATTTTCTGTTCAGTTTTGAGATTAGTTTTGTAACAGACCTTTCACCATAAAAACAGTCCAATATGATTTGATTTCACATAAGATAATAGATAATAGTTTAAACAAAATAATAAATGATCCCATATCAATAATATTACATATGTAATTCTTTTTAATTCTATTCATAAGTAGGAAGCAAATACTAAATGTGGGTTTGTATAGGAAGTAGATAATAAAAATACTTTAATATAGGAATGAAATATAGTTTTATTCATTTATTAATTCATAAAACAATTTACATTATGTTGAATATACACATGCTTTACACATACAAATACAAAGAACTATGATTTATTAATTAACATTTCTTTTAAATATAAATGTCAAATAGTTTTAAAAATAATGTCTAACAGTTATAAATATAATGTCTAATAGGTAGTTATAAAAATAATGTAAGTTAAAGAAAAAAGGAATTTAAATCATTTATTATTGGTCCATAACCTCTTCATCATAATGTCATCTAATAAAAACGGAGCCGGCGGCTCAACAGACCTAAATCAAACCCAACTAAGATACCACAAAATAGTCATAACGTGAGCACAGCATCCCACTGTCCGATTACCCACCCAACAATTGCTATAATAGCTAGTAATATCATCTACTGAGTTGCTGTTGAGATTGCCATCGAAACTAGTTGGACGATCCTGGCAACACAGTGAGTTAATCCGTTTTTCTCAATCTATAATATCTACTGAGTTACTTGCAGCCCTATTAACTAAAATGTAGGCGTAGTACACCTTATTGCCAACAAGTCGTGACTTAATTTTTCTCTTTACTAATTACTTGTCCGTTCCCAGAGACAAAGGCAAGTCAAGGTTTTACCAAATTAACATATTTATGTAGGCTATAATTTTTTTATTTATGCTCTAACAGTAACATTTCCTTTATAACAGATGGTATTCTACAGTTTTTACTTTATACAGAACGGTTGTCCGTTCTGTATTACTACAGTCATCAAAAATACAATGCCGTGATGATGCAGCAGCTTTTTTATATATACGTGAGATTATTTTGGGGCGGTATACAACATTATGCTCCTGATGCAATTGCTGAATGGGTTGTGGTGGTGGTGTCGGTATTGATAAATTCCTTGAAGACTTAAAAGTTTCTAATATACAAACCCTGTCTTGACTTGATGTAGGAACATCCATACTACCTTGTGGTGCAGAAACTTCTTCATGAACAATCTGCTGTTGCCTATTCTGATCTTGCTGAGTTTGTCTCCTTACACTTCTATAAGCCTTTGTCAAACAACATAAGCAAACTTTTTCAAGTCTGTGTACCAAAAATCAATTCACATATGTGGAATAAACAACAATAATACACTGAACCAAGTTAGAAAATAGCATGCTCCATATTTCATGAGGTGTTTGTGTAAAATCTAAGAACAGTTCTCGGATTGTACACAAACACCATTCAATATTTTAATGCAGCAAGTGTTATTAAACATATAGATACCTGCTGAGATGGTATGCATGACATGATGACATTTCCCTCAGGCCTATCAATTGATACTTTGTGTGTCTTAGCTCTTAATATGTAAGATCCGCAGACAAACCACACTTGTTGATGTCCATAAGCTCGTACAGCAGTTGATTCACTTGACAAGTTTAGAGATGCTATTTCTAGTATTGCATAACATTCTTGACAAAGGACATCTTCAACTGACATCTAAAAATAAATGTAACAGATATACAATATATTTAGGTTAGATAATGGTCTTAGTATTAGTTTAAAAGAAAATATATCTAGATCATTATCACAGACACAAAAGCAAAACAATATCAAATCAAACTAAGAAAAGTATAACCATACTCTATTTATATTTATTTATTTATTTGCCCAGAAACGGTATGTTTACAAAAATGGTCATATAATACAATAGTGCTACATGTGGTTCCGTTTTAACGGTATGCAAACAGATATATAATAGCATTAATAAGAAGCTCGTAAAAGCAGGAATGCAAAATATTTTATTTTGAAGATAAGTTAAAACAATTTTATTTAAAATTATTTTACCATAACTTTGATAAATAAATCTAAGATAGTACTAAATATGAATGTAAAGAAAATAAGGATTAGGTATTTTAAAGATTAGGTAACATTTTAATAGAATTATAGTGAAACTAATACCATTCCCAGTGTTGTTCATTCCTGCTTCTTTTAGGTTTTTAGCATTGACACTGTAATGTTGAATTGGAATGAATTATTACAACTAAATGAAAGCCACATAATTTCATAAGATAAAATATTAAAATAGTTAAAATGAAGTGTGACGGCTGCAGTAAAAATAGATTATAATAAATTCGACGTCTATCATAACTGTAACATGTTTATTGTACTTTTGTTACAAAGTGTGCATTAAAAATAACTTTTTTCAACTTCTGTCTAATGCACGGAATAATAAAAACAAGTGGAAGTGCCACGTAGCCATCGAACGTGTGGCACAATTATGTGGAAATGATCAACATTTGTTCAGTCGCGATCAACTACTTGCTGCGACGTGACATATCGCACAATATCGCACGTAAGGAAAAAAAAATCAACCATGCCTTATTGTGCAATTTTTACATGCAAAAATGATAGCAGGTCAAAGAATGTTTCTTGCAGAGGTATATCGTATCACCAAAAAGTATAAAACTATCATATATTTCAATATAATCGATTTTTATTGACAATACCATATTTTTGCTTTGATGCGAACTAAAAACTACCTTATGTCTATTCACTAAAGTCTAAATTAGCTTGCTCGCTGTCTTGACTGTAGGTAATCGTTTTACGTGGCATAAATTCTAGAAACTTCGACGCTACTCGTTTAGGGATGAGACACATTAATGCAAATAGTTCGTGTCGACAAAACAATAACACAATAACAATAACATGTTTTTAAAGTACCTAACTTTTTTTTTAATAAATAAAAGTACGAGTTTGAAAGAATGAGTTTTAAAAACCTTATACCTATATTCTGGCAAATAGTCATTCATTCGCGGTTAGACGTAGGCCTATAAATATTCTATTAATACATGTATATTATAGTTTATTTTCATGTACAAAAATTGAGATGTCAATTATGTTTTTAAAAGACTGTCACATATTTAAAAAAGATATTGTCATGTCTAAAACAATGCGTCATTTCATTGGGATGTCAATCAATTTCCTACATACAATCATATTACGGACTCAATGAAAGGTATCGCAGAAAAATATGTCAATACATCATTAGTTAATCATCATTTTTGATCCATTACGTACATTAAAAAGATTAATATATTTCTTACATTGTACTAATTATCGATAACTTGACCACATCTCTTATTGAATAGCAAAATAGTTAACAGTTGCATGCGAAAATGACATCTATTCTTAGTAACAATAGATGTCATGTTAAGTAATTTGGTAACAGCGCTCTCTAGCGACGAATAGCTGAACTCGTTGGACATTGCTCGAACTGGATTGTTAGATGGAAAAAATCTGTTTAGTGATTTGGTCATGTAAAATAATAGCAACGTTTGTCAGTTGTGATACTATTTAATTTCGAACAACAATAAAATAAGCTTTTCGCCAAAGTTGCGTTCATAATTTGTAGCCAATTATATCATCGTTTTCTGTGTATTGCAAGTACGTTTTAATTTGCAAATGTGTGAGTTTGGCGACACTGGATCCAGTATTAAGTAAGACTAAGGGCACTTCCTCTTGTTTTTATTATTCTGTGGTCTAATGCTATTGTAAATTAAGTATAGTGGTTCATATTAACATGTACATATATATATTTTTAACATAGACAGTTTCTAGTATTAGCTGTATAAGTAAACTGTAAACAATAAAATAATAATAGTGCTGAAAGACTTGAGCTACAGTTTCTTATTATTAATATTATCTATATTATCAATACAATATTATTAAAAAGCATTGTGTGTGTTGTTGTTGTATGTCTTGTTTTGCACATACGTCTAAAAAGACGAAAAACTGAGAAAAGTGGTAAAAAATTATAATAAAATATAATTGAATAAATAAGAGATACTAACCGTCGCTGGAGTAATCCAGGATCGTAAAATTCTAACCATTACATCTGTTGCCTCCCCGACTTGACGACAGTTTAGAGGATGTAGGTACCAAAGAAAGAGAACAGTTGGTCAGTGGGTCGTCTAAGGGCTGACATTTTAAACGAAATCGTTAATGATTTACTGCACAGATGACACGGTCTGTAGTTACTCGTAAAAACGTTCTACACAGTCACACCACCAGCACAGAAACAGAACAATTATTGTCTTCTAGACTTCTTGATCGTGCAGGAATTTTGAGACTCGACTGGACACGAACTCAACGCAATGAAAAGTTATTTATTAGTACACAAACTCAACAACAACTATCAATGCAAGTAAAAAATACTAGAGCTGTAGCAAACCGTATGTATTCGTTACCGAGTAACGGGTACGCCGTCTAGTACCGAGTACCGAAACGTTACTCACGAATCCATTTCGTTACTCGCATTTTTCGTATTTTCGTACAGTACCCCTAGCACGAAGATTTGTGGGTTTCGTATCGCAAACGTATCGAGTTCTCGATACGATAACGGAGTACAACGAAAGTAGGAAGCACGAAACACTTTCGAAATAGTATCGAGAGCTCGATACGATAACGTTGGTGACGTCATACTAACGTAAGTAAAGATGGGCAAATTAGAACGAATGATCTTAAATTGAATGAATGTTTCGTACAGAAACTGGATAATTTAGTGATTTTAGGGCATTTAAAACTTTAATACTGTTCAATTTATGACGCAATACGAAGAAACTGCAGAAAAAGTTAATATTGAGTTAGATAAATGGTATAATAATTTAACTTATTACTAAAACGTTATGTTTGGTTTGACTGTATTCCTAAACGAACGACGGGTGCTCGCAGCTCATTCAAGGTCAACTTTGTTTTAAAGTGAACTTGTGTTTTGTTGTGATTTTGGTGAAAATTTTGAAACTATTTTATTCTGTTAAAATAAGAATCAGCCACCCGCAGTACCAACACCATTATGATAGAATTTATGGAAAAAAGTAAGTGTATTACATTTAAGATTGTATTGTCTTAAGCAATGTTGATTTTAATAGTGTTTCAATGGGATATTTGGAATATGTTTTTGTAAAGTTTAAAAGAGCTAAAGTTTATTTGTATACTCAAGTCAAATAAAGAATTAGGCTAGTCATGTGAAATAGGTATGTAAAAACAAAGTATTGTCAATTATGTCAGTATAAAATAGAAAGATAACATACTTACTATTATTATAATCAATCGCGCTGCAAGATAATAGTACAATGCACTACGTCGTGGGGTGCTTCTTCTGAACATTTTCTAACAAAATATATCCACACAATCACTTAAATTATAATTTTATACTTAAAATAAACTCCGACGAAAGTTTTCTCACTGTCAAATTTACAGTGAATAAACATTCGTGAAACTCGCAAGCCAGCCTTCGACAATTACGATACTATCCGTCATTTTATGCCTTCGTGCTCGCTATCTTCATACAAACGGCTCAAGTTACCTTACGAATTCGATACGATGACGATACGAAACTTACATGTATTTGTTCGTGCTCTTAAAATTAGTTTAATTTACGGACACCAGAGGCGCTGTTCAAGTTTCCATACTAAATGCTTACGTTGACGATACGAATGTTTTTTCGATAGTGATTCGTGCTAGGGGTACTGATGTTAGTTTGATTGATTCTTTTTACAAAGAAATACAACTTTTTCAGTTCGCACAAGTACCGTTGATGCGTGAATTAGGAATTACAGTTTACTTGTAGTTCTAACCAATTTTCGTTTTAAATCAAATTAAATTTAGATTTAACTAAACACAAGTCTGGTTCAAATTATGGTAAATTTCAAAAATTCACCTTACGCAGCTAGGTTCCTAAATGACGTATTAGTATGTTTTCTAGTACGAATGACGCGACGTCAACGTCATACTGTACGCAATACGACTCGATTCGATGATGTGTTATTAGGTATCAAAAGTAACGAGTAACGTAACGATACGATAGTAACGAGTACTGTACCCCTAGCACGAATATTTGTAGGTTTCGTATCGCAAACGTATCGAGTTCTCGATACGATAACGGAGTACAACGAAAGTAGGAAGCACGAAACACTTTCGAAATAGTATCGAGAGCTCGATACGATAACGTTGGTGACGTCATACTAACGTAAGTAAAGATGGGCAAAATAGAACGAATGATCTTAAATTGAATGAATGTTTCGTACAGAAACTGGATAATTTAGTGATTTTAGGGCTTTTAAAACTTTAATACTGTTCAATTTATGACGCAATACGAAGAAACTGCAGAAAAAGTTAATATTGAGTTAGATAAATGGTATAATAATTTAACTTATTACTAAAACGTTGTGTTTGGTTTGACTGTATTCCTAAACGAACGACGAGTGCTCGAAGCAGTCGAACCTCATTCAAGGTCAACTTTGTTTTAAAGTGAACTTGTGTTTTGTTGTAATTTTGGTGAAAATTTTGATACTATTTTATTCTGTTAAAATGAGAACCAGCCACCCGCAGTACACCATTAGGATAGAATTTATGGAAAAGTAAGTGTATTACATTTAAGATTTTATTGTCTTAAGCAATGTTGATTTTAATAGTGTTTCAATGGGATATTTGGAATATGTTTTTGTAAAGTTTATAAGAGCTAAAGTTTATTTGTACTTATACTCAAGGCAAATAAAGAATTAGGCTAGTCATGTGAAATAGGTATGTAAAAACAAAGTATTGTCAATTATGTCAGTATAAAATAGAAAGATAACACACTTACTATTATTATAATCAATCGCGCTGCAAGATAATAGTACAATGCACTACGTCGTGGGGTGCTTTTTCTGAACATTTTCTAACAAAATATATCCACACAATCACTTAAATTATAATTTTATACTTAAAATAAACTCCGACGAAAGTTTTCTCACTGTCAAATTTACAGTGAATAAACATTCGTGAAACTCGCAAGCCAGCCTTCGACAATTACGATACTATCCGTCATTTTATGCCTTCGTGCTAGCTATCTTCATACAAACGGCTCAAGTTACCTTACGAATTCGATACGATGACGATACGAAACTTACATGTATTTGTTCGTGCTCTTAAAATTAGTTTAATTTACGGACACCAGAGGCGCTGTTCAAGTTTCCATACTAAATGCTTACGTTGGCGATACGAATGTTTTTTCGATAGTGATTCGTGCTAGGGGTACTGATTGTTATAGTAACGAATACATACGGGTACGCTTCTTTTCGTTACTTTTACACCTCTAAAAAATACTAAACAAAACTTCGCTAATTCGCTGCCGCCAAATGCCGACACGATTGACAGTGACACAACATGATTGACATGACACTTTTACTTTGACAGTTCACCTTTCAGTTTACCCGTGATAGTGTTGCCAACAGGTAATCTAAATCACCCCGACCAATAGTGATTTGTCAAGTAAAAAAAGATTTTTAAAATGTAAAGTAATATTATTTTATGGATATTAATCCATAAAACGTATTATTTTAATTATGTTAATTAAAAATATTAATATTAATAACGAGAAAAAAAGTGTTAGTTGAAATTATTTTTTAAATGAAGTGTCACCCTTTTTAATGTCTGTCAAGACCGATCATGGGGAGGTCCTTGAAATTGACAACACTGCTTTGATTAGAATATGCCATTTGGAAAGTATTGCAATAAAATCAACTAAAAACCTAATTAAATACAAAATATTAACGCCATATACGATTTCGATCAAGTAAACTAAGACAAGTTAAATAAATATTTTATAATTTATGAACACATTTTCATGGCTATATTCTATTAATATATAGCGATACTACTTTTGGGCAATGTCCTTTACGTAAAAGCTAGTAGGTGTATAAATAAAGTATTAGTAGGTATTCTTAGCAAAGCCAAATAGCGATCCCAAAAGAAGAATGAATTCGCCTACGTTGGAAATCTATTTACGGTAATGTGGGTGCGATAGTTAAATTGTACTTGTGCAGATGATAAGTGTAGGAGTAGTGCTGTGTCTACTTCTTGTAATTGTGGGATTTGATGGGGATTATGTGATTGCTGCTGATAATGGAGTCTTGGGCTCGATTCTCAGGATAAAGTGGTAAAGAGTTTTTGGGGATTTTCCGTTAGGAAATTCTCAGTGAGGCAACCCTGATTTTGAACTTTGGTGGTGTTACAAAGTATTTAAGCCGTTGGCGCCCAATCTGGTGGCCGTGTCGGATTGTCGTATTATCGGACTAAAAGATAGGAAGACAGAGTGTAGTATTTGCGCACAACCTGGTCCTACATATTTCATTCACACTTGGTTTTGCTACTAATTAGGTAATATTGATTTGAATAGAAAACATGTATGATCTATGATTATTGTTTATAATTGTAATAGACAACTATAGCTGAACCGGCAAACGTTGTTTTTGAAAACGGACAAGAGCGAGTTGTACTCGCACACCGAGGGTTCCGTTAAAATTCCGTGATTTGGTCACCCATACAATTATGACCGCGCATACCTCGATGATTTATTACGTACTTCAAATAAAGACTATATTTTTAATGATTTAATTATTGCAAATGTATAGTTTTCAGACTTTTCCCTGTACTTGTAGTATAGTCGATATTACTTGCCAAATTTCATAGTTCTACGTCAACGGGAAGTACCCTATAAATTTTGATTCCCTTGAGAGTGTCGAAATCTACGTTTTTTGCGGCATAAACGGCCTTATTTTTTTTTCATGTTTACTTAGAAGTTTTTTTTTTCGCAGCTGCCAGGGACTGTATACTTAAGTATATGGTTTTAATTTCAACTCGATACCTCTACGCGTTTCCGAGCTAAAGGGTCTTGACAGACAGACGGACAGACATACAAACGGACAATAAAATGATCCTATAATGGTTGCGATTTTTCCTTTTGAGGTACGGAACCCTAAAAAATAGCCTACGACCTATTCTCAGACTTTTCAAATATAGCCAAATAAAAAAACGTAAAAATCGTTCAAGCCGTTTCGAAGAATTTCGATTACAAACGAGATTTTTATAAATGAATAGATATGTTGCATGCCTAACAGTGGAATGTACTGGATTCAATTGTTAACCGACTTCAAAAAGGAGGAGAATCTCAATTCGGTTGGTTTTTTTTTATGTATGTACATCGATTACTCTGAGATTTATGATCCGATATACGTGATTCTTCTTTAGTTTGATGCGGAATAGTTGCCATTTGGTTCCAAAAAAATTTAACATTGTTTGGCCCAGTAGTTTTCATTTTATGAACATTTTTTTATTTTTTATATATTTATTTTTGACCACGCATAACTTTTTTCAGTGTAGATTTCGATGATTCTTTTTTTAATTGATAGCGTATACCTCAAATTTGGTCCCATATAAATTTCAAGAAAATATTCTACCCCTAAGGGTTGAAAATTAAGGGATGACAGATTTTTTTTCGTGTCGCCGTTTCGTAATTAATTTGTATGATGAGAAGTAGGCACTAAAAAGCGAAAAAAATTTTTTTTTACAAAGAAGACAACCGCCTTCAAAGAGAAAAAAAAAATAACTTTCAATTCGCAAGTCGGTGGCAATACGAAACAACAAGCAAAACCAAAGCCGCCGACTTGCGAATTGAAAGTTATTTTTTACTTTTTGAAGGCGGTTGTCTTTTTTGTAAAAAAAATTTTTTTACATCAAAAATATCATAATTACGCATATGCAAATAAATGATTTCTGATTGGTTCTCCAATGAGATTGGCCACCGTGAATTTAGTCAGGATTATATTTTATTATGACAGCAGTGATTCAGACGCAATATCTTTAATAAAATCATTGACGTGGCTTCACAATTGGCTCGTGAAATTAGGGTAGGCTGCCAACTCTTTAGTTACCTACGTAACGCTAGTCAAGGCCGCTTTTCCGGAGGCCGAAAGTAATAAAATAAACTACAGGGACCGTTTTTACTAATACTTCTTTATTGCCTTTCAATCAAAACTTTTTCCAATAATTCAAAACTTCTGGTGATAAATATAAATCCTCAGTACCAATTCCTCGTTTTAGTCCAAAATTCCTCTGAGGAATTTGGGGTCCTGCCAAACGCATTATGCTCTCCTTTGGCATTATATATGCAGACTAGCGTCTATCAAAGCTATAGCTTTGAATTGTCCCAAAGGGAAAACCAAAACGTGTCAAAAATCGGCATTCGGATAAAAAATATTCTGGCCTAAGAATGTCGGCAGTTTTATAGAGAATAATAGAAATCATCTAGAATTATTTTATCACCTGCCTAACCTTTGCCAACTTTTTTTTTAAAACGTTACCCCACACTGGGAATTTCTCCCGTGTCGTGGGTGCGTTTACAAACATTTAAACTCACATACACAAACAGCCAGACCCGGAACAACTTTGTGTCGGCTATTCAAATATTTGTTCCGTGCGGGAATCGAACCCGCGACACGAAGTGCAGCAGTCGGTCGCTGAACCACTGCGGCGCTAACCGTGTCGTCAACTATGTTGGGGTCGGCTTCCAGTGTAAATACCAGCAGCTAAATACCAGTGTTTTACATGGAATGACTGACTATCTGACCCCCACAACTCAGTTACTAGATAACACGATACCCCTAGGTAAAAGCCGTCTAGAATATACTAATAAACCGGACAAGAGCGAGTCGGACTCGCTCACCGAGGGTTCCGTACAAATTTGTAGGTACGGTCACCAAAAGAGATAAGTATCCATGTCGCCGGGAATAGTTGAAGTTTACTTAGAAACCGATGGGTGTTTATGAGTAAAATAAAGCACAATTAATAGAGAATAAACATTTAATTACATTTCATTTGAAAGCCTCCATTAGTTTCTAAGTAAACTTCAACTATTCCCGGTGACATGGATACTTATCTCGTTTGCTGACTGTACATAATCCATACTAATAATATTATAAATGAGAAAGTAACTCGTGTCTGTTACGATTCCACGATGACGCTGAACCGATTTTGATGAAATTTGGTATGAAAATAGCTTGAACCCTGGGACAGTCCATAGGGTACTTTTTAATCCGGACATAAACGGCCGTATCTTTTTTTCACGTTAACTTAGAAGTTGTTGTTTTTGTGTCTGGTTGTCACAACCTCATGCATGAGATGCGGGCGCCGTAATCTTAAATTGGGCCATCACGACGATAAACATCTTAATATGCTGCTATATTACTTCTGTACGTGTGTTTGTCACCTAACTCGTCCTAAACGGCTTGACCGATTGGGATGAAATTTTGTGTAAACTTTCATTGGGTTCCTGGATGGTTTGAAATTACAATTGGACCCGGTAGGTGACGCTGCTGTCGGGTTCTAGGTTTGTGTTTTATTTTCCGAGCAGGACAACGCCTGCCGGGCCCACTAGTCTGTAGTTAATGAATAGAATTGGTTAATAAAGTTTTCTCCTTTAATAATCGTAAATAACTGCTGATTTATTTTATACTAGCACTTTCCCAGCAGCTTTTCCCTATTCGTTCCATACAAAAATACAAATCTTTCCTCTTTATAATATTACTAGCTTCTGCCCGCGGCTTCGCCCGCGTAAAAATAACGATTATCCCAAGGGAACATATTACCGGGATAAAAAGTATCCTATATGTTAATCCAGGAAATGGTCTATCTCTTCGCGAGGTCCTGGTGGCGGAATGGCGGGTCAGGCTTTTGTGCCCTACCGCCGGCCTCGCCATCATCGAGGCGGTCCGGCCAGTGGTCCAGCGCTGGCTCGGGAGGAGGCACGGCTCCCTGTCGTTTCGGGTGACGCAGGTGCTCTCGGGGCATGGTTGCTTCGGGAAGTACCTGTGTCGCATAAACAGGGAGCCGGACGCCCGGTGTCACCACTGCGTCGACTGCCGGGAGGACACGGCGCGGCATACGCTGGCGGAATGTGCCGCTTGGGAGGGGCCGCGCCTTGCCCTCGTCTCAGAAGTAGGTAGTGACCTGTCGCTTTCGGCCGTGGTCGAGTCGATGGTCGACAGCGCAGAGTCCTGGGACGCGGTGGTTTCCTTCTGCGAAAGTGTCATGTCGCAGAAGGAGGCTGCGGAAAGGGAGAGGGAGATCTCAACCTCCCACCCTGCCCGCAGCAGGCGCACCGGGCGCCGGCAGAGGGCGGATAACGCCCTCTTCCGGCCCCCCTAAATGAGTCCAGGGGCGGCAGACTCGGGGACGTCTGTCGCCCCCCACATACACCAGGACCCGAGGTGGCGGAGCGTAGTGTTCCACGCGCGCCCCTCTAAGATGTCCGGGGGGGAGTCTAACACCTCACTCCCCCCCCTGACCCGAGAAGGGGCCCGCTCCAGCGGGCCGGCACCAGCCGGGGGTTGCGGAAGTATCTCCAGTTCCCGCGACCCCCGACGTAGGTGTGAGATGGAACACCGGGGTGGTTTTTAGTCAGTAAGAGTCTGACAGACCCCTCCGCCCGCCCCAGGGCGGAGGACATCCATGAAGATTTTCCACCCCGTACCAAAAAAAAAGAAAAAAAAAAGGAAATGGTCTATCTATGTGCCAACTTTCATGCAAATCTGTTCAACGGTTTGCGCGTGATTGAGTAACAGACATCCAAACATCTTCACAAACTTTCGCATATATAATATTATAGTAGGATTAATACCTATTAGTAAGTATAGATATAGACTAGCTTCTACCTGCGACTTCCTCTGCGCAGACATCAGAAGTAAGTTAGTCTTAAATTATACCACGAATAGCTTTGCCACACATGTACATTTAGTGTGCCAATTTCAGTTAATTCCGTTCAAGCGGGAAAGAGTAACAGACATCCATCCCCTCCATAATAACAAACTTTCGCGTTTGTAATAGTAGTAGGATAATAGGATAAACATTATTCATTTTTTTATCATTATTATTTTTTTTTATTCATTTTTTTTTTTAACTTTCTTTTTCATTTTTTTTTTATTTTTCAATATTCATATTTTTAACTTTTACTTTTTTTTTAATATTTACTTGTTTAGTTATAAGTTAATATTGTTATACCTACATTAAGTGCTTCGCTTTTCGCGTGAATAAATAGCTTTTCTTTCTTTTTTTTATTGTCAGGGTAAGTCTCCAATTTAACTACGAAATCCTTAATAGTTTCCAAATCCTTCCCAGGGCGACTTAGAACTCACAAACTAGACAACGTTCAGGGTCCTATCAAGAAAAATGTATAAAAGTTTCTAAGAATTTTATAAATTGAATCGACCCTGAATTGGAAACTTTTCATTTTTCTATGTTTGAGAATATTTTATTGCAATATATAGTACGGCCGACGTATCTTGGCGGTTCTGAAGTCAGCCAATTAGCTGCGCAATGGATCTTTTAGGAACGAAATTGTTTACTGCGTAGCTAATCAGCTAACTTCAGGACCGCCAAGATACGTCGGCCGTACTGTACATGTCTTTATCAATGTGGATCCACTTGATACCTACCTGCATTTGTCTCTTGACACATTTTAGATCTTAAGTGCAACATAGATCAAAGAGACAGTTGTGAAGTGCTAAGATTTCTTTGTTGAATGGTTTTTTTATTATAATATATATAGGGTGACTGGTAATTAGTGTACGATATTTAAACACGTGATTGTGTTCATGATAACAAACCACTATCCCGAAGAAATTTTTTTTTTGTACTGGTTCTCTTTATGTCACAGGCGAGCGCGCGCGTGAATTTCATACGGCTGTTGTGTTATTGTGATAAAACTGAACCAGTACAAAAAACATTTTTTCTTCGGGAAAGTTGTTTGTTATCATGAACAAAATCACGTGTTTAAGTATCGTACACTAATTACCAGTCACCCTATATATAATAATGTGACCAGAAAATAATAATAATAGGCGTTAGACCTACAACTGGGTATATGAATTTCTAACAGAGAACTTTTCTAAAAAAACACCTGATTTTAGCTCTGAAAATCCAATTAAATCTCTTGGTTTTTAGTTGCTTTGAAATCAATAAATAGTTAGTCAAAAGTATGTTAATTAATTGGTTAATTAACATAAAGTCAAAGTCAAATCATTTATTTCAATTAGACCATTAAAAGGCACTTTTGAACGTCATATATAAAAATATAAAGTTAATTCTAGTTGCCCATTCCAAAAGGTAGTTTCATACTTTTTATGAGCTGTCAAAAGGCGATTCGTTCGTAGATTTTGTAAGACAATTAAAACTTATCACCTCACTTCTTGTAAGTAGTCATTGTTTTTAACGATAATACAACACCAATGTTGTAATATCGTTTTCTAACTTGGCTGGGACACAGTAGGTCGATTCTGTAAAATTCAAACAACAACTCGCATCTCACATCGCTATTCACTCTCACTTCGCATAAGGTTCAAATAACCTTGATATATTTGACACTTTGAATCGGGTTCGAGTGCGAAGTGAGCGTCGAAGTGACGGGGAAATTACCTTACAGAATGCCACTTCTTACGTCATCTCATACTTTATCTGTCAAAATCCCCCTGTCAATTTAGTTCAACTCGCTGACACGCTCGCAAGGGTGGCGCTAGTGTAAATTGGAATTATCTACCGAGTTTTTAGAATGCCAATCAAGAAACTCACAGCGGATTCAGATTCGAAGTTTAAAATGAGGTCTTACAGAATCACACCCCAGGTCTCTTCTCTGTGACGAGTGGGCCGTAATTGACCACTGCCTCCTTTCATCTGCTAAGCTTTTTCCCAACTATGTTGGGGTCGGCTGCAGCTGAATACCAGTGTTTTACATGGAGCGACTGTCTATCTGACGACCTCCACAACCCAGTTAATGGGTAACACTATACCCCTTGGCAAGACTTTCCGGCTTCTGACCACCCATAACGACTGTCAAAGATCTACCGACCAACGGCTTTACGTCATTTCTGAGGCACGGAGGTGTCTCGGGATAAAATGGATGGTCACCCATCCTCGGACCAACCACGGCAAGCGTAGTTTAACCTTGACCGGTCGATTCGTATGGTTTTTCCTAAGCCACGAGCTTCTTTGTACCACTGTCTCCTTTGTGACTCGAAAATATGCAGGTTTCTTCACGATAATAATAATAATATGCCGATAGTTGTTACAGCTAATGGCTTAATTGCCAAGAGCCTCGACCAACATCTAAGGAGGCTCTCGTTAGGCGGTTAGATCAAGGTCTTGATTCAGAAGGCAGTACTTCTGGACACGGCCCAGATTGTCAGGAGGTATCCTCTCTCTGGAGCCCTGACCGCCGGTAGCTTGGACCCTGTTCCCGATACCGGTGAGCTACTATTTTTTATATTTTTAAATGTGTTTTTTTTGTGAGTTCAGTATGACAGTCTATAAAAAGGTGTTACAATATAAAAGGAGACCATACATGTGTTTTTCAAAACCAAAGCCAAAGCATTTATTTCAATTACACCATTTAGTTACAGGCACTTTTGAATCGTCAAGGAGTCGGTCAGTTTGTCAGAAAGTTGAAGCTAATTGCTCGTTCCAAAACGTAGGTAGGCTCTATGGAGAAGAACCAGCAAGAAACTCCACTGACACTCTTGTAAATCAAGTTGTTACAAAATACTGGTTGCCTTATTCTTGTTGTTGTTGTTTATTATTTGTGTCATATATTCAGCTAACGAGTACAACACTATTTAGGCTAAAAGAAAAATAAAATAAAGTAAGCTAAAAACTGAGTGACTTTATTAGACAACTGTGTTTGACAGCGTTGTCAACGACAGTGCTGGTCTCTTTCAACAAGCTTATTGATAAAAGTGGAGGCAACACTCTAAATACCTAAGTGAAATAAACTGTGGGCAGATGCTCTCTTTCTGAATGCATACATAAGAACGACCACTGTTGTTCTGTCCACAGTTGATTTCACTTAGGTGTTTAAAGTGTTGCCTCCACTTTTATCTATAAACTTCTTGGTCTCTTTCAAGGTTCAAACGTCACCTGTCAATCACCTTGACAGATAAAAGAAAGAAATACGTGTCTTTTTCATAATGTCTAATCAGCAACTTTGTATTGACTTGAACAGGTAATGATATCATCGTCAAACTGTATGCGTATACAAATACGCCTATTCTTACCGTTAGTAGGTGCGTAGGCGAACAGCAGACAGTTTTCATTTCTATGAAAGAAAATACAATGATTTATTCGCCTACGTAAATATAGACGCACTTGTCCCACAAAAGTATCTACTATTTATATATATTGAAAAATAATTATTTGTGTTGGTATATTTATACAATAATCTGCTCAAGTTGTTTAATAGATAAATAAACAGATAAACTCTCGCAGACGTAAACCAATACACATATACATATTGAAATTCTTAGTGTTTGATTCTCAGAACGTCTTTATCAATCCAATTTAGAAGTAAGTCTAGCTAGATATTAGATTAAATTACAACAGTGGCATTTATTTTATTGATTTTCTGCTACGATTGATTTACGTCGGCATGTTTATTTCATTATTAATGTTCTATTTCACATTGAAAAGTCTCTTGTAAAGAAAGCCATTAAAAATATGTGTGAAAGCTGTAAATCTTTACTGTTACGTAGGTCTAAATATATCTTCTACGCTACTACGACGTAGCAAGAAAAACTGATTACAAGCATCTGCTACGAATTAGTGTGGTATGGCTACGAGACTACGAAGCTTCACCAGTTTCGTAGTCTTGCTACGCGCGTAGCACATAACTAACATGGAATTACGTGAACTTGAAATACCTACTACTGATACACTACGTGTATTAAACATATTTCTAACGGCTTTTAGATGTCAATATAAAAGGACGGACAGGTAAAACAACGCTTTACCTGACTTCATTGTAAAATAAACTGAATGCAGAGCCTTATATAAACAATTTTCCAACTAAATGCCAGCAGAATATTTTAAAAGGTTCAAATTACACTGTGCAACAGAAACCTTTTTACAGACTGACAAGCACGTAACAATGTAATTAACTCGGCGTTTGTTTAATTAAACATTCTAAATTAATATAAAATTATTCACTACAATGCAATGTGAACTATTCATGAAATTCAAGCACGAGAGGCGTACTAAATAAATATGTACCGAGCCTTGGTAAGGCACGCAAAAGTTTCACTCGAGCACTCCACAAGTGCGAGGAATTCAACCTTTTCATGTACCAACCAACAATCGCATCAGTAATTTTGCATTGTATTACGAGCTCGTTACAAAAAGCTGAGTGAATGAAGCGGGCGACTTATGGGAGCTATGCGTCCGCTAATGTAGCACGCAGGTAGTTTGTGTTCACCGAGCCATTTCATTGTAAAAGCGGGTATAGATAAGACAGGGACGAGCTGGCTGGAGGTCGGCCCGGGCTCACCTGTGCGCCAGACCCGTAGGCGCGTCATGCACTCACTCAGATGTACACACACGCACAGGCGCGCGCAGGCCGCGTGCGGACAGGGGTGGGACGCACACAGACGCAGTGTTAACGATGAAGGGTGTAGCGCGAGGTACCGCACGCACACACGCGCGCGCCGGAAGCAGGCGGGCGGCGCAGCTCGAGGCACTGGCGGGCGAGCTTTCCCGCCGCGAGGACCTCCGAGCCGGCTCTCGACGCCGGCGCTCGCAAACCACTTGTTGAATCTTACAGACTTTTCACACCTTAGTCGAACTTGCTCGAGTCACGTCGCGCGTGTTAACAGTACGTTATCGTGTCCGGTTTTCTTTGATTTTGTTTCTTTTCGGTTAGTTCTGTTGTACTTCTGAACTGATCTCGAGCTACCTGTGATGCCTACTCTTCGCTTCCTCTTTGCCTTCTCTTCACTCCCACATGCGCTTGGTTTCGTCTTCCTGTCAGTGTTATTATTGTTACGGACGGCTCTTTCAGTATCATGATCTTGAGCGCGTTGTAACTTGTTGTAACTTTTAACATATTTAGAAACTGTTGTTGATACTCGCATCTGTGTTACCTGTTGACTACTTACTTATATTAGAGAATTCTGAATTAAATAAATATATACGTCGCTGAAAAATTATAATATCGTTCGTTATACTGTGGTGCGTTGCTGAATTCAGGTAAGTGATTATGTTTTTAAATTACCATAATTAATTATTTTTATAAGGGGTGAAATAACTACGATTAGAGAGCAATAAATAACTTTCATGACACCATTTTTCGGAATCGGGCATATAAATTAAGCTTATTAGATATAAAAGTGTCACATTTCATTATTTCCACTGAACATCATTAGTTAATTCAACCTATTCTCCATCGAGTCATAATGTAGTAAGTTTTCGTCTTACAAGAAAACGTTAGAGGTTGGCATTCAACAGGTAACTTAAGTGCACCTATTTGTGCCATCTCGCCTGCACGGACATACTAGGAGACAGCGTGTGTCTTTGTCTCTTGCACTTACACACTGCTAACTAAATCATACGGTTAACGTCCCGCTATACATGAGAGACTAATCGGATTGTGTGTGAGTATTGGAGAGTTACGGCATTATAGTCTCGACGTGAAATTATATCGCTTCGGAGAATCGGGATTTCAGGACTTAGAAACTATTATTACGTAATTACTAAACACCAATTTAAATGATAATGGAAAATTTGTGTAGATTGGTGCACTTCATGTTTAGGGATTGGAATGAACAAGGTGCTTCGTTACCTAAAGATATCTATCATCCCAAAAGGCCTGAAATATAGGTCGGTTTAGACCATACGAGCGAATGCTCATTCTATCCCTACTTTAAGTTTTCTTTGTGTAAACAGAATAAGACAATTTCGTTGTTTTAACTACTTACCTACTAAAAATCAAGAAATAAAAGATCTTACGCTTGATCGTGGTTCTAGATTGGTCCGAAGGAATTATTTCACTTGAAAATCCTTTCTGCTTAGTATTTCCATCGACAATATTTTTATACATTTAACACACCACATTAGCAAGTAATCGGTTTATTATTGAACTAAACAATTGCAAGAAAATCCAACCGTATAAAACAATATGTATTTTATGTATTTATCCTAAATAACTACTTACTTGGAAGCTGCCATTATGCGTCGTCCACACAGTGACATAACTAGTTTTTATGTAATGTTTCGTCACCGTTACAAGACTTAATAATAATACTGTGACATTTTTGGAACGAAGTTCCAACCCATCATATTTCCCATACAAACACTCGTACGCGATTACGGCGTTATAACAAATTATTTTCCAAATATTTTGAACACACAGGTATCTTGTGGTTTAAATCTAGGTTTGTATGAAGCCAAAAATAAACTTTATGAGAATCAAATTCAGTAAACCCGTCCGAAAATCAGGTTTTTTATCTGAACTTTGGCCGTTCATAATGCACTCATACATTGAAAAAGTAAAAAAAACAGCTTCATAGAAACCTTGCACATGTAATGGAGATTCAAAATTACAAACATTTTTAACAAAAACTTGTAAGGCTTTTTCAAAAACACGTATATCCTGGAACAAATTTTGTGAAATTTCCGCGCGCCAATTTTCCTGTGATGTTATCGCGTTCTCACTCACTCGTTTGTTTCCGAGCTTGGCGTTGCATTGTTGGTTGAAACAATTTTTTTTTCAATCACGCTCGCGTTGAAGTTCGTTTGATGGGGATGGGCGCTCTTAATGCGGCTTACGGGTAGTGCGAATTAGTAGAAATCGTCACGGCACTCGCCTGCTCGTGTATAAATAAAAATATATTATTATTAGGTATTATTAATATTTTTATATTTTTATTTTTGTACAGACTCGTACGTAAGGAACTTTAGTCCTTACGGGAGTCACCCGACCGCGCAAGTTTTTTGTTAATGAGCATTCTAATTTATGTTACATGACTGGTAAAAACTTACCTAATTTACATAAACAGGATTCAGTCAGATAACATTAGAAAACGGTAATTATTAAATGTTTTGTTACGAATAGATGCTCAGGGGAACAGTTCAAGTAACTTTTTTCTAATAATAAACTGATCGATTACTGGTTGTGCTTAAAATGAGTTGGACAAACCAAGAGATACGCTTTAACGATTTTTTTTAAATTCGGTTCCTGGACGGAGTAACAACTGTATAAACAATAAACCATTTTAATATGAGGCACGTTACATTATTGCCAAAACGTTTTTGCGATTTCACATTAAATTGTTTTTTAAATCTCACTCTAAGTCTGTCGAAAAGGCCTCTAACTTACCTAGATTTTTGACATTGATTGTCGACAATGTGACTAATTTTATCAATTAAAAAGGTACAAATGTAGTCGCAATGTCATCTCATCATATCAGTCTATTGCCGTCCACTCCTGGACGTAGGCCTGCCCAAGACCGGGTTGGTTGGTCGGTAGCTCGCATTCATCCGCTGCCAGCCACCTTATTCAAATCGTCGGTCTATCGTGCCGCAGGGCGTTCCACACTATGCTTGACATCAATCAAAAATCTTCATTTTCTTCTTCTTCTCCTTCTTCTTTATCTTGTCAAAATATTTGTAGAGGCATATTTGGCAGTCCCGTAAATTCAACCAGGTTACATCATTCAATGTAACCTAATTTGTAATATTCTATTGATTTTGAAAGAGTGTTCATGGAGTTTCTTGCTCGTTCTTCTACATAGAAACCTATTGTTTGGATCGGAGCAACTAGCGTCAACTTTCTGACTGAATGACTCCTTGACAATTCATAAGTACCAGTAAATGGTTTATTTCAAATACATAATTTGAGTTTGTTCAATTAATGAACCGTTTATTCTATTTTTTTTTCATTCAAAAACATCTATCGGTTTCTAAATAAATTTCAACTATATCCGACGATGATGTAGGTTACTTATTTTCTTTGGTGACTTTACTTGGTGATTGTTTATATAAATTCTGAAGAATTTATTTCCAATATAGGTAGGTAACCCTATAAAGATGAAACGCGTCGGCAGCCACTTAACCTTTGCAGTAAAGAAAAAATAAACAACTCTTGTATTCTCATATTCAATTTTGCGTGTCACTTTTCCAAGAAAATTATTTTGCATGTAATTTGAGTGAATTCGGTACGATCTTCAGTTAAAAATAAATTTTGGACTACTTATCGTAAACTCACGTTTTCAGATGATACGATTACCTACTTGTTAAACAGTAGACAGGTACTATGTCATTCATAAACTATTAGATACTCCTTCATTGTAAATTAATACATTTGAATTACATACACTAGGTAAGTATACCAATACCCAAGATTAAACATGATATCTTTGAGTATAAACCTAATTGATAAGCTAATGAGAATATAATATTTGATTTGATTTAACTTTTTAAGTGATCACGTGTGTTTAATGATCACTTTTTAAGTGATGATAATTCAATTATATAGAAAAATAATTGTGCTAAAAATCTTGAGGGCTCCATGTTTGAAAAACTGTATTCGTTCTGTCATGGTTGGCAATGTACCTACTATGAATCTCCTCATGCATTACCTTCTGTTTGTTAAACGTTGGTTTTCTAAATTACCAATAAACAAATAGACAAACATAGCCGCAACAAATAATTACAGAATATCGTCGTATTTATTCATAACACAACTTTATTTTCCGTTAAAAGGCCCATTTATTTACTCTGAAACTTCAGTTAAAAGTAAATAAATTCGCCGCTTTGATGTCAGTTTCATGTAGTTATATCTACATCGTTATGCATCGATGCTGTTGCAGTTTGTTGATGAAGTTTGTTTAATAAACACGTACTCATTTAACACGAAAATGTGCATTCAAAAAACGAGTATTTACTTACGAAGACTATGTTTAGGTACCACTTTTCCCAACTGTGTTGGGGTCGGCTTGCAGTATAACAGAATACAGCTGTACCAGTGTTTTACATAGAGCGACTGCCTGTCTCTTCTCTTCAACTCCGTTACTGGGTAACACGATAGATGCCCCTTGGCAAGATTGTTTGTCAAACTTCCTGGTTTCTGACTACCGGGACTAGCGGTTTGACGTGCTTTTCGAGGCACGGAGGGGTATGAAATGAACGATCACCCATCCATGGTCTGACCACGGCAATCGTTACTTAACCGTGACCGATCGATCTGAACGGTGTTTTATATACAGGGTCAAATTGAATTCATGAGCAAATTTTTAAAGATTGACTCAGAGCAACTTTCATTACGAGGCCAACTAAAAAAACCGCGCGAAAAAATAAATCAACTGTTCCATACAGATGTGAAATAGGTACTTGGTCAAAATGTATGGAACAGTTAATTTTTTTTTCGCGCTGTTTGAGTTGGCTCCATAATGAAATTGGTTCGACAGGTTCGTGGGTTCGGTTCTGAGTCACTTCTTAAAAATTTGCTCATGAATTCAATTTCACATGTGTGTATGTGTTTTATTATGGTTGGTTTTAAGACACCTCAATGTATTATAAATCAGTTATTTCATAAATGACGACTACAAACAAGGTTGGGAGATATTTATAAATTAAATGTAAACGACAAAGGTAAAAAATGTAAGACGTGCGTATATCAGGCTTACAAAATTACATAAATATTTCATTTTCGATGAGAAAAATTCTCCGTCAAAGAATGTTTGCTGAAAGAAATATAAAAATATCAAATACCAAATCATTTTTGGATCACGTTGAGATGCAAGGATAGGTACAATTTTACCCGGTAATCAATAAATTATTAAGTGTCAATTTCATAATTATAAGAAAGGGAGATTGTAAAGATTTAATCATGCATGTGTTAGATTTATACCGATGTAATTAATATATAACAACGTAATTCGTGTTGTAATATAAAGTAATAATTAATTTCTGATTAAATGCAGTAGAAGTATAGTAAATAACATCATTTTAAATGAATAAAGTGTGTTTAAACTTTGGATAGCAAATAAGTATGAATAACATTTGCTTGTCATCGTTTATCGAAACATGAATCACACTTGTTTGTCGCCGCTTATAAAAGCGAGTGTTCCGACTTCATTGGATGACTTTTGATCGAAACGTTGATCGGCACGGAGCTCCCGAAGAAAATATTAGATAAGTATAACTATGATTATAACTATGATGATAACTATGAAAGGCTATGCATATGTATAATTTTAATATTAAATTATATGTACCTAGTTGTTATGACATAAATGATGTAACCTAAATTTGTAAAATATTACTGATTTAAAAGAGTGTTCATGGAGTTTCTTGCTCGTTCTTCTCCATAGAAATCTATCCTTTGGAACGAGCAACTAGACTCAACTTTCTGACTGACTCTGACAATTCAAAAGTAGGTAAATGGTTAAATTGAAATAAATGATTTTGAGTCTAAAATATTACAATAAAATATATGTTTCCTAAACAAAGTATTTTCATTTCACTATTCTGTTCTTAAATAATAATATTCTTTGAGTATATAAGTATGTGTATTTAATGAAGAGCTATTAATTGCTTTGTAATGTTGCTTTTATTCCCTTCTATTCTGACATCAGAAGTGGGATGCCATGTGCCAAACTAATCTTACTATATTTTCAGGGTTATTGTTGCTACCGAAATGGAACCAGAGATTCACCTAAAGCTGCTTACTACTATCAAAGAAGCGTTGTCCAGTAAGAATCGGTAGGATGACGTGGCTCTCCCGATATTCGATCCCGCCACCACTGACAGCGGCGTAGTGGCGTGGTGTGCAGACAATAACAAGCTTGGAGAAAAGTTTGGTTGGAGCGACTTAACTAAAGTCGCAAAGGGAGGTAAGGCCCCCCAAGGGCTCTGCTTTAATATGGTACGAGTCCTGGCAACCCCAGGAAGGTCGATATTAGGAAAATTTCTGTGCTGAATTAACTCGAATGTAGGTACCCACACGAAAAAAAAACAAAAAAAAAAAAACTCGGTTTGATTGTATAAAGCTGTAATTTATTGTTCAGACTCGTCAACATCAGAATTTTAGTTTAGTTTTCTGCTTACGTAGAGACTAAAAAGCGACCATTAGATCAATTACCTGAGAAACTTTTTATGCCAATCCCAAAATTGGATGAGAAAACTCAAAAAAAGAAATGTTATACTTCCATGTGATGAAAAAAAAAAAGAAATAAAAAAATTACAGTTTATAAAAAGATACATGATGTAACAACTTGTATTTTTGAACGTGTAAATTCGACCAAACAGCAATTTATTAAACTTTCAAAGATCAATGACTAGATGTTCGAGTCAATACTTTATGCAATGTTTCAAACTTTAAACTCACTAACGTTACCATTCGCAACATGTCTATTGACTCTATTGTCGACACAGGAGTAAGTTGTAGTATTATACGGGAATCTATTGCCAAACGACTAAATTATATATTTTTACCATACTCAATATACGTTATTAGAATTAGTAGAAAAGGTAACATTAAAATACATAAATAATAATAATAATATGTGGGAACAATTCACACGGCAAATTAATATATTTGCAACTATCACAGTGACAGTGACAGTTAAATTTGAAGATGTTTGTATAAAACTAGATTTACATGTGGCCCGTGACCAAGACTTTCCATATGATCTTATTGGTAGGAATGTGGTTAATTATCCTGACATTCAAGTTACTGTAGATTGTAAAGGGTTAGCATGGAAAGTGCTTTCTCCTGTTGGCACTGAAAAACCTGACTAATGATAATCCATATGGTGCTTTGATGAACTTCAATCTCCTATACAGAATTTAGACACGGTTACCTTACTTTGCACTCCGTCATTAATAATCACTGACCGCGGCACTAACTTTAGCCCCAATTTAGTTTGTTCGTTATTTAGAACATTACATAGATACGAAAAATACGTCTTAACCGTAATCAATATGTTAGCTACTAGGTGTGGTAATGTGTCAGACTGGCCGAGCGTTTTGTGGAAAATCCAATTGACCTTATACACTACTGTACAGCAATCAACTGGCTTTTCACCTATTAGGCTGCTTATAGGCAGAAACTCGAACATCCCGTGTATACAAGCTCGATTAGATAAAGTAATACTAGATAATAATACAATTATTGACGTAACGACCGATCATCAGTTAGCACATCAACGTCTTAAAATTGTTGCCGATACATTCAAAGACCGCTTTGACCAAACGCGTAGAGATAACATAAATTATAGCGTAGGTGATACTGTTTATGTAAATCAAGACCATAGGCGACATAACAAACTAACAGCAAAATTTAAGGGACGTTACGAAATTATGAACATATTAGATAATGCCAGGTTCTCATTAAGGGGTATTGGAAATCAGAAAAGTATAATAGTTGCAAAAGAAAAAAAAATCGCCTATGGCCTGGATAGTGGACTGAACAAAACGCTGTAGTAGATTTATTATAATGTTAGTTTAAGATATGATTGTATTATTATGGATAATACAATCATCATTAGCTGTGGTATATTATGACATTCACTGGCTGCGGGTGATTAAGCTTCACTGACTGCGGGTGTTTGGTCTACCCAGTAAGGTGTGATTATTGATTATACCATGATGATTATGAAACGATTACTGATATTGTAATTATATTAGTATATATTGTATTAATATTAGTTTAAGACATGATTGTATTATTATGGATGGATTAAAACCTTAACTGTGGTTTATTATGACATTCACTGGTCGCGGGTGATTAAGCTTCACTGACTGCGGGTGTTTGGTCTACCCAGTAAGGTCTGATTATTGATTATACCATGATGATTATGAAAACGATTACTGATATTATGTAAACAAAATGTACGTTTATGTAATAAGAATATTGTGTTTGTACTTCGAGAGCGAAGTACTTGTCAGTATGGCCGTGTTAGATTTATACCGATGTAATTAATATATAACAACGTAATTCGTGTTGTAATATAAAGTAATAATTAATTTCTGATTAAATGCAGTCGAAGTATAGTAAATAACATCATTTTAAATAGAATAAAGTGTGTTTAAACTTTGGATAGCAAATAAGAATGAATCACATTTGCTTGTCATCGTTTATCGAAACATGAATCACACTTGTTTGTCGCCGCTTATAAAAGCGAGTGTTCCGACTTCATTGGGATCGGAGGGGATGACTCTTCGCTCGACGCTCGCCGCGCACGGACGTGTCGCCGCTTCGCTCCACGCTCTGCCGCTACGCTCGTCACCTGCTCTCGCTGCGCCCGCCGCAACGATTCCTGTAGTCAGCCGACTGCAATCAACTGTTCAAAAGTTGCCTTTTTCAAGGCGACGGCTGAAATTCCTATTTCTATAAACAGAGTCTGTCGTGTAGCTTCACTAGGCCCCTTCAGGGCAAAACCACAGTTTCGTGGTACTCGGTGGATACCTTACGGTGCCAACGAAGCCGAGTGGGTGTTGCCCCAATCACACCCGCCAAACCCCTTCAGGGCGAGGCAGTCAATTGGAGTCGGGAGCTAGTGTTTCGGCCTTGGGGGGTCTCCTAGTCGAACCTAGTCTCTGGTTTCCTTTCACAGCCACACACCTAGTGTCGGTTGGGCGTGTCTACACCCTTCGCACTAGACTGGCTAGGGCCCCGTTCGCACAATAAGACTGGCGACGGGTTTACAAGCTTAGGGCTCACCAATAGGTACTCACCTCCCTGTCTACACCCGACAGGGAGGGTTACACATCCCCGGGCCACTCCACCCGGGGAGTTAGAGTTAGGTGTTAGGTTTCATTTAGGCTTCCCTGTGAGTTAAATCTCCCAAAATTCCCTCCCCAACTTAGCTTTCCCTCCGACCATGTCGGACGCTGAAATATTAGCGTACGTCAAGGCCCGCTTATGGCCAAGCGCCAAGTTCCATGCCGATCTAGACATATGGCTAGAGAACTCGTCCGCGTCCCGTAAAGCAGCCGAAGCTAGCGTCGCTGACTTCAGTGACATATTTGATAGCCACTTTTCCCCCGATAACGCCAACGAAGGCACACCTGTGGCGGCATCCTCTATGCCACCGCAAATCCCGTCCCTATTGTCAATTAAGACAACAAGCCCGTACGCGGAAACACCTATTGTTTCCGAGCCCATTGTTCCCGCGACAATTGTTCCCGCGGCTATTGTTCCCACGCAGCTGCGCTCTGCGTCGCCATGTTTTTCAGAAACAATGGATACTTCTGTCCCCGTCTCTGAGCCATCTCACTCCGACTCTGAGGAAGCCCACTCTGCCTCCGCGTCCTCGGACGACGACTACCAAGTTGTCGGTCCGGGAGGCAAGAGAAAGAAGGGTAAGAGTCCCTCTCAGGCCACCAAGGCCAAGAAAGCCGTAGCCGCGCCTCCCCCCAAAGTCGGTATGTCACTTGTCGGGCATCTCGATCGAGAGGCCTTATAAATCCGATACGGTTGGACAGTGTCACCGCTGCCAACTTTACGGTCACGCCCAACGCAATTGCTACGCGACCCCTAGATGCGTCAAGTGTCTGGGTGAGCACGCAACTGCTGACTGTCCCCGTCCGAAAGACCGCAATCTGTGCACAGAACCTCCCAGCTGTGTGCTATGCGGCCAATCAGGTCACCCCGCCAATTACCGTTACCGCGGCTGCCCCAAAGCCCCAAAATCCTCTTCTCCCAAGTTGGCCAAGCGTGCGAACGCTCGTCAACAAAGGGAAAGCCCCTCTGTTAAGATTCCCTCCTCAGAGATGCCCGAGCGTCTCAGCCCTCAGAGGCCCTCCCCATGGAACTCGTTGAATCATCAGAGAGCGTTCCCTGCATTGAGGCCCTCCCAATCTCTGCCCATGCCAGCGCTGATGGATTCGCCTGTCCCCGCGCCGAACCTAGCCTCCGCGACCACGCCCCCCCTACCTAAGGTCGCCCCCGCCGCTCCTAAAGCCACCGCCGCCGCTCCTAAGGCCGCCCTCGCCCCATCTAAGGCCGCCCCCGCCGTTTCAACCGAGCCCTCAGCCTCCCGCGTACCTGCATCTCTCCCTACCGAGAGGATAGGCGAAGTCATCAACCTCGCCTACCAAATTTACCGCAACCCCGCTGCTGAAGCTATGGCTAGGGATATACTCGCGTGCAAAGCAAATATTAGCGACATCCTTAAGGTGTTCAAAGCGTATCCGGAGATTACGCAAGCCCTAGATAAACTTTACCCTTACTAATCCAATGGATAAGGAAAGGCCGTGTACTAATAAACCCCGATCCCTTAAGTTAGGATTCTTTAACGCCAATGGCATTACTAACCAACGTGATAAGATCGCCAATTTCCTCCGCGACCATCAACTTGATATCCTCCTCATACAGGAGACCTTTCTTAAGCCCCATCATCGTGACCCGAATATTGCCAACTACCGTATAGTTCGCAATGATAGGTCTCGTTGTCACAAGGGCGGTACCCTAATATACTATAGAAAGGCTCTGTACTGCATTCCTATGGACCCTCCTCCCCTCGCTCGCCTCGAGGTCTCTGTCTGTCGGCTCGGCATGACCGGTCATCAGCCGTTAATTATTATATCAGCATACGTCCCTCCATCACCATCGGAGGATGATCCTATCCTCCTCAAGGATGACCTTTCTGCTCTTCTTGGCCTGGGTGACTCCGTCTTACTGGCGGGCGATCTCAATGCCAAACATCCCTCCTGGAATAGTAACAGTACCTCTTCCAGAGGTAGGATCGCGTTTAACCTCTGTTCTCAACTGAACTTCGACGTCATCGCCCCGATGACTCCCACTCATTTCCCCCACGATCCCAACCATCTTCCCGACATCCTCGATATAGCGCTGCTCAAGAATGTGAACCTCCGTTTGCAATCTATAGAGACGCTACACGAGCTTAATTCCGACCATCGTCCAGTGATATTAGAACTAGCTCCCCGTTCAAGTCCCTCTGACCCTAGCCAGCCCCCTCCGACCCAAATTATTACCGACTGGAGGAAAGTAAGCGAAAGCCTACAATCCACCACGTCGCCTCACTTGGACGCTATCCCCGACCACTTGGTGACAGTCGCAGACACGACGGGCGCGATCGACTCGTTCACAAATCATGTACAATCCGTCTTGAACGATTGTTCAAGGGAGGTTCCGGCGATGAGCGATCATCACTGGAAACTGACGATGTGCGTGATCTGTTGACCGAGAAGAACGCGGCCGTCCGTGCGTACAGTGTCTTCCCCTGCGATGCGAACAAGGCTCACATGCGCTCTTTACAGCGTGCTGTAAAGAAACGCATCGAGGAGCTGCGCTCCAGCCGCTGGGACAAGACACTTAGCGAACTCGAGCCCACCCACCTAGCCTTCTGGGAACTCCAGAGGAAGCTCCGTTCTTCTAACGAGGCCTCCATGCCCCCTCTCATTCGTTCCGACAGTAGCGTCGCCTTCGACAACGATGAAAAGGCTGAATGTCTAGCCGACAGCCTAGAGTCTCAATGCACCCCCAGCTCTCAACCAGTAGACGAAGCTCACCTTTCTGAGGTCGACGCCGAAGTCGAACGTAGAGCCTCTCTCCCACCCGTTGAAGACCCTGATTATCCTCTGCCTCCTGTCACTCCCGACGAAGTGCACGATATTATCAAGAGGCTCAAACCCCGGAAAGCCCCCGGCTCTGACGGTATCACCAATAAGGTGTTCAAACTCCTCCCCGCCCATCTCATAATGCTAATGACCGCCATCTTCAATGGCGCTCTAAGCAACAACATTTTTCCTCAGGCATGGAAAGAGGCCACCGTTATCGGCATTCCGAAACCAGGCAAACCCAAGTCTGATCCCACCAGTTACCGTCCCATTAGTCTACTCAATGTTCTAGGCAAAATCTACGAGAGGCTTATTTATAAGCGGCTCAAAGACTTTTGCCGAAGCAAAGAGTCTCATTCCCGACGAGCAGTTTGGCTTTCGAACCGAACACAGCTGCGTCCAACAAGTCCACCGCATCGTCGAGCACATAAGCGCTGGTTTTCAGCGTGGCTTGATGACGGGTGCGCTCTTCTTTGACATAGCGAAAGCATTCGACAAAGTCTGGCACAACGGCTTACTATACAAGCTTTACCAACTCGGAGTGCCAGATCGTCTCGTGCTCATCTTGCGTGACTTTTTGTCGAATCGCACATTTCGCTATCGCATCGAGGGTGCGCTCTCTTCACCCCACCCAATACGCGCTGGCGTCCCTCAGGGCTCCGTAGTATCCCCCCTCATTTTCACGCTGTTCACCAGCGACATCCCCAAAGATAAACAGGCCTAGTTGGCTCTGTTCGCTGACGACATGGCCATCTATTACTCGGGTCGTAACCCAGACTGCATAGCTCGTACCCTCCAATCCGCGGCAAAAGCCTTAGGCGCTTATTTCCGGAAATGGAGAATCGAGGTAAACCCCATCAAGAGTCAGGCAGTACTCTTTTCCAAACCGCGTTCGTCCCCCTCTCTGCCCAGTCCGATAACCATGTTCGGTAAGCCTATCCCTTGGGAGAAGCAAGCCAAATACCTAGGTGTGATTCTGGACCACCATCTTACTTTCGGAGAGCATATAAAGACGGTGCGTTCGCGCGCCGCTTTCGCTCTCGGTAGGCTCTACTTCATGTTGAATGCACGCAGCAAATTGTCACTCAAGTGCAAATTGCGCATTTACACGGCGTGCATTCGTCCCATCATGACGTACGCCTGTGCTGTATTCGCACACGCGAAACCATACCGTCTCCATAGGATGCAGACCCTCCAAAACCGTTTCTTGCGAAGAATCACAGGAGCCCCTTTTTACCTTCGCAACGAGAACCTCCATCTCGATCTAAAAATACCTACCATCCAGCAGTTCATGAAACGCTCCGCCAAGCGCTTCTTCGACACTGCTGAGAAGCACTCTAACCCGTTAATCGTATCGGCCGCCCGGTACACTCCCTCCCGTATTAGTAAGACTCGACGACCGAGACATACTCTGACCGACCCTGACGATGCTATTACTCTCCTCCAGGAGAGCAATAAGGCCACCAGTACAGTTAAGAAACACAGACACAGACCGCCGTCATTCCGTCCTCGCCGCCGAGGCCCGCCGCGACGACCCCGTACGTCCCCTCCCCGACCCTTGCTCGTGCCAGCCCGCGCCGCTGAGCCTGTAGCTTTAAATTCGTCCTTAAATAATGGAAATCCGATCCAGCCTGTCCCTTTGCTGTCCTCTCCCAGCGACGCCCTAAGCCGAGGCTCGTACCCCACAGGGGGTGCCCTTAGCGTGTAGTCGCTTAGTTTGTAAGCTTTTTGCCCTGGCTGGAGGCCCCAAAAATAATAATTTTTAAGGCACCACAGGAAAGTCCGGTTAAGCAGCCGACAACCTCCTAGGTTGACCTGCGAGATGCCAATCCGAAAAAAAAAAAAAAAAAAAAAAAAAATTCATTGGGACACTTTTGATCGAAACGTTGATCGGTACGGAGCTCTCGAAGAAAATAATAGATAAGTATAACTATGATGATAACTATGAAAGGCTATGCATATGTGTAATTTTAATATTAAATTATATGTACCTAGTTGTTATGGCATGAATGATGTAACCTAAATTTGTAAAATATTACTGATTTTAAAAGAGTGTTCATGGAGTTTCTTGCTCGTTCTTCTCCATAGAAATCTACCCTATGGAACGAGCAACTAGACTCAACTTTCTGACTGACTCTGACAATTCAAAAGTAGGTAAATGGTTAAATTGAAATAAATGATTTTGAGTCTAAAATATTACAATAAAATATATGTTTCCTAAACAAAGTATTTTCATTTCACTATTCTGTTCTTAAATAATAATATTCTTTGAGTATATAAGTATGTGTATTTAATGAAGAGCTATTAATTGCTTTGTAATGTTGCTTTTATTCCCTTCTATTCTGACACATGCATACTGGTAAGCCAACGGTTATTTGGTCAAATGGTTGACCAAATAACCCTATATTAAGTAACTATTAGTTTTCTAATGTTGGTTTTTTATTTCGACTATAATAAATAAGTAATTTCCGTTACAAAAAAAATATAATAGAGACAGTCGCAATGTTAGCAGCATTCAAATACTATAAAGAAACTGTATCTACAGATCAACTGAAATTCCTCCGACTCGGCGATTACACAGTAAAATAACATCTGTTCGATGAAAAATAGCTTAAGTTTCTTCAAAAGCATTCTGCACACTGCAGAGTTCTTTTATTTCAAAGTGAAATGTAGGAAGTTCAGTCGTCCGCCCACTCCCTAGCTTGATTGCAGTCCTCGAGTAACGCTATCACAGCACCATCCACGAATATTAATTGTACGTAGGTCTCCGGCGAATTTTAATAATGAAAGTTTTACAGTTTTCAAGGTTTTTCTCGATTGACGGTAAACGCAATGTTTCGACATAAGTCATTATTAATTTTCGATAAATTCTTGTCGTTTAATAAACACAGCTTCGTTTGTGGGCATACAATTTTATGCAAATAAGTATAAATTAATAAGTAGAGTTTATCAATATTTAAACCAATATTACACATTTAGGTACCTCTAATTATATAGGTAGACAATTATAAACCTATAAAGAAAATATTTTGTTATCACCCTTTTTATTAGACTGCAAATCAACTAAAATGTCGCCATGACAGGGTTCCCAGAGTAAATAACGGCCACACATTCATGAATACAGTCAAAAGGTTTGCAATTTGGCGAGAAACTATTATGTTAAATTATCGGCACTAAAATTTTGCTGTCTTATGGAAACAGACAAATATCGATTAAGAAATGTGTTACAGTGCTGCCTACTAGATTACATTGGATTACATTAAATTGTTAAATGTGGACCAATCCCTCCTGCACCTAATCGTCAAGCTCATCCCGCCATTTTCGCTTGGGTCTGCAACGATGTCGCTGAACGTTTTCCGGGACCCATATTGTGGTTGTTTACCTCACAATCCGATCGACATAAGGCAGACATGACCAGCCCAGTCCTACTTCACCTTGACTGCTTTTTGAGCGACGTCGGCGATTTGTGTCCTAGAGCGCAGCACCGTGGAAAGAGTAGACCATGTGACACAAACCTGCGCTAGCAGAACATGACAAAATGTAAATATGTTGTTTTGTAATTGGGTCACCAAGATACAGGCTGTGCCTAGTTTGGGACCCATTGCTACATCTTCTGAATTCTCTCTGTGTTTAAATGTGTGTCATTGCGTGTTATTTGTTGGTAAAAAACTTTGTGTAAGTTAAATAAAGAAATTATTTATTTATGTCATTTTCAGCTTCGTTAAATGTATTTTTGCACCCATTACACATACTCAACAAAACCTTTTATGAAAAATCAATAAGTACCCTCATGTTGCCACATGCCCACAAAACGTCCAACCTTTGTAAAACGTCAGCAAAACTTCTAATAGTCTAAGATTAGTTTGGGACGTGCAAACTTAACAATATAAGTTCATGTTAAGTTACCAAAAACCACTGCAAAGATGTCTGCGGCGTAGACAGCTTGTCTAAGTTTAGTTACCTATAGGATAGATGCAACGTGAAGGAGACTGAGTTCAAGTTTAAACTAAGTTTATGATGCTCCATGTAGAAAGTCTTGGAAACAATGCAAGTTATTTGATAAATGCCTATCTCAAAACTATTTCTAGTTCCACGGTTCAGATAATAATTTAAATTAACACGTAATTAAAGCAGTTGATGAAATTCTTGAGTTTGTGTAATTCAATAGGTTTGAATGTATCTTTCGAACTTGTCACTGCAGCAATTTTAATTAATGCTCACATCTAAAAACAAAATTAATTTAACATCGCAATAACTTAGGTGGTTTTCTTATTATTGCTAAAATCTTTACATCATTGTTCACTTTCAATTAGATATTCTCCTTCTATGTTTAGGTATACGAAGAAACCTACGTACATAGGTACCTTCATTCATACTTGTGTATACATAAACGTAATGCGCCTTTGCTCTTTGGGCACTTACGTCTAAATTGCCAACATCGATCCTGTTCAAACACACTTGTAAATAAATAGGATCTTTTTCTTAATAGTCAGAGTAAATAAATATTACTAGACGTTGGAGGCATGAAATTGTACAATCACCGAAAGAAATACGTAACCAGTAAGTCGGATATAGTTGAAATTTACTTAGAATACCGATGGATGATTTTGTATGAAATAAAAATAATAGAGAATAAATTAACATATCATTAATTAAATTAAGTTTGATTCGAAATCATCACGTCAACTTCAACTACTTCCGACGACTGGGTATTTATCTCTATTGTTGACTGTACAATATTTATTGGGGTCAGAGGTTATTACGTATGTAAGATATTTAACAATCTTTATAAAAAAAACAGTTGATTCTAGGATAGTTGAAATTAAATTTTTGGGCTTCTTTTGTTTCTTGATTTGAGATTAATTAATAAGAAATCAAATTAAATAGTATAAATTAGCAATCAGTCTGATTTTGTCTAGACTTTAGATTGATCTATTCTTCCCATTTGTCGCAACATTTGGTGTTTCTGGAGCACTCATGCAATGGATCGCCCATCCGCCTCTGCGGATTTAATGGCGAGAAATCGTGAGGAGTGAACATCAGCCTCTACAAATAGCTCATGATGACTACGACCGCTTTGACAAGAGTGTCACGAAGAAGAAGACAGATTCTTCCCATCGACATTTAAGTGACATCGCGGTAGGCCCAGGCGGAGATGGCGGGATGGTCTAGCCTCTTTTGACATAGACTGGTCCCAAATCGGCCTTGACAGAGAGAAGTGGAATGGGAGTAGAGAAGCCTTTGCCATACAGTCTAAAAATACAGGCACATATTAAGTATTAAATTAAGTAGTTTAAATTAGCAAGAATAGACATACCGTTTGATTTTGTCAACTCACTTCACCCGTATTCACCAAGGTTTTTCACAGAATAGCAACACAGGTAATAAAGTAAGTAAACTTCCATCTCAAAGGTAAATATTGAGCCAATATTCCTCACGTAGTATGTAACATTTATATCTAGCGTAATTTTGTTAGATGGCGGCATCGGTCTTTGTGTCTCAAGATGTGCTACAAGAACCAAGAAATAGGTTAATACTGAGTTATTTAGTTCTCTGTTCGACAAACTTCATTTTGCACATGAATTTCGTTAAAATAGCCGGTATCCAAGTCGATATCGACTTGGATACCAAAATAAACATAACGATTGTTTTGGTATACATTCATGACCATGTAATATTTATTCAAACATATTGAAGCGAAGTATATTAATTGCAATCAATCTCCATTCTAGAGTACATTTACCTCATTCGGAAAAGCTCTATCATTAATACCGATTACTGATTCAATGGTGCATTTATATCAAATCGGTTTGTGTACCGTACGTACCTACGATATTACATAATTGTGTGTACATAACCTACACACATCGTATATTGAGTGTAACGGTCTTATTGATTGATTGTAAATAGTTAATTGGCACTGTATTTTATTGGAAACACGGAGTGTTTACTAATTGGTTTTAGTCCTACAAGTACCAGCCATTTTTTAAAGTATTTGTAATGATTTTGAAACATCATCATCATATCAGCCTATTGCCGTCCACTGCTGAACGTAGACCTCCCCAGAGATCACCAAACAACACGGTCTTGGGCAGCCCGCATACATTCGCTGCCAGCCACCATCTTCAAATCATCGGTCCATCGTGCCGCAGGGCGTCCCACATTACGCTTGCCCAAACGCGTCTCCAGTCTAGAGCGTGTCTGCTCCATCTACCGTCTGTCCGTCTGCAGACGTGACCGGCCCACTTCCACTTCAGCGTGCTAATTCGACGAGATTTTGTATTATCAGAAAGAAAGAAAGAAAGAAAAAAAGAAAGAAATCCTATTCCTATCATCATCATCATCATCATGTCAACCTTTAGACCACTAGGTTTAATTTCCTATAAAACTTTGAAATAAACGTTACAATAATAATATGGAGTCAAACACATAAATTTGAGGAAAATCACTAGACATACGGACATCGTTCGTTAGTAACGTGTACACAATATATACTTTATTTGGGATAGTGTGCACGATACCTCTTTTTCCTGAAGACTCATCTCTCAATATAGAAACTCAGTATTCAATAGGTACTTATTTCCGAAACAGGTAGGGCTCTTTCAATTCATACTTTTGGTGCCAGACTGCTGCGGCTAATGCTACTGTTGCCATAATGATAACAACAACCTATAACTTAACTATATTGTGTTAACTTGAGGAAAGCATGCGTAGGCATGGCGTACATGCAGCTCCTCAGGTATACAGATGTGCTTAAGCATCACTTTAACAAGTGCAACTTAGATCTGTCTCAGTGGGAGCAGCAAGCCGCCCGAAGACTTTAGTGGAGAACTTTGGTTAAAGCCAAAGTTCATGATTTTGAATTTCAGTGGCGCCTTGAGCTTGATGCCAAGCGCGATCGATTGAAAGCCCGACCACCTGCAGCAATTATAGATTTTATTTATTATAGATGGTGAGCTCACATGCCCACAATGGGGGAATGCCCGAGGGTCATCACAAAGAAGATTGGTTACATAAGCGGTAAGCCACATTCGAGCTCACGAACGTCAGTTACAGCGGAACTGAAGCAATTGGGTACTTGACACCACCAATCAATTGACATACTTTTCATGAGCTGTCAAAACGAGATTCCTCCATAGATTTTGTATGACAATAGCGGCCTGTGACGTCACTTATTTACCAACTCAATTGACTAACTATTAATTGATTTCAAAGCAACTTAAAATCGAATTTTACAGTTCATTGAAAATTAATCGGGTTTTCCGGGCTAAAATAAAGTGTATTTTCAGATAAGTTGTATTTTGGATTGATTGGTTAATGGTGTCAACAACCCAATTGCCTTGGACGAAATCGGTCGAATCACATCATCATCATCATGTCAACCTTTAGACGCCCACTGCTGGGCATAGGTCTCCCCCAAGAGGAGGGGTTTAGCCGTAATCGCCATGCTTGACCGATACATGTTGGCGATCGCAGTAGGTGTTATAGTACTCAGAATGACGCTGTTGCCCATCCTCTGGTCAATAACCCTCTGTCGCTTTCTACGACTCCCACGAGTAACACAACAACAACACCCCGTGTGTTGCTATTATGGGGTGGTGGTGGGGTGGTGTTATGGTGGTGCCACACGGCGACATTATCATCACTGATGACAATTTCCATTATTATTTTTTAGATGACGTTCAAAAGTGCCTTTTAATGGTCTAATTGAAATAAATGGTTTGACTTTGAGTTAAAACACCAAGAGCGCCGTACGACAGCAGTACCGTGGACGCACGACAGCAAGTGAGGAACCGATACGCGGCGCGAGTAGGTATTTCCAAAAGTGCTATCTGTTTCATACCTCCCGCCGGGTGAACAAAGCAAATACAATATGGCCCTGCCCCCCGACCCGTATCGTGCAATAGAGAGAGTTGCAAGTCTAGAAGGCAATTACCTACATTTCCTTTTTTAAATATGGTTTTGGGCGATAACGTTTTTCCTCCCCTTCACGAAATGAATCAATTTTGATTCAGTACACTTTAATGTAGGTCGTTGCTTTTTGAGTAATTCAGTATTTATTTATACTTCATGCACAAACGTACAAAGGCGGACTTAATGCCTTAGGCATTCTCTACCAGTCAACCAAGTACAGTTTAGTTTAAAACAATGAAAACGCTCGGGGAAGTTTTTAAGTAAAAAATTAAGACATTTAGATAAACTGTTATCGTACGCAATATTACTTTAAAAATAAAAACGTACAGACCTAGTGTCGAGGACGACAGCGAGATCAGGTGTAGGCGGGGGTGACGGTGTTCCCGTGACGAAGAGAGAAATAATAACACTCGTGTAGATGGTAAAAATCACTTGTATTCACAACAGCACACGAAAATACACGGTACACAGATAGTCAGAGGAAAGAGTCTTACGCACTATACAACAATAACAAAACTTAACAACTTGGCTTTAACAGAGAATAACGGATGACTTGACAGAATGGACTGCTCAAAGTGAATGCTCAAACTGAACTGATGAACTGATTCTATGCGTATTTTTTTTTTTTTTTTTTTTTTTTTTTTTTTTTTTTTTTTCGGATTGGCATCTCGCAGGTCCTAACCTAGGAGGTTGTCGGCTGCTTCACCGGACTTTCCTGTGGTGCCTTATAAATTATTACAGAGTACGAGCCTCGGCTTAGGGCGTCGCTGGGAGAGGACAGCAAAGGGACAGGCTGGATCGGATTTCCATTATTTAAGGACGAATTTAAAGCTACAGGCTCAGCGGCGCGGGCTGGCACGAGCAAGGGTCGGGGAGGGGACGTACGGGGTCGTCGCGGCGGGCCTCGGCGGCGAGGACGAAATGACGGCGGTCTGTGTCTGTGTTTCTTAACTGTACTGGTGGCCTTATTGCTCTCCTGGAGGAGAGTAATAGCATCGTCAGGGTCGGTCAGAGTATGTCTCGGTCGTCGAGTCTTACTAATACGGGAGGGAGTGTACCGGGCGGCCGATACGATTAACGGGTTAGAGTGCTTCTCAGCAGTGTCGAAGAAGCGCTTGGCGGAGCGTTTCATGAACTGCTGGATGGTAGGTATTTTTAGATCGAGATGGAGGTTCTCGTTGCGAAGGTAAAAAGGGGCTCCTGTGATTCTTCGCAAGAAACGGTTTTGGAGGGTCTGCATCCTATGGAGACGGTATGGTTTCGCGTGTGCGAATACAGCACAGGCGTACGTCATGATGGGACGAATGCACGCCGTGTAAATGCGCAATTTGCACTTGAGTGACAATTTGCTGCGTGCATTCAACATGAAGTAGAGCCTACCGAGAGCGAAAGCGGCGCGCGAACGCACCGTCTTTATGTGCTCTCCGAAAGTAAGATGGTGGTCCAGAATCACACCTAGGTATTTGGCTTGCTTCTCCCAAGGGATAGGCTTACCGAACATGGTTATCGGACTGGGCAGAGAGGGGGACGAACGCGGTTTGGAAAAGAGTACTGCCTGACTCTTGATGGGGTTTACCTCGATTCTCCATTTCCGGAAATAAGCGCCTAAGGCTTTTGCCGCGGATTGGAGGGTACGAGCTATGCAGTCTGGGTTGCGACCCGAGTAATAGATGGCCGTGTCGTCAGCGAATAGAGCCAACTGGGCCTTTTTATCTTTGGGGATGTCGCTGGTGAACAGCGTGAAAATGAGGGGGGATACTACGGAGCCCTGAGGGACGCCAGCGCGTATCGGGTGGGGTGAAGAGAGCGCACCCTCGATGCGATAGCGAAAGGTGCGATTCGACAAAAAGTCACGCAAAATGAGCACGAGACGATCTGGCACTCCGAGTTGGTAAAGCTTGTATAGTAAGCCGTTGTGCCAGACTTTGTCGAATGCTTTCGCTATGTCAAAGAAGAGCACACCCGTCATCAAGCCACGCTGAAAACCAGCGCTTATGTGCTCGACGATGCGGTGGACTTGTTGGACGCAGCTGTGTTCGGTTCGAAAGTCAAACTGCTCGTCGGGAATGAGACTCTTTGCTTCGGCAAAGTCTTTGAGCCGCTTATAAATAAGCCTCTCGTAGATTTTGCCTAGAACATTGAGTAGACTAATGGGACGGTAACTGGTGGGATCAGACTTGGGTTTGCCTGGTTTCGGAATGCCGATAACGGTGGCCTCTTTCCATGCCTGAGGAAAAATGTTGTTGCTTAGAGCGCCATTGAAGATGGCGGTCATTAGCATTATGAGATGGGCGGGGAGGAGTTTGAACACCTTATTGGTGATACCGTCAGAGCCGGGGGCTTTCCGGGGTTTAAGCCTCTTGATAATATCGTGCACTTCGTCGGGAGTGACAGGAGGCAGAGGATAATCAGGGTCTTCAACGGGTGGGAGAGAGGCTCTACGTTCGACTTCGGCGTCGACCTCAGAAAGGTGAGCTTCGTCTACTGGTTGAGAGCTGGGGGTGCATTGAGACTCTAGGCTGTCGGCTAGACATTCAGCCTTTTCATCGTTGTCGAAGGCGACGCTACTGTCGGAGCGAATGAGAGGGGGCATGGAGGCCTCGTTAGAAGAACGGAGCTTCCTCTGGAGTTCCCAGAAGGCTAGGTGGGTGGGCTCGAGTTCGCTAAGTGTCTTGTCCCAGCGGCTGGAGCGCAGCTCCTCGATGCGTTTCTTTACAGCACGCTGTAAAGAGCGCATGTGAGCCTTGTTCGCATCGCAGGGGAAGGCACTGTACGCACGGACGGCCGCGTTCTTCTCGGTCAACAGATCACGCACATCGTCAGGCAGTTTCCAGCGATGATCGCTCATCGCCGGAACCTCCCTTGAACAATCGTTCAAGACGGATTGTACATGATTTGTGAACGAGTCGATCGCGCCCGTCGTGTCTGCGACTGTCACCAAGTGGTCGGGGATAGCGTCCAAGTGAGGCGACGTGGTGGATTGTAGGCTTTCGCTTACTTTCCTCCAGTCGGTAATAATTTGGGTCGGAGGGGGCTGGCTAGGGTCAGAGGGACCTGAACGGGGAGCTAGTTCTAATATCACTGGACGATGGTCGGAATTAAGCTCGTGTAGCGTCTCTATAGATTGCAAACGGAGGTTCACATTCTTGAGCAGCGCTATATCGAGGATGTCGGGAAGATGGTTGGGATCGTGGGGGAAATGAGTGGGAGTCATCGGGGTGATGACGTCGAAGTTCAGTTGAGAACAGAGGTTAAACACGATCCTACCTCTGGAAGAGGTACTGTTACTATTCCAGGAGGGATGTTTGGCATTGAGATCGCCCGCCAGTAAGACGGAGTCACCCAGGCCAAGAAGAGCAGAAAGGTCATCCTTGAGGAGGATAGGATCATCCTCCGATGGTGATGGAGGGACGTATGCTGATATAATAGTTAAAGGCTGATGACCGGTCATGCCGAGCCGACAGACAGAGACCTCGAGGCGAGCGAGGGGAGGAGGGTCCATAGGAATGCAGTACAGAGCCTTTCTATAGTATACTAGGGTACCGCCCTTGTGACAACAAGACCTATCATTGCGAACTATACGGTAGTTGGCAATATTCGGGTCACGATGATGGGGCTTAAGAAAGGTCTCCTGTATGAGGAGGATATCAAGTTGATGGTCGCGGAGAAAATTGGCGATCTCATCACGTTGGTTAGTAATGCCATTGGCGTTAAAGAATCCTAACTTAAGGGATCGGGGTTTATTAGTACACGGCCTTTCCTTATCCATTGGATTAGTAAGGGTAAAGTTTATCTAGGGCTTGCGTAATCTCCGGATACGCTTTAAACACCTTAAGGATGTCGCTAATATTTGCTTTGCACGCGAGTATATCCCAAGCCATAGCTTCAGCAGCGGGGTTGCGGTAAATTTGGTAGGCGAGGTTGATGACTTCGCCTATCCTCTCGGTAGGGAGAGATGCAGGTACGCGGGAGGCTGAGGGCGCGGTTGAAACGGCGGGGGCGGCCTTAGATGGGGCGAGGGCGGCCTTAGGAGCGGCGGTGGCGGCTTTAGGAGCGGCGGGGTCGACCTTAGGTAGGGGGGGCGTGATCGCGAAGGCTAGGTTCGGCGCGGGGACTGGCGAATCCATCAGCGCTGGCATGGGCAGAGATTGGGAGGGCCTCAATGCAGGGAACGCTCTCTGATGATTCAGCGAGTTCCATGGGGAGGGCCTCTGAGAGCTGAGACGCTCGGGCATCTCTGAGGAGGGAATCTTAACAGAGGGGCTTTCCCTTTGTTGACGAGCGTTCGCACGCTTGGTCAACTTGGGAGAAGAGGATTTTGGGGCTTTGGGGCAGCCGCGGTAATTGGCGGGGTGACCTGATTGGCCGCATAGCACACAGCTGGGAGGTTCTGTGCACAGATTGCGGTCTTTCGGACGGGGGCAGTCAGCAGTTGCGTGCTCACCCAGACACTTGACGCATCTAGGGGTCGCGTAGCAATTGCGTTGGGCGTGACCGTAAAGTTGGCAGCGTTGACACTGTCCAACCGTATCGGATTTATAAGGCCTCTCGATCGAGATGCCCGACAAGTGACATACCGACTTTACTTTAAAGATCGGATGGTGGCCGTCGGTGTGATCGCACACGACAAGAACCGAGTCGTATGCAATCGCACCCCTAGCTTTGTGCAGACGATGCACAGCGGATACTGGGACATTTTGCGACTGAAGGTCGGCGAGAATCTCTTCCGTTGAGATTTCTTTAGGGACGCGTCGGATTACCACACGGGTGGGTTTATCATCGGGCAGGGAATAAGTGTGGAACGAAATGTTCTTCACTTTTAACAGGGATGTAAGTTCCCTGTGGTCGTTCACCGTGAGAACTTGAACTTTGATACCCTGTTGGGTCGAGCGCGCGTTTGTGTATTTGATCTTACGATCGTTACACAATTTGGACACGTCGGTCCACTTCGCCTTGTCCTGGATGAACAAGGGAGGCGGGGCGGGTAGTTTCTTTTTTGAAACTGAAGGATTGGGGGCAGCAGTGGACAAGGGACTAGTGGGACGGCTGCCCTCTGGAAGAGAGGTAGCTGAGACGGTGGGGGCCGAAACCGAGGGGGTGGGGGAGGGGGGGGGGGCGCGGCTACGGCTTTCTTGGCCTTGGTGGCCTGAGAGGGACTCTTACCCTTCTTTCTCTTGCCTCCCGGACCGACAACTTGGTAGTCGTCGTCCGAGGACGCGGAGGCAGAGTGGGCTTCCTCAGAGTCGGAGTGAGATGGCTCAGAGACGGGGACAGAAGTATCCATTGTTTCTGAAAAACATGGCGACGCAGAGCGCAGCTGCGTGGGAACAATAGCCGCGGGAACAATTGTCGCGGGAACAATGGGTTCGGAAACAATGGGCTCGGAAACAATAGGTGTTTCCGCGTACGGGCTTGTTGTCTTAATTGACAATAGGGACGGGATTTGCGGTGGCATAGAGGATGCCGCCACAGGTGTGCCTTCGTTGGTGTTATCGGGGGAAAAGGGGCTATCAAATATGTCACTGAAGTCAGCGACGCTAGCTTCGGCTGCTTTACGGGACGCGGACGAGTTCTCTAGCCATATGTCTAGATCGGCATGGAACTTGGCGCTTGGCCATAAGCGGGCCTTGACGTACGCTAATATTTCAGCGTCCGACATGGTCGGAGGGAAAGCTAAGTTGTGGAGGGAATTTTGGGAGATTTAACTCTCAGGGAAGCCTAAATTAAACCTAACACCTAACTCTAACTCCTCGGGTGGAGTGGCCCGGGGATGTGTAACCCTCCCTGTCGGGTGTAGACAGGGAGGTGAGTACCTATTGGTGAGCCCTAAGCTTGTAAACCCGTCGCCAGTCTTATTGTGCGAACGGGGCCCTAGCCAGTCTAGTGCGAAGGGTGTAGACACGCCCAACCGACACTAGGTGTGTGGCTGCGAAAGGAAACCAGAGACTAGGTTCGACTAGGAGACCCCCCAAGGCCGAAACACTAGCTCCCGACTCCAATTGACTGCCTCGTCCTGAAGGGGTTTGGCGGGTGTGATTGGGGCAACACCCACTCGGGTTCGTTGGCACCGTAAGGTATCCACCGAGTACCACGAAACTGTGGTTTTGCCCTGAAGGGGCCTAGTGAAGCTACACGACAGACTCTGTTTATAGAAATAGGAATTTCAGCCGTCGCCTTGAAAAAGGCAACTTTTGAACAGTTGATTGCAGTCGGCTGACTACAGGAATCGTTGCGGCGGGCGCAGCGAGAGCAGGTGACGAGCGTAGCGGCAGAGCGTGGAGCGAAGCGGCGACACGTCCGTGCGCGGCGAGCGTCGAGCGAAGAGTGTGATTCTATGCGTTTTTTTTTTTTTTTTTTTTTTTTTTTTTTCGGATTGGCATCTCGCAGGTCAACCTAGGAGGTTGTCGGCTGCTTAACCGGACTTTCCTGTGGTGCCTTAAAAATTATTATTTTTAAGGCCCGCAGCCAGGGCATAAAAGCTTACAAACTAAGCGACTACACGCTAAGGGCACCCCCTGTGGGGTACGAGCCTCGGCTTAGGGCGTCGCTGGGAGAGGACAGCAAAGGGACAGGCTGGATCGAATTTCCATTATTTAAGGACGAATTTAAAGCTACAGGCTCAGCGGCGCGGGCTGGCACGAGCAAGGGTCGGGGAGGGGACGTACGGGGTCGTCGCGGCGGGCCTCGGCGGCGAGGACGGAATGACGGCGGTCTGTGTCTGTGTTTCTTAACTGTACTGGTGGCCTTATTTCTCTCCTGGAGGAGAGTAATAGCATCGTCAGGGTCGGTCAGAGTATGTCTCGGTCGTCGAGTCTTACTAATACGGGAGGGAGTGTACCGGGCGGCCGATACAATTAACGGGTTAGAGTGCTTCTCAGCAGTGTCGAAGAAGCGCTTGGCGGAGCGTTTCATGAACTGCTGGATGGTAGGTATTTTTAGATCGGGATGGAGGTTCTCGTTGCGAAGGTAAAAAGGGGCTCCTGTGATTCTTCGCAAGAAACGGTTTTGGAGGGTCTGCATCCTATGGAGACGGTATGGTTTCGCGTGTGCGAATACAGCACAGGCGTACGTCATGATGGGACATGCACGCCGTGTAAATGCGCAATTTGCACTTGAGTGACTGCGCAATTTGCTGCGTGCATTCAACATGAAGTATAGCCTACCGAGAGCGAAAGCGGCGCGCGAACGCACCGTCTTTATGTGCTCTCCGAAAGTAAGATGGTGGTCCAGAATCACACCTAGGTATTTGGCTTGCTTCTCCCAAGGGATAGGCTTACCGAACATTGTTATCGGACTGGGCAGAGAGGGGGACGAACGCGGTTTGGAAAAGAGTACTGCCTGACTCTTGATGGGGTTTACCTCGATTCTCCATTTCCGGAAATAAGCGCCTAAGGCTTTTGCCGCGGATTGGAGGGTACGAGCTATGCAGTCTGGGTTGCGACCCGAGTAATAGATGGCCGTGTCGTCAGCGAATAGAGCCAACTGGGCCTTTTTATCTTTGGGGATGTCGCTGGTGAACAGCGTGAAAATGAGGGGGGATACTACGGAGCCCTGAGGGACGCCAGCGCGTATCGGGTGGGGTGAAGAGAGCGCACCCTCGATGCGATAGCGAAAGGTGCGATTCGACAAAAAGTCACGCAAGATGAGCACGAGACGATCTGGCACTCCGAGTTGGTAAAGCTTGTATAGTAAGCCGTTGTGCCAGACTTTGTCGAATGCTTTCGCTATGTCAAAGAAGAGCGCACCCGTCATCAAGCCACGCTGAAAACCAGCGCATCGTTGAACACATAAGCTCGACGATGCGGTGGACTTGTTGGACGCAGCTGTGTTCGGTTCGAAAGTCAAACTGCTCGTCGGGAATGAGACTCTTTGCTTCGGCAAAGTCTTTGAGCCGCTTATAAATAAGCCTCTCGTAGATTTTGCCTAGAACATTGAGTAGACTAATGGGACGGTAACTGGTGGGATCAGACTTGGGTTTGCCTGGTTTCGGAATGCCGATAACGGTGGCCTCTTTCCATGCCTGAGGAAAAATGTTGTTGCTTAGAGCGCCATTGAAGATGGCGGTCATTAGCATTATGAGATGGGCGGGGAGGAGTTTGAACACCTTATTGGTGATACCGTCAGAGCCGGGGGCTTTCCGGGGTTTAAGCCTCTTGATAATATCGTGCACTTCGTCGGGAGTGACAGGAGGCAGAGGATAATCAGGGTCTTCAACGGGTGGGAGAGAGGCTCTACGTTCGACTTCGGCGTCGACCTCAGAAAGGTGAGCTTCGTCTACTGGTTGAGAGCTGGGGGTGCATTGAGACTCTAGGCTGTCGGCTAGACATTCAGCCTTTTCATCGTTGTCGAAGGCGACGCTACTGTCGGAGCGAATGAGAGGGGGCATGGAGGCCTCGTTAGAAGAACGGAGCTTCCTCTGGAGTTCCCAGAAGGCTAGGTGGGTGGGCTCGAGTTCGCTAAGTGTCTTGTCCCAGCGGCTGGAGCGCAGCTCCTCGATGCGTTTCTTTACAGCACGCTGTAAAGAGCGCATGTGAGCCTTGTTCGCATCGCAGGGGAAGGCACTGTACGCACGGACGGCCGCGTTCTTCTCGGTCAACAGATCACGCACATCGTCAGGCAGTTTCCAGCGATGATCGCTCATCGCCGGAACCTCCCTTGAACAATCGTTCAAGACGGATTGTACATGATTTGTGAACGAGTCGATCGCGCCCGTCGTGTCTGCGACTGTCACCAAGTGGTCGGGGATAGCGTCCAAGTGAGGCGACGTGGTGGATTGTAGGCTTTCGCTTACTTTCCTCCAGTCGGTAATAATTTGGGTCGGAGGGGGCTGGCTAGGGTCAGAGGGACCTGAACGGGGAGCTAGTTCTAATATCACTGGACGATGGTCGGAATTAAGCTCGTGTAGCGTCTCTATAGATTGCAAACGGAGGTTGAAACGGCGGGGGCGGCCTTAGATGGGGCGAGGGCGGCCTTAGGAGCGGCGGCGGCGGCTTTAGGAGCGGCGGGGACGACCTTAGGTAGGGGGGGCGTGGTCGCGGAGGCTAGGTTCGGCGCGGGGACTGGCGAATCCATCAGCGCTGGCATGGGCAGAGATTGGGAGGGCCTCAATGCAGGGAACGCTCTCTGATGATTCAGCGAGTTGTGTGATTCTATGCGCAATACGACGCCTTATTTATTCCTTTATTCTATAGTAGAGATAGCGTTGAGAGTAATAGACACTCTCCTAAGGTCTCCGCCAATCACGAGCGTGTGCTCGGACTACATCTAACTACGTTGGCGCAAGTAGTGTTGGGAGTAACAAACATTCCCACATGCTCCCACCATACACATGCGAGGGGGCGACGCACATTTTTCTACCTTGGTACAAGTAGTGGATGCACCTCGTGTACTAACAAATCAGGTGACCACTTATGTTAAGGTAATTTTACATAGAAATTACATGTTTTATACTTATGTCTATCATCTAGTAATTAAATTATCCAAATGACACAAACAAAATCAATCTTATATCATTCTTATAACTATATTTATCCTAGCTAATACAATCAGTGCTAATTAGGCTACTTTACTGTCTACATAGTAAATAAACTTTAGCCTACACTGGTATAAACCATATAAATTATAATAATATAGCTATCAGAAACCTAACTAATATAGCTATTACATATTAACATTAATTATGGCTCGCCTTATTGAGCTTAGCTAAACATGGTTATACTTTCTGTAACATTTATATTTATACATAAACTAAACTACACATAAGCTCACATTACTGTGCTTCGCCTACACCTAGTGTTTCATTACATCTACAAAATTTCCAAAAATTATGAAAATTGGACTAAGTTTACGGGGGTTAAACCGTTATAGCATTTTGTATGAAAATTTACAGCCCCACAGTCCTCATATAAAAGTATCTAGTCTGTGGTGTCTACTGTTTAAAAAAAAGACATCTGTCCGTATGCAGTACGACACCCGCACTCTGCCCTAACGTCGCAGCAGTCATGCACCTTATGATCTAAAGCATAAATTGAGAGAGCCCTTAAAACCTTGAGAGTGAAGGTGCGGGCTAGTGTCTCAATAAAATAAAAAAAGCAGACAGTCCTACTGCTAGGTCTAACACGGTCGAATAATTCTACAAGGGTTTCTATTACTACATTTGTTGAATCGTTTACAACAAACAATTTAAATTACTCTAATCCCTTATTGTCTGGGGAATATAATCGTTCATTTTATGTGAGATTATTCAGCTGTACCCTAATATTATCTACATAAATTGTGACTTGTCGGCCCGTCCGTTGGGACCCTTAGTTTGGTCATACGTGTATCTCTAGACCGCAGACTGGGGATTCGAAGCTCAACTTGTAACTGACGTTGCGACTTACAACAGACATTTAAAATATATTGTTTATGTATTTATTAACGAAAGAAAATGGTGATGAATTAATATCTTAAATTCTCGTCAATTTTCTTTTATAGAAAACATACTTAGATTTGTCAAAATGGTTGAAATGATTTTATGAAAACTTACTAACACATACATACCTACTTTGTTACCAGTCTTTCAGTGTTTCCTTTACCGAATTTAATATTCCTAACTAAACGTAAGATAGAATAGTTTCTCCCTAGCCTAATTATTGAAGATCCTCAATTTCATTCACGTATTCAACCTTTGAACTGCTAATAAAGGAAAGGGGGGACCCATCGTTCTGTGCATACAGATACGAGTTTACGAGAAATAATTTACAATAAACACACAACAATTTAGAACATTCCGTATGTACATTGTACATTCACGTTTAACGAATTCAGACAGAATTTAATTACCCCCGCCAGGCTCATAACAGTACGATGGCATCCGCCATGGAATTTTATTATGATCGCGTTGGGATCGCAATGATACTATGTAAAAATAACTGATTTATAATTTCATATGTTCGGTAACGCCCTTGATAAAATAAAACCAAGTTCATTTACAGCCGTAAATACATATTTTGTTTTGAAATCAGTAACAATTTCCCGGTGTCCCCTTGTTTCGCAGACAGAAAGGACAATGCCAGAAACTCTATAGAACTTTGCCCCACTCATTAAAAGTCATGTGCAATATGTAGCATCTAACTGTTTATTTATTGCTGATAACTAAACATTAGACTTAGTGACTGTAGAACTTGCGGTTTCCGTTTAAATCTAAAAACAATAATGACATTGATTATAGGTTAAATTGTATTTTAGGTAAAATGAGTTTGTATTTTTTGGGTAGGTATTTCGTAATCCGCAAGTTCTAAAGAAAAACAATTTAGTACAGAAAGGTTATATATTCATTACAATATTATTTTCATTAATTTACTTTTCTGTACATGGGTGGGGCAAGATCTGGCATTGTCATTTCATAGAATTTCGTTTCCCACAAAATGTTTCATATAATATTTGGTTCTCATATTTTTATTTCGACTATTATTGTTTCAAAGACTATTTACTTCAATGAAAAATATTTCACAGAAACACAGTTCAATGAATTTTTAATCACATTTTTTTGTTTAACAAACTTATCAAACAATAGAATTATTTTTTAACGAATATTGTTTGTTTGTTGTATTTTTCCCATGGAATTTATTGCAACGAAAATGTATATGTAGGATCGTCAGGTGCGATCGAGGAGGAGTGCCGAGCGGTATAGTACATCGTCAGGACTATAGGCGTTCCCATTATCCTATTAGGGATAAACAATACCTGTAAAAACAATTACACACTATTAGTACAGAAAACACAATACAAATGGTAATCAGTAACAGGAATAAAGTAAGTTAAAGGTACAGCAACAATACAGTTAATCGAACAGACCATTAAGGTCCCACAGTTCGTACAGTGGCCAAGCCACCCAATGATAAACGAACAAACCCTTAAGGTTTACAGTTCGTACAGCAGCCTAAGCCACCCAATGATAAACGAACAAACCCTTAAGGTTCATAGTTCGTACAGCAGCCTAAGCCACCCAATGATAAACGAACAAACCCTTATGGTTCATAGTTCGTACAGTAGCATAAGCCACCCAATGATAAACGAACAAACCCTTAAGGTTCATAGTTCGTACAGTAGCATAAGCCACCCAAATACAAAGTGTATCGCTCGCTAGCAGCAAGCCTATACAGCTATGTGAATATACAGCAGCGCTGTACCAGGTAAACCGACAGTATTGTCGGGAGCAGGAACTCTTTACTGAGTCGAATCCGAGGATCGACTGCCATACTTACGGAGTGCACGCTCTTTTATAAGGCGATGCCCCCCACCTTGCAACCTCTCCATACAAGTCTGCCCATGCGCACGGAAGTGCGTCACGCGTTTACTTGATACAAAACACTAAAATGTGCTGAATCTAATAAGATCTGTAATCAAATAACACAATAATAATTGTTATGAATAAACAATAGTGATTTCATAAAGTAATTCGTTTTACATTCAAAGTAACGTGTCAACAATTGTTTTGAATAAAACCATCGATAACAATTATCGAAATAAAGTAACCACAAATCAGTGTGCACACACAATTAATCATGTTTCGAATTAATAGACAATAATTGATAGTAAAATCACATAAATTAACAATAAGAAACACAAATCATAACAAATTTAGTTAACACTTACAATGTGATTAATAAACTGTCTCCGACATATATAAATAGACAATAACAAAAATTTTGTCTTAAAAAGTCAACATGTTGTGCTACCAAAGTTAATGACAGAAACGAATCGCTGCGAAACCGACTCCACGTAGTCTTGTCGGTGGGGAAGCTGTCAACAGCCTTGGACACCATGGCCTGTCGTGCAGCCGGAGTGCGGGTCGCATAGCGCGGCACGCGAATATTAATGACATTATTCGACGTGCTCTCGTCGCCGTCGGCGTTCCGGCTGTCTTAAAACCCAATGGCTTGGCACGCGACGATGGCAAGAGACCGGACGGCATGTCTCTATTTCCTTGGAAGTTGGGTAGGCCTTTAGTGTGGGACGCTACGTGCGTCGATACTCTTGCGCCATCCCATCTTCCTAGTTCAGCATCCCGTGCTGGTGCTGCTGCTGCGGCTGCAGAAGACCTCAAACGGCGAAAGTATAGTAACCTTGGTTCGAACGTTACTTTCGAGCCGTTTGGGGTTGAAACCATCGGGTCATGGGGTCCGAGTGCACATTTTCTTTTTAAGGAAATATCCAAAAGGTTGGTTGACACTTCCCGTGACTCAAGAGCTGGTTTTTACCTTGGTCAAAGATTAAGCGTTGCCATCCAACGTGGCAATGCTGCCAGTCTCTTGGGTACATTTCCAGTTGACGGCGATGTGGACGAATTTTATGATGCTTTATTGTGTTAGGTTTTTGTTTTTTGTTTTTAGTTTAATACTTTAGGTTTTCTATTTTATTATTCTTGTAAATATTGTACATACTTAAAAACAATAAATGTTAAAAATAAAACAGTATTTATTTTCGTAAATTGTAATAGGTAATAGGTACCTATATCATTTTTAATGAACTTGGCTTCCAAGAAAAGTAGCTCATTATTATTTGCGCAGCTTAAAAATATTTTTTTTCTTTATTTAGTGTAAGGACACATTATTTTGGTCTCTGAGGTCATAAAGCCTACCAACGATAATAATGTATTTTCCTCTGTTCAATTATACCACGGAATATAATAATCTGTGTATTCCTTACCGGAAAAGCTGCTGGTAAGAGAATCGTTGCCTGAGATAACAGTGATGTACTGCTTTCGTAATTATAATACGAAAGCTACGTAATACATCAACTGATTGTCTTTTTCCGACAATGATCCGTAATGATAAAGAAATGTTCCTTGTTTTTCGAGAACGGAAAAAGAAATATTATCATCGTGTATTTTATGAATTTCAATTTATGAGATAGAAGGCTCATGTCTGCAAGGGTACATGTTACCCTCAAGCAAGGTACATGTTCTTTTTTATGTCGAAGTAATTAACTATAGTACCTACAATATAATACTTCTTCACCTACCTACCGTAGTTATACCACATGTGGTTGATACGTGTGGTGTGGTGATACGCAACGCGGCTGCGCGGTTCGAAGCTTTAATTTACACACGAATAATATTTTCAGTATCTTTATATATATAGTTGAATCTGGTTCGCGTTCGAAATGTAATGACAAGTTTATTAAAACAATTAGATTTTCTATAAAAGGACTAATTACGGGGTGACAACAGTCAAAAACCGGACAAGTGCGAGTCGGACCCGCCCACCGAGGGTTCCGTACATATTTGTAGGTACATATCCATACTTCCATACTAATCCTTACTTTAATCTACTTAATTAATATTATAAATGTAATGCCGTATCTTTTTTTCACGTAACCGTAGAGGATTGATTTTTTTTACAGCATCCAGGGACCGTAGATTTGAGTATATGGTTTTAATTTCAACTCGATACCTTCACATGTTCCCGAGATAATGGGTCTTGATAGACAGACAGACAGACAGACGGACAACAAAGTGATTTTATAAGGGTTCCGTTTTTTCCTTTTGAGGTACGGAACCCTAAAAATGACAAATTATAAAAAAGTCGAGGTGTAAAGCTACAATTAGGAGATTATCATTTAGGTAACTACCTTCAACGTGGATCTACGTATGTACGCCTACCCTTCTATTGTTACCCGTTATAATAAGGCATGCATGAAAAAAGGTCGTTCGGATGTTCGCCATTTTGGCGGCACACCCATCCGAACATTAATATTATGGGCCATGAGGTTGATTATAAGTGTGGTGTATAGCTTAGTATAGTGAATTAAATTAGCACTGAAAACAGTGTTTCCTGTAAATGTAGATAGATATGTCTAGTATCGCACATGTAATGGTTCTTGCAGAAGTTCGGATGGTGGTGATGGTAGGTTCCAACGTTGTCTTATATTAACGAAAATACATAATATCTATATACATATAATAAAACAGTAACAAAACTGTGACTGTACATTGAATATATATGTCGGATCGTCAGGTGCGATCGAGGAGGAGTGCCGAGCGGTATAGTACATCGTCAGGACTATAGGCGTTCCCATTATCCCATTATCGATAAACAAGACCTGTAAAAACAATTACACACTATTAGTAACGAAAACATAATACAAATGGTAATTAGTAACAAGAATAAAGTAAGTTAAAGGTACAGCAACAATACAGTTAATCGAACAGACCATTAAGGTCCCACAGTTCGTACAGTGGCCAAGCCACCCAATGATAAACGAACAAACCCTTAAGGTCTATAGTTCGTACAGTAGCATAAGCCACCCAAATACAAAGTGTATCGCTCGCTAGCAGCAAGCCTATACAGCTATGTGAATATACAGCAGCGCTGTACCAGGTAAACCGACAGTATTGTCGGGAGCAGGAACTCTTTACTGAGTCGAATTCGAGGATCGACTGCCATACTTACGGAGTGCACGCTCTTTTATAAGGCGATGCCCCCCACCTTGCAACCTCTCCATACAAGTCTGTCCATGCGCACGGAAGTGCGTCACGCGTTTACTTGATACAATAACACAAAAATGTGCTGAATCTAATAAGATCTGTAATCAAATAACACAATGATAATTGTCATGAATAAACAATAGTGATTTCATAAAGTAATTCGTTTTACATTCAAAGTAATGTGTCAACAATTGTTTTGAATAAAACCATCGATAATAATTATCGAAATAAAGTAACCACAAATCAGTGTGCACACACAATTAATCATGTTTCGAATTAATAGACAATAATTGATAGTAAAATCACATAAATTAACAATAAGAAACACAAATCATAACAAATTTAGTTAATACCCACAATGTGACTAATAAACTGTCTCCGACACGGCCAGACTGACATTCTACACGTCCTCGTGTAGTTATAAAGTTCTTGGTAAATATCGATCGGCCTTTCTGACAAAAAGCTTTAATTAGCAAAAGGTATGTTGCAAAGAAAAATCCTGAATTAGTCCTGAAGTAAAATCATTAGCAAAATTTGCATCATAACCAGTCAAAATAACCATACTGTTACAGACAATACATAGCTCAACAAATCAGCCGAAATCACACCATGGGATTCGACAAGTAACTTGAAGTCGAATAGACAACCCGCATAGGCGTCAACATAGACAACCCGCATAAGCGTCAGGTTCAACATTAATATCCAGGAGTCAACATAGACAACCCGCATAGGCGTCAACATAGACAACCCGCATAAGCGTCAACATAGACATCCTGTCAATTTAGCTATAGTATGTCAGCAGCAGATGAATCATTATCAGTGTCAACATTGACATCGTTAAAATTGAATGGACATTCAGGCATTTTCACACATTGTTACTCAAAGATTTTAACAAATATCATTTTGGATCTATAACCAAAGTATCCATCAACAAAGTATCCATCAACAAAGTATCCAATAACAAAGTATCCAATAACAAAGTATCCAATAACAGTAACCAAAACAGTATCCAATGATAAATTATCCTATCCAATGATAAAGTATCCCATAATAAAGTATGCAATTTTAAACTTTCGGCACTTTTACCAATAACCAGTACTGCTTGTTCTCTTTTACGGGACAGAATTTAATTTCTTTCTCCACATCAACAGTGTTACGGCAGTCCTGCATCTTCACACGTTCTTGGGTGAATAGTTTATCTCATCATCTGTAAACAATTAGAAAAGAGCTCAAGTAAACAGCTTAACGTTCGGTCATTCTGATCAATTTAAATCAAACACTACAGACCTGATATCACAAAACAAGTTTAGTATCTTACCACACATGTAATTACCTTATTACCACACATGTAATTACCTTATCACCACACATGTCATGTCATTACCTTATTACCACACATGTCATGTCATTACCTTATTACCACACATGTCATGTCATTACCTTATTACCACACATGTAATTACCTTACCTCACAACACATGTCATTACCTTACCTCACAACACATGTAATTACCTTACCTCACAACACATGTAATTACCTTACCTCACAACACATGTAATTATCAGGGGGTACACAGTTACTTTTTAGATAAACTAATCCTCAAACCTCAGAATCATGCTACCTATTTGTTTAGCTAAAAACCAACTATTTGACATAGTTGTATTATCACTGATTTATATTCAGATGGAATATCAGTATCAATTTTATTCGGAGTTTCAGGAATAGAGCATAGCTGTTACAATCTCAACTTTCGTAATGGTAACAATACTTTCGGTTATAATAACCCCAAAATCTAAATTTAATATCTCACGGCATAATATGATACTATGATTTGAATAAGCATTCGGTATTAAACGAAACTTCACTTTATATTGACCATACAACAAAATTTGCCACACATGTATCAGTAATGAAAGTACATTCAAATCCAGAGTCATAACAAAATGGAAGCGTCTCACCAGATAGTTGTAGAAAGAACATCACATCAGTGGTGGGTACATCACACTTATCTTATCACGGACTTCAACTTATCACGGATGATTAGTTGCTCGAAAACTGACTCATAGTATCTTCACTCGAACCTCCCGGCTGTTCTCCGGTAGTCACTAAAGTGACATTCTATTGTACCTGGTTTGAACCTAAGAGGGTTGAGAAGAAATGTGTAGGTCAGAGGAAAATGAGACTTTCTCTTAAGATGGGACAAGACACTCAGTTCTTGTTAAAGTTTAAACCTCATGTACTTCGGTAGTGAATGCTAGTAGATGAGCACGGAAAATGAAATTTGGAAACATGGGCCAGTACAGTACAAACAGCAATTTGTTTGACACTTAGGTAGGTAAATAAGGGTAGCGGTAACTGTTGGAGTATGTAAACAATGAAATTAATGTGGGTAGGTGATTTATGAATGCCATTAAAACAGCCTTAGCTCAGCGCTAGGTAATCCCAAGAGAGGAAGCTGTCATAACAAGAGTGGAAAAGACATACGATAACTAGGGAAGCCATGCGGAAGCATTAAGAGGCAATCCCACTTCTGATGTCGGATCGTCAGGTGCGATCGAGGAGGAGTGCCGAGCGGTATAGTACATCGTCAGGACTATAGGCGTTCCCATTATCCCATTATCGATTAACAAGACCTGTAAAAACAATTACACACTATTAGTAACGAAAACATAATACAAATGGTAATTAGTAACAAGAATAAAGTAAGTTAAAGGTACAGCAACAATACAGTTAATCGAACAGACCATTAAGGTCCCACAGTTCGTACAGTGGCCAAGCCACCCAATGATAAACGAACAAACCCTTAAGGTTTACAGTTCGTACAGCAGCCTAAGCCACCCAATGATAAACGAACAAACCCTTAAGGTCTATAGTTCGTACAGTAGCATAAGCCACCCAAATACAAAGTGTATCGCTCGCTAGCAGCAAGCCTATACAGCTATGTGAATATACAGCAGCGCTGTACCAGGTAAACCGACAGTATTGTCGGGAGCAGGAACTCTTTACTGAGTCGAATCCGAGGATCGACTGCCATACTTACGGAGTGCACGCTCTTTTATAAGGCGATGCCCCCCACCTTGCAACCTCTCCATACAAGTCTGTCCATGCGCACGGAAGTGCGTCACGCGTTTACTTGATACAATAACACAAAAATGTGCTGAATCTAATAAGATCTGTAATCAAATAACACAATGATAATTGTCATGAATAAACAATAGTGATTTCATAAAGTAATTCGTTTTACATTCAAAGTAATGTGTCAACAATTGTTTTGAATAAAACCATCGATAATAATTATCGAAATAAAGTAACCACAAATCAGTGTGCACACACAATTAATCATGTTTCGAATTAATAGACAATAATTGATAGTAAAATCACATAAATTAACAATAAGAAACACAAATCATAACAAATTTAGTTAACACCCACAATGTGACTAATAAACTGTCTCCGACATATAAAAAAAAAAATTGATGTGGAAACACCTGATGTGGTACTCCAAGAGCCCAGCTACACCATGACACATATAGGAATGACGTCTTAGCAAAAGTTGTTCGCTCTGATGGGCATTTCCTGTTGACTTATAAAAATCGAAGATCAGAAACATCTGATGTGAAAATCAAAGCTATTACTAATTTCACTGTATCTTATAAAATAACATAAGCTGGGAGTACCTCCACGCGGTGAAAGCGGTAACAGTTTAGGACTGATTTTTGATGACGATGGTATATCATTGAAAATTTGACTCTACTGGCCAAAATTCCCATTTATTTTTTTATTTTATCGAATAAATATGCCTTCGGGCTTATGTTATTTGGGTGTTTAATTTCCTTTTCCATTTATCTTCGTGACACGGTAGCCTACCCGGTAACGCAGGGGAGCAGTCACTTAGATTTTAATTGATCAGGTATCTTCTTTACAATAAAACTATAACCATGCCTAGAAAGAGGTCAAATCTTTCCCAATGTTCCAAAGGAGCTAAAAGATTGAGGATCATAATTAAGATCCCAAGAATTTACCGAAGAGCGTCAGGAGAGACTTGATGCTGTTCGAGAACATCAGGCTGCAACTCGCTCCGTGGAAACCTCTTCAGATCGCAAAGCACGCCTGCGTTCTTAGCGTATTTACGTATGATGCGCGACTGACCGCTGATCGTGAACGTCATACATTGTCTCGCGAGTCGGAGACGTTCACGGATAGAGAATTGCGCTTGAGTTCTCAGCGTATCTACGCATCTGCTGCGGAACGTGATGCGCGACTGTCCGCTGATCATGAGCGACATGCGTTGTCTCGCGAATCGGAAACGTTTACCGATACAGAATCACGCTTGAGTTCCCAGCGTATTCGCATATCTACTAACAGGTCTTTTGAACCGAATGATGAACGTGATGCACGACTAACTGCTGATCGAGATTATCATACACTAGCGACTCGACCCAGCTTCGCATTGGCATATAGCCTTCCTCGGTAAATGGACTATCCAACACAAAAAGATTTTTTTAATTCGAACCAGTAGATCTTGAGATTAGCGCGTTTAACCAAACAAACAAACAAACTTCAGCTTTATAATATTATAGTATAGATTATCCCGAACACGCACACAACAAAATATTCATAATCAGTTAGAAAGTGAGAGAAAAAGAATTGCTGGATTACGGCATGAAGAGACAGAAGAAGAGCGCAACGAACGTTTGAATCCTGATCGACTTCGACATTCTCTGAACAGAATGTCGATATCATCTGAAGAATCGGATGTGTCTCAAGATATAGCCGTAGGTCATGGCGACCTTCCTTGGGTTGGTAAGGAACGGAGTTCATTTACTACTATTATTCTCCTATGATTGACTACGCCACATATTCCGCCATCGGAGGTATGATTCAAAATTTGTACTTTTTGAACGTCTCGAATCATCTCGCGCATCCCGTTGTTTTCCCGTCCCCGGGCTCTTAGAATTCGACATCAGACGTTTCAGATCTTCGATTTTGCCGACCCTGTTGTCGCTGGCATAAGCAACAGGATCCGCGTACGAAGTCGCGGGCAGAAGCTAGTTTCTATATAAACATCATCCACAATCAAGTTCACTCACTGCTGGACATAATAGTCAATTTAATTAGTGCTAAGCATAGAATGGCTCTGTGCTCAGCTGGTACCTACACAAGTCTTGTCAATGTCTCTGCACCGTAAGTCATGATCAGCAGATCACAAAACAACGGAAAGGACCAGCTTACTCCTTAGCTCCCTAATACATTTTCAATGTATTGCAGAGCATTTATGTAAGTAAAGTAGCAGCATGTTCATGAATACTTTCTCCCCTTGTAATTAATAGTCATGTTGTAGAAGCGAGACTTCAGACATTTTAATCGATTTTAAAATGTTGCTTGCTTGAAATTCTATGTTCATATTTGCAAAAAAGCTGACTTATTAATATACCCTCACCTTATTTAAAGGCTCTTTAAACGCTACTTACGTTCTAATTAAATAATCTTTTTGTGAGAAATCTTCAAGAATGTTGCCGATTCAATCAATAATGCGATAAAAAATTTAAGCTGTTGGAGACTTGAAAGAAAATTTCGATATTCTGTCGATGCTAAGAAGCCAAGTTACGGAAAGAAGTACTTATTAACTTTTTTAATATTTAAAGTGACTTTTCTTTCGGAAAAGCCGTTAATTTTACCCTCTAGGTTTGTCTTAAAAAGTTACAAAAGACTACGGAATTGAGTGTGCATTGTAGCTTAATAAGTCAGTTTTTCTAGATGATACTGTTCTAGCAATTAGAACATTTCAGAAGAAAAGCTTTGAAAAAGTTACCTACCAGCACAAAATATAAAGATTACAGCCGCTTCCGCCATTTTCAAAAATAATTACCTAAACTTGCTAAACTCACTAGGGCTGCTACTGTATTGACTCTGTAGGTTTTATTTGTGACAATATGAAATTTTATTGATACAGGTTGGAACTCTTTGCATTTTTTTTATAACAAATTTTTCCTGTTCGTCATGAAATGTAAAAATTCATTTAGACAACACGTGACAGTTGAGACTGAAGTCTGCTTGAAACTGCTAGAGAATGCCTATAAACGTAATGTCAATGTATGCGTGCGAAAAATGTCGGTTTGTTCTGAGTGGTCTCTCTGCTCGGGCGCGACGCAGCCTTACGTACTTTGTGCTACCAGGGTGAAAAATACCATCTCTGTGCCGGTGACCTTGTCAAACATTAGTAGGTACCTACTATTCTGACACCCAAAAAGTGCCATAAAAATATAATTCCTACAAGGTCTGTTAGCAATTTAGATGTTCCATATTTTCATAGTAATAGGCCTGGTAGTTACACGCGACTTTACTTCATTTACATGTCATTAGTATACGTTGATGGAAGAATTCGTTAGCAGTTGGAATGTATGGACTTCATAATGACTGGTGACGTAATTTCTAGGTCTGTCGAGTGGTGGATTTTATTTTTTGACGTAGGGCAGAGAACGAGTGCGCGGTCTCAAAGTATTCGATTGGAGTGTAACTATTTTTTAATTTGAAGTATAGCATTTTGGTATCATTTAATATAGCAATCAAAATATCACCAATTGATATAAATAAAGCCTACAAACAAAATAAATAATGAGTACGACATCATGTTGTATTTAGAATTAAAAAATCGATCGAATTTTAGTTAAATTTATTTTGAGCGTTCCTGCTAGACTTTTGAACTCTTCAGGCTTTACCAAAAAGCCAATAATCAACTTATCAATCTACTCAGACTATTATAGTTCACACCGGAATTGCTGCTTCAAAGTTACGCTACAACGTGAAATCAGTCCGATCCAACTACGTTTTGATCGTCGGTCCATCTAGTACAAATTGATACATTGTTTTCATGTCTCTATGTAAAGGTAAAAACAATCAAATTCGTCGAAAACAAAAACAAATGAGTTCCGAAAACTAGGTATGAGTTGAATATTAATTAACTATTGAAAATGTATTCAAAGGGAATACATATTCATTAGCGGAAAGTAATATAAACCTCGTTGGATATATTTATCAAGAATCGGTAAAATACAGAAATGCATTTGCAAAATAACTTCAATTTCCGACATTGAATGCTGCGTAACGCCCACAGTACAACCAATCACTACCCACTGACTTTGAAACAACCAAACGTTGGGGGAATGTGGGTGGTACATGGTCAGATTTTCAATCACTGTCCTGCCTACGTAATGTTTATATTAAAGTGATAGTTACAATAGCGGCTTTAACATAATTTTTTTTTTTTAATGTTAAAGCCGCTATTGTGACTATCACTTTAATATAAACATCACGTAGGCAGGACAGTGATTGAAAATTTGGCCATGTACCACCCACATTCCCCCAACGTTTGGTTGTTTTAGACTAGAATGAAAGGCAGATATAGGTACCTACATATCTGCCTTTCATTCTAGTCTTGTAACGTTGTAATCAGCTACATTCCAGTTTTAAACTCTATGGCCCTTATTAGTAAGCGCGGAGTAAAGTTAAGCCTAACTTAAACCACAAATAAAGTATAGTTAAACTGACTTTACTCCGCGTTCATTAATACTTAAAGGTGTATAAGTTAGGCAAGCCAATCAACTGGACTGCTTTTGTTGTTTCTCATCTAATATCCTTCTAATTATCCAACTATCGGAAATCGTAACCCACACTCAGACGTACGTTTACGTCGTAGTACGTTTTCGACGTATGCGTTAGGTAGGAACTATCGTGGTCACACCCGCCTGACCACCACTAAGTTCATTTTAGCTTGCACTCAAAAGATGGAAGCGCTCTCTACCCCACCCCGTTGACTTCGCAGGCGCCAAGGGAAAATTGTTTTAACTGAGCAGGCGGGAAAGTCTGCGATAGTACATTTCCGACGGACGTCAAGTACGCATTCAGAAGTCATCATCAGAAGTAACTGCTTCATGAATAAGTTTAGAGTCTACTTAACTCATTGTTAAACCCACATCCTGTATCCACATCGTGTGAATAACAGATTTTAATTAGCCACATGTCAAGAACACGCGCCATTACGTTTGAACTCCGCCAAATCGGTTTGTGTTAGGTTTAGCTATGTGGAAGTAAATTCAGTAAGCTGTTAATTGGAAAATCCTTTCAACTAGGTAATGAATACATTTTTGTTTAAAAAACTGAATGTGAGAAAAACTTTGAAAGTTTGTAGAACTCCCAATAAAAGAGTTGTTCTGAAGCAAACTACCACAATACTGGCTGTTTCTGAAGTTAAAAATAATGCGTTTTAGTTTCAGGAAAGATTCCTAATTAGTGCTAATGAAATTTCAGGTACAGGAGACTTTTAAACTCTAAACACTTATTTGTTATCAAATATCGATACCTTTAGGTTTCGGCTCAAAGGGCGTATCCACCAAAACACGACTTTTCAGTAAAGCAAAAAAACACACAAAATTTTCTAACATAACTTTTAAGTGCTTATATAAAAAAATAATACAACAAAAGGCCAATATAACAAAGCAGCTTCATCCGCTCAAAACAAATGCAACTACACAAAAGCGCCAGCAAAAAACAATTTTTTATAATTTCTATGCAGCGGATCATGGATTGTGGTATATCATTTAAAAGGTAATTTTGGTAGCTTTATACCTCTTTAACAAAAGATTATTCACTTTATGTCTTTGAACGTAAAACCAAAATACATCCATTTTTCAAACACCATATTGTTTGAAACCCTATAAAAAGTGAGCGTTTATGAAAATTGGTCGCCCGCTTCCCGTCACTGGAAACATGAAGCTACAAAGAATTGGAAACCAAATCTATAGAAGCCGCTCAAGTCGTCATCCTAATCCAGCAAGGGTTGTCTCTCAGCGTACTATCGCGCGACGGCTTTATCTGAGGCAGTCTTGTATCTCGAAGGTATACAAGAGGTTCAGAGAAACTGGTAACTTAGTCTAGAGACCCGGATCTGGACGACAGCGATGCACTTTGGTGAGAGATGACAGATTTAATACCACCTAGCGATTCAAAAACTGTGGGTTGTGTTGTATACACCATTTTTGCGAATTTCGGGGTTTTATAGACCGATCGAAAGAGGACAAAAAACTAAGTATGTCTGCATTTTTAATTTTTTTTTTTGTCAAAATGATGGTTACGCCCTTTGAGCATAAAGGTATCGATATAGAGACTGAGCATTAAAGTTGTAACAAAAAATACACGACAAATCAGCTCGACGTACGTTAGCGCGAAAGATCATTATGATCTGAGAATGATAGCGCTACACATTTTTTGATTGACAAACGTTAGCGCGACACAACTTTTGATTGACGAACCTTAGCGCGACACAACTTTTGATCGATGTGCGTTGGCATGACACAATTTTTGACCGATGAGCGTTAGCGCGACACTACTTTTGATTGACGAACGTTAGAGCGACACAACTTTTGATTGACGAACGATAGAGCGACACAACTTTTGTTTGATTAACGTTAGCGCGAGATAGATTTTGATTGAAGAACGTTAGCGTGGCATATCTTATAATTGGCGAACGATAGATCTTCTGATTGGCGAACGTTAGCGCCACACAACTTATGCTCGGAGAACGTAAGCGTGATAAAACGTTTGCTGGACCATCTAAAATCAATCTGATTATTAAGAACTAGCTTCTGCCCGCGACTTCGTACGCGGATCCTGTTGCTTATGCCAGCGACAACGGGGTCGGCAAAATCGAAGATCTGAAAAGCCTGATGTCGAATTCTAAGAGCCCGGGGACGGGAAAACAACGGGATGCGCGAGATGATTCGAGACGTCCAAAAAGTACAATTTTGAATCATACCTCCGATGGCGGAATATGTGGCGTAGTCAATCATAGGAGTATAGGTACGTAAATGAACTCCGTTCCTTACCAACCCAAGGAAGGTCGCCATGACCTACGGCTATATCTTGAGACACATCCGATTCTTCAGATGATATCGACATTCTGTTCAGAGAATGTCAAAGTCGATCAGAATTCAAACGTTCGTTGCGCTCTTCTTCTGTCTCTTCATGCCGTACTCCAGCAATTCTTTTTCTCTCACTTTCTAACTGATTATGAATATTTTGTTGTGTGCGTGTTCGGGACAATCTATACTATAATATTATAATGCTGAAGTTTGTTTGTTTGTTTGGTTGAACGCGCTAATCTCAGGATCTACTGGTTCGAAATAAAAAAATCTTTTTGTGTTGGATAGTCCATTTACCGAGGAAGGCTATAAGTAGGCCAATGCGAAGCTGGGTCGGGTCGCTAGTGTATGATAATCTCAATCAGCAGTTAGTCGTGCATCACGTTCATCATTCGGTTCAAAAGACCTGTTAGTAGATGTGCGAATACGCTGAGAACTCAAGCGTGATTCTGTATCGGTAAACGTTTCCGATTCGCGAGACAATGCATGTCACTCACGATCAGCGGACAGTCGCGCATCACGTTCCGCAGCAGATGCGTAGATACGCTGAGAACTCAAGCGCAATTCTCTATCCGTGAACGTCTCCGACTCGCGAGACAATGTATGACGTTCACGATCAGCGGTCAGTCGCGCATCATACTCTTCATTGGTCTCTAGAGACCTGGATGTAGATGCGTAAATACACTGAGAACGCAGGCGTGCTTCGCGATCAGCTATGTTATTCTGTAAGAACTCGCTCCAGTTCTCACTTCTGATTCCGCAGTGAAAACTGTTTTAGGTAGTCTGTAACTCGATGAAAACTACGCTAGCGCTACTAAGTGTTTCGTTACTATTTAAGCGAATACCAAATACTTTTCACTTCAAGTAAGTGAAATCGGAAATGAGATAGGATTCGAATTCGTGAGTGAATTCTTACAGAATTGCACTGCTGAAGATGTTTCCACGGAGCGAGTTGCAGCCTGATGTTCTCGAACAGCATCAAGTCTCTCCTGACGCTCTTCGGCAGATTCTTGGGATCTTATGATCCTCAATCTTTTAGCTCCTTTGAAACATTGGGAAAGATTTGACCTCTTTCTAGGCATGGTTATAGTTTTATTGTAAAGATACCTGATCAATTAAAATCTAAGTGACTGCTCCCCTGCGTTACCGGGTAGGCTAACGTGTCACGAAGATAAATGGAAAAGGAAATTAAACACCCAAATAACATAAGCCCGAAGGCATATTTATTCGATAAAATAAAAAAATAAATGGGAATTTTTGCCAGTAGAGTCAAATTTTCAATGATATACCATCGTCATCAAAAATCAGTCCTAAACTGTTACCGCCTTCACCACGTGGAGGTACTCCCAGCTTATGTTATTTTATAAGATACAGTGAAATTAGTGATAGCTTTGATTTTGACATCAGATGTTTCTGATCTTCGATTTTTATAAGTCAACAGGAAATGCCCATCAGACCGAACAACTTTTGCTAAGACGTCATTCCTATATGTGTCATGGTGTAGCTGGGCTCTTGGAGTTCCACATCAGGAGTTCCAGATCTTCAAATTTATTCTCTCAGCAGAAAATGCTCATCACGTGGAACAATTTTTGCTATGGTACCATTTTTGTATCTCTTATAGTTTAGCTGGTCTGTTGCGGTTCTGCATCTGGTGTTCGAGTTTCCAAGATAAATTATAGCCTATATGTTGCCCAGACTTAATACCTACACAACAAAAGAAAAATCATTCAAATCCGCCCAGTAGTTCCGAAGATACAGACACAGTTTTGTTACTGTTTTATTATATGTATAGATTGATCTATTTGACAATAAAATCAAGCAAGATTATTAAATGCTTTCATTACTAAATGTTTTCATCGATTTTAAATCCGACTACACTGCATCATAATTTAGGAATAAAACAATTTAGACAAAAATACTGAATTTAGGAAAACGGTCAAGGATCTGCGTGTTTATATGTAATAAAAATATGGCCAAACCTCTTCAGTGGCACTTCGTTTGATGGTCCACACACAATTTCCTAACTCCGTTGTCGATATTAATATTGCCACTATAATTGAGGTCAAACCACGCTTTAAATGTATGGGAGAGTAGTCCTGCCCGCGACTTCGTTTGCTTACATTTCAGAATTGATACAAAGTCGAAAATTATCCCACGGGAATACAAAATTTTCATGTGTTTTAATCTAAATGTTAATCTATAGATCAAATGCTCAAACGCTACTCAATTTTAAAATGTCGTCAAGTCTCGTATTGTCTCAGACACTTTGACATAAAGTGATAGACACAGCACAAAACTTAACTTAAAATTTAGTAGCGATTGAGTATTTGGCCATGTGTGTCAAATTTTGACTAATTCCGGTCATCACCCTTCACCCATCGGATGTTTCATATTACTCTTTCACGCTTAAACGGCTTAACGGAATTAGCCTAAATTTGACACACATGGCCAAATACGCCATCGGTACTCAATTTTAAGTTAATCGATTCCATCTATCCTTAAAATTACATTGCTTCCTATATTGGGCCTCATTTATACAACAAGTTGTCTAGGAGTTTGAAGTTGCGTGATTTGTCAAGCTATAATTGCAAAAATATTTTAAATGAATTTCTACTTCAAATTGATTATGTTAACACAGAAAAGCAATTAGTAAGCCTATCATAAATACAAACATACAGCTCACATTCACTCACATTTAGTCACATACACCAATTACATTTCACACAACATCATACAAACATCAACACAACATCTTCTTTCTAAACCATTTTTTTTTGTTTTGTCTAAATATTTTGCATATACTATGTATTTTTCTAATTTTACCCACCTTACGTTTGATAGTAATGGCACAGAATACTTAATAGTACTACGTGTAATGGTAGCAATGTAATAATTAATACCGAACTACCTGCTAAATATCTTAAAATATGGGTTCACTGTTTATGTGTATGACTATTGGAGAACGAGGATGACTGACCTACCGTGATACAGTTTTTACTAGTACGAAGGTCAGTGTGAATTACTCTCTAACAACCACATACGCTAGATATTAGATCTTGTTTTATTTTATTTATTTAAAAAGAAAAAAATACAGTTTTGTACTCTTTTATGTATAAATATGTTCATTAAGGTTGTTATTGTGCTTCTAGAAATAAATGTGTTTGTTTTTTTTTTTATTGATTCGTTTTGTGGTTTACTTCCACGGGGTTTGACTTCTACGCGGAAAAAGTCTCGAACAGGTATTTGTGCCCAATGTACCAACATACATAATTAGGATAGACTCATTCCCTGTATCAGGTCCCAGGACCTGACAAAATGTGAAAGAACTAAATAGACATTACCTTATAGGAAATTCAGTCGTTATGTTAACGTATGTACAGGAGCCAGCCATTTAGCGACAACAATCTGACAACTTTCTTTTATAGATTAAATTTTCAAGTTTATTGCAAAAGTTTAAGGTCCATATTCAATTGGGATTTGTCTGTTTGGTATAGCTTGATGTGCTGGCGTCTGTACATACGTACGTGTGCACCAGTGAACATATTTTATGACACATATTATTCAGCAGTATCAGATTTGGGGCAGAAAAAAATGTCGTGCGTATTACGTACGGTAACAAGCCAATTATGTTTTACTGAAGTATTGAGTGATTCTTGATAATATTTTGATAGATGATTTTGATTTTTTTTATCAGAGATACTAGACATACCTACGTTATTTAAGGATGGCTGAAATATTGAGAATAGGTACGTAGCTAAGAAGGTAGGTACCTATACGTACTTGAATTAAATGCTGGGTCCTATCAGGTACAAAATTCTCTTTGGGTACCTTACTCACTTATTAGGTTCAAGTTATTATTATAATATACGTTTTACAGACTATTGTTCAGTATCACTGGGATTTTGTATTATGGAGGGAAGTGGAAAAATATGTATTTCTTTCTCCTTCGCCGTTCTTTTCTGATTAATTTCGTTACGGGATCAAAGACAGTGTTGTGTCGTTTCTCCGAGATCCTGCGCTTTTCTGGTGGTCGCAACTTTTGATTCTTGCTTTTAGAAGTTGTAGTGGTTTGGGAACAGCGTGGCGCGCATGACCCATTGAAAAAAGTGGTATCTTAGATCATTATTAGTTACTTATAATTTGGGTATGCAATGCCAAAACGTGAGTAAATTCTCAAAATACTAAATACTTTTTTCTATGACAGTAGAAACTTAAATTAAGAATAACTCATCCAATAAAAGCATCTCCACAAACAAAGCAATATCATTATTGGGGTGATATAAACTATAAGAAGACTATTATATATATGTCGGAGACAGTTTATTAATCACAATTGTGGGTGTAACTAAATTTGTTATGATTTGTGTTTCTTATTGTTAATTTATGTGATTTTACTATCAATTATTGTCTATTAATTCGAAACATGATTTATTGTATGTGCACACTGATTTGTGGTTACTTTATTTCGATAATTATTATCGATGGTTTTATTCAAAACAATTGTTGACACGTTACTTTGAATGTAAAACGAATTACTTTATGAAATCACTATTGTTTATTCATGACAATTATTATTGTGTTATTTGATTACAGATCTTATTAGATTCAGCACATTTTAGTGTTTTGTATCAAGTAAACGCGTGACGCACTTCCGTGCGCATGAACAGACTTGTATGGAGAGGTTGCAAGGTGGGGAGCATCGCCTTATAAATGAGCGTGCACTCCGTAAGTATGGCAGTCGATCCTCGGATTCGACTCAGTAAAGAGTTCCTGCTCCCGACAATACTGTCGGTTTACCTGGTACAGCGCTGCTGTATATTCACATAGCTGTATAGGCTTGCTGCTAGCGAGCGATACACTTTGTATTTGAGTGGCTTATGCTACTGTACGAACTATAGACCTTAAGGGTTTGTTCGTTTATCATTGGGTGGCTTGGCCACTGTACGAACTGTGGGACCTTAATGGTCTGTTCGATGAACTGTATTGTTGCTGTACCTTTAACTTACTTTATTCTTGTTACTGATTACCATTTGTATTATGTTTTCTTTACTACATAATAGTGTGTAATTGTTTTTACAGGTCTTGTTTATCGATAATGGGATAATGGGAACGCCTATAGTCCTGACGATGTACTATACCGCTCGGCACTCCTCCTCGATCGCACCTGACGATCCGACATATATATATATATAGCCCCTGTGATAATGTCGCTTGTCTTTGGGATCCCCTTTAAATGAATGTCGTACTCGTTGAGTGAAAAAGAAAACATAAAAATCTAAGTGAAGCTTGGTTAGACGCTATTGTAACTTACACAGATTATGATGCAATCGACTCCATTTACTAACTTTTTACAAACAGCAAAATAACTTTGATTTATTTATTTATTTATTTATTTACACTTCATGCACAAAGGTACAAAGGCGGACTTAATGCCTTAGGCATTCTCTACCAGTCAACCCAGCTGTCATTTTAACATTGGTAAGTAATGTTTGTATGTAACCCAGGATCGGGAAAGATGAAAGGCATGGAGGAAGGCGTTTGCCCAGAAGTGGGAAAGAACAACCTAACAAAACCAAAATGTACTTAGTTGGTGAAGAAAAATATCGTGAGGGACCCGAACTTAAAATTAAGATAAGTTTCAAATCGTCAATCTTTCAGGGCCTCAAGTCTGTTATTACAATAGTGTCGGAATGGTGTGCCATTGATTTCATAATTGTTGATTTTGACAAGATTTGTAATCTACTAATATAATGGCGTCATTGTGACTTTCCAATGGTCAACCAATGACAGTCCATTGAAAGTAATGATATAGAATGGTAATCTCGTACTTATTGACAAATTAATGACTGACTTAGTTTACGAACTTCTTACTACTTCAATCTATAAATATATAAATAAAATCTGGCATGAATAAATGTTCAAATTTGTTGACAATGTCATTATAAAACAATTCTATTATGAGACCATTGACCGACCAATGATCGACCATTATGGATTTAGCAGATTACGAACTTTTAGCAAAATGACAATGGAATCGTGTTGGAATGACGAAATTATAAAAATAGCAGACTTGGCCCCCAGTAGGTAAGCGTGATCATCAATCCTCTTACCTTCTCTGAATGAGAAGAGAACTTTTCCCTGTAGTGGGAAAATAATAGGCTGGTATTTTTAATTATATAGTTGATGGTTATGTCGTGACATGGCTAGTACCAATGTGAATTTTTCTTTCTATATTTATGAGTATCTACTTAGCAAGTTTTATCTTGGACATAACAATGTTTTATAAAAACAAAAACCTTATCCCACACTAGGAATTTCTCCTGTATCGTGGGTCAGTACGTCTATTCTGTTACAATCTCCCTCGGTGAACACCTAGGTGAAGTGAACTGTCATCTATCCTGATGATAGAGATTTACAAAACACTACACTCTGATGACAGCTCACTTCACCTAGGTGTTCACGGAAGGAGATTGTAACAGAATAGCACTGCGTTAACAAACATATTAACTCACATACACAAACAGCTTGACCCGGAACGGATATTTGCTCCGTGCGGGAATCGAACTCGCGATACGCAGCGCGACAGTCAATCGCTAAGCCACTGCGACAACCATGTCGTCATCACTGGACACTGGACGACAAAAGACTGAGGAAAAATGGAGTTTTAATTAAAATAACAAGTCTGGAACCGCCAATTCACCCTGACCCTGAGTATTTATTAATGCTCATGCTTTATTTGTATACAAAAAAGCTTTTTTACAAAAAAGACAACCGCCTTCAAAATCTAAAAAGTAATAAATAACTTTAGCATAATACACACATGACTTTAGATTTGGAAGTCGGTGGCTTTGTTCTGTTTGTTGTCTTTAATTGCCACCGACTTCCAAATCTAAAGTCATGTGTGTACTGTGTACTATGCTAAAGTTATTTATCACTTTTTAGATTTTGAAGGCGGTTGCCTTTTTTCTAAAAAAGCTTTCTATTTATCACTTTTTAGTACCTTCTTATCATCCAAATCCATTAAGAACCGGCAACACAATTAAAACATAGGTACTCCAAAGATTGAAGAAACTATTAGAACGTCGTCTATGTTGATTTTTTTTGGGATTTTGTTGATTTTTCAAAAAGTGCAGAATCAATTTCGATAAAATTTATATGAGACCACCCCTGAGGCACAAAATATAAAGGGACCACACAGAAGGACCGTTCCCGCCATGTTAAAAAATAATTACCTAAACTTGCCAGACTCACTAGGGCTGCTACTGTATTGACTCTGTAGGTTTTATTTGTGACAATATAACATTTTATTGACACTGGTTGGAACTCCTTGCATTTTTTTTAAAACCAAATTTTCTTGTTACTCGTGAAATGTCTATTACATCATTTATTCATTTTGACAACACGTGATAAACGAGACTGAAGTCTGCTTGAAACTGCTTGAGAATGCCTATAAACGTAATGTCAATGTGTGCGTGGTAAAAAGGTCGTTTTGTTCTGAGTGGTCTCTCTGATCGGGCGCGACGCAGCCTTACGTACTTTGTGCCTGAAGCATACCCTATCCATAAGAAAAAGAATTTTCAAAATCAATTCACATTTGCCGGAGAAATCGCGTAACAAATATACAAAAAAAAAAACAACAAACAGTCGAATTGAGAACCTCCTTCTTTTTTAAAGTCGGTTGAAAATGGAGTTTTAATTAAAATAACAAGTCTGGCAATCCACCCTGAGCATACGTATTTATTAATGATCATGCTTTATTTGTATGCAAAGAAGCCTTTGCACTACAGTGAGATAATAATACGGTAGTATTATTATTAATGTAGTTGAAACGTAAAAAGCAGAGAGGAAATCATGAAATCCAATTTGCAAATAACATAATTAGAATCAGTTGAAATTAGGTCAATACGTGTATGTATTCGGTTTCGCAATACAACCGGGAATATGAGAATTATTCCGAACTTTCAGGACTTATAAGTGTTCTTTGTTGGGTGAATGGGTTTCGAACGAGCAGTTTTTCTAGGAAGACATTATTATTTAAGGTAGGTACTTAGCTTGGTACGTGGTTACCTTCCCTTAATAGTGCCAAATTTTTTGTACGTACTGAAAATCTCTTTTTTCCGATAACGTGTTGTTTTTGTACCTACCTACTTAGCTTGGTACGTGGTTACCTCCCCTTAATAGTGCCAAATTTTTAGTACAGAAAACCTCTTTTTCCGATAGTGTTGATTTGATCAATATTTAGCATTGTCTAAATTCTATTGGCATTGTTTTTTTTTAATTTTAGAGTAGTAGTGATAGATTTACTTGTCCATTCTTCACCATTTGAAACTTAATTTTGGAAGGGGCCAACCTTTTAATGGTCTAATTGAAATAAATAACTGAAACCTGCTGGGTCATGACGGTACCGAATCTATGTATGTATTTACTGTAGGTCGATTCTGTAAAATTCAAACAACAAGTCGCATCTCACATCGCCATTCACTCTCACTTCGCATAAGGTTCAAAATTACCTTGATATATTTGACACTTTGAATCGGGTTCGAGTGCGAAGTGAGCGTCGAAGTGACGGGGAAATTACCTTACAGAATGCCACTTCTTACGTCATCTCATACTTTATCTGTCAAAATCTCCCTGTCAATTTAGTTCAACTCGCTGACACGCTCGCAAGGGTGGCGCTAGTGTAAATTCGAATTATCAACCGAGTTTTTAGAATGCCAATCAAGAAACTCACAGCGGATTCAGATTCGAAGTTTAGAATAAGGTCTTACAGAATCACACCCCTGTGTTAAGACGAGGTTGGAAGGATACAATCAAATATGCTTCAAATACTGTATAACAGAATAGCACATCGGCCTCTGACGGTGCTTGGCTAAACAAGCATACCTGGCTTAATATGGCTGTTGGTTGGTTGACTTGGCCTTGGTTATTGTTTTTATGCTTATGTATGTATTGTGTTTTATGGACCATAGTTGCCTGAAATAAAGGATTAATAATAATAACCATGCGTATAAAAATAAGAATAACGTTCTAATTACGAAAAGCTTCCGGAACGACTCCAGTGTGTTTAGACGAAACGTTTAGTCAATGGTTTCGACCAGCATGCCATATGCATGCAACCTTAGTACTATCCACAATTTCATTAACAAACTACGCATACGTTTAACACGTTTAACGCTGATTCGCATACCAGATTAGAGTTAATTAACTAAACCGAAGACAGAACAATGACATGTATTAATTTCAATTATATTAATTTAACTGTAGATAGATTTGGTTAATTAGATTACTCAGGTGTTACATTTGTAAAGTGACAATACAGTAATGTACCTAAGGCTGCTTGTCTATTAGACCGGGTTCATTCATTGATTCATTTGGCAGTCGTTTGAAGCGAAGAAACTGCCTAGCCTTTTTTTCAACTATGCTGGGGTTGGCAGCTGAATACCAGGGTTTTACGTGGAGCGACTGCCTATCTGACCTTCACAAGCCAGTCACTGAGGACACCTTGGTAAAATTGTTTGTCTTTCAGGCTGCTGACTACCCGTACCGACTGTCACAGATCTACTAATGACAGCAGGGACCAACGGCTTTCCGAGTTACGGAATGGTCTCGGTATGAAATGGATAGCCATCTACAGACCGACCGCGGCAAGCGTAGCTTAACTGTAGCCGATCGTTCCGTACGGTTTTTATTTAGCCATGAGCCCCTCAGATCTGCATTGCAGTTTAAATATATTAAATATGTATCTATTGCGCTTGTCGTTTGATTTTGAATTTAATCATCAAGCTATAAAACAGTATTTCCAACTCTTGTTTGTTCGCACAAAGTCTAGCACTTTGCATTAACACATTTAAATTTCTTAGATTGCTTTGTTAGATAGTCGATATAATGTCGATTAGTTGGTTTCCCTAGAGTGAGCTCGACACTAAAGTAGGTAAAGTGTGTTGAAATGATAGTGAATAGTGAGACACTTTTTATCACATTTCGTTTATTTATCGTTTTGGTTTCGTTTATTGTAAACTGTCGATAAATTATGAACATATTGGTCACAGGCACAGTCAACAATTAATCGACAGTTTACAATTTTGCTAGGCAGATTACAAACTAACGGTTTTTTTTAATCATTTGATAGGCATACGTTTGACCACTGTCTCACCTGATAGGAAGCGATGATGCGGTCTAAGACGGAGCACGCTTGCCTAGAAGTAACCTATTCACTCTTGACTTAAAGACTCCCGGGTTGTAGCTATCAGGAAACACAGACTCGGGCAGGGAATTCCACCTCTTGCAGTACGCACAATGAATGTGATCCCAAAACGTTTTGTACGTGTAAGTGGGATGTCCACCATGTCCACGGTGTTCACAATCATACGGTAACATATATACCTATGTATATATGACTTGCTAGCTACGCTTGTTGGGTATAAAACGTACTTAACTTTATGTTTATGTTCAAATATGATAGTTGTTTTTTATAAATAAGTTTTAAAAGATATTGTTAAGAACCATTAACTATTTCCATAATATTCCATTGGCCACAACTTCATCCAGACGCTAAGACGCTTTAAAATATCGAAACTTTAAAGGGTCTGGCCTTTAAAGTTCCGACATTTTAAAGCGTCTTTGGCGAATAGTTTTAGCCAAGTCTAATAAGTACCTAAGTACCCTTTGTGATGTTTACATTATTATCATATGTCTTACATTCAACATATTTCTAAACACTATGAAGTTTAAATCCCTTGACAACCTTTTCGTAAGGCACTCATAGATAAAACTTTCAATGCCATTTTCAAAATAAAAGAAAGCTTGTCATCTTGGTGTCAGAAAAAAGGACTTGACTTTTCCCCTGACTTTTGATGGTGAAAAAGTATTTTTACATAGACTTATTTCATTTTAATATTATCAGTTATTTACATAATACACAACGAAGTTTTCAAAGTACCAATCTATATTGCCGTAAATTATGTCTACTAACAAACCAGCATCAGAAGCAGCTGACCATCAATATATAATCAAGTACTACGCACTCAGATCAATGATCTGAGACTACGCACTATACTTTTATGCAGCTGACCTGGTGTTTAAGTATCGTACACTAATTACCAGTCACCCTATAGAATGGTAATCTCGTACAAAATGACAACTGAATGACTGACTTAGGCGGTAATCTGCTAAAAGTTTGACAGTTCCTTTAATCAGTGAACTACCATTAGAACGTCATTCTGCAGTCACTGCAGCTTTTAATTCGACCGACCAATGATCGACCATTATGAATTTAGCAGATTACGAACTTTTAGCAAAATGACAATGCTGGGGGCCAAGTCTGCTATTACAATAGTGTCAGAATGGTCTATCATTGATTTCATACTTACTGATTTTGACAAGTTTGGTAATCTACTAATATAATGGCGTCATTATGAAAATCAATGATAGACCATTCTGACACTATTGTAATAGCAGACTTGAGGCCCTGGAGCCTGGAAAAGGTATTTTACGATACACTATAACTGATCGCGTCTTTATTGAAAAGGGTTGGACTATGCTGCCTACAGAAATGTGGTGTGGAAGCTTACAATTACCAACCTTTCTGCATCCTTGGTGCCCGCAAGGTCCGCCGAATTGAAGCCGGAGTCGGTGGCCTGAGCTTCGCGGCACGCGGTCGACCCACGCCCACGTCTTCACATCCTACCTTCACCTTCCTGATTGGCCTGTTTGCATCTGCTGTCGTCTTCCTAAATCTTCTATCATCAATCCATCTACACCCATTACTATACTACCTACACCTACCTACACCTTCGTGACATCCTTCATTCTTCATCAATAACCCAACAGTTCTATATTTTTATATCATGTTTTATATTAATTATACTTGTACCTTTATACCTTTACCTATTCTTTTATTTATCTGCCGCTTCACGACACCCTATGTCTACTTTGAAATCAAATCATAGTTCACGTCTCCTTCCTAAATAAATAGTTGGTATTACCCATTAGTTCAATTAAGCTGCAGTCGCTAAGTTTGTGATGAAATTTTTGCTAAATTATTTATCAAGCTACACAGAGCGTAACCTGTCAAAGTAGAAACTTCCATTCCAACTAATTTGAACTTAAGTTTGAGTGAATTGTTAGGGTGTGTGTGTATTTTATGTGTGTATTGTATTAATAAGTGTTTTAGTGTGTACAGTTTTAGGCTGCCTGTCTATTAGTCGGTCGGAGCGATGTAAAACTAGGAAAACAATAATCAAAATATTGATTTCACACAATTTACGTGTAGGTACGTAAATTGTGTGGAATCAATATTTTGATTATTGTTTTCCTACTTTTACCTTTTATCTACTCCGCTCTGCTTTTACCTTTACTGCAGAGCAGAAATTAATTTAACCCGTTAAGTACCTGTCCATCATGCAAGTCCTTGTGTCAAATATATAACGACAAGTCTACTGTTTCTCAACCATTTTTGAAAACTTTTCGGATGCGTGGCCGTGCCGTAAGAGACCCCGACATTTTATTTTTTATACATTTGTTCCCGCCGGTTGTCCGTATGGTGTCGGACGTAAAGAATAGCACCATCCCATTTCTTCCTGTGGGTGTCGTAAGAGGCGACTAAGGGACGTACCAGAGAATGGCCATCAGCGTTCTCTGTGCATTTGTAACAACCATACTGTGATCGCCAACCCGCCTGCCAATCGTGGCGATTATAGCAAAACCCCCCCCTTGGGGGAGGTCTATGTTCAGCAATGGACGTCTTTCGGCTGAAATGATGTTCCCGCCGGCGCCGCCCGCCGCGCTGCTCGCCGCTTAGGGCTCTTACACACGAGCGGCATGTTGCCAACGGCAGAGGTAACTGCAGCCATCGACACGCGACAGCGACAGCCGTCGACATGCCAGTAGTATATTATTGGGCAACTCACCCCACCTTCCGTTCCATCGACTCACTCCGTTCGTCTCAGTCACTCACGGTGTGGTGAGATGCCCAATAATATCCTACGGAGTGGGCGCCGTTCAACAATTCCGTTTTATTACATACCGTTCCTACGTCTCACTTTGACTGAATTTGCGTTTGCGTTAATACTGGTTTGGCGCCTATTCCACACGAACATTTACGGTTAAAGGGGCTGAGCACATTATTACTACTTACCGATGGCTTACCTCGATCATGTACTGCAGATTCTCGAAGAGTAGAATGCCCAATAATATAAATGAAATACGCAGGTTCGACGTCTATTCCACGCGATGAAACGGAAGGTGGAGTATGACAATGCCCAATAATATCCTAGAGTAGACGCAGTGAAAGAAAACAACTTTTATAAATAATTGTTCGCCGTAATTTAACACCACATTCGATTCTTACTATTGTAGTAAGAAGGTTGTATTTCATATCATAGATTTAAATACATTTCAACCAAGTTAACTACAATGCATAGCTCAGAGAAATCTGATATTAAAGATATTTGTAAACTTATTATGAGGAATTCTAGCGGCGAGATTATATTTATTCAAGATTTGCAAACTGGACAGAAAAATACAGATAACGGTTCATCAAAATACCAGGACTCGTATACAGCCCAAACCGAAGATTTGTTCTACCAGCAGATGCTTGATTGGTTAAAATCAAACAATCGCTATCTTATATTGAAGGACAGCTATGGTGAGAGTCGTACATTTGCTCGAGTTAGCGACAATGAGTTATAAATGTCAATGTAATACGTTAATTTATTCATTATTAATAAAACCGCTTTAACAGTCGTCATGAAATTTGTAAAACAACCACAATCGTTACATGTAAACGAACTTTGTGTTCACTCTCAGGAGACTGGTTTTCGCCATGGAAAATTATTACCTAAAACGGTACGATGCATCATTTGCGGACCATCAAATTGTGGAAAAACTAATTTATTAATTGGTCTCCTTATACACGAGAATGGTTTAAGGTTTCAAAATGTTTATGTTTATTCAAAAACCTTGCAACAACCCAAGTACGTATTTTTAGAAAAAGTTTTGCAACGGGTACCAGACACGTCATTTCAGAAATATCATGAAAATGAGCAAGTACTAAGTGTTCAGGACGCAAAACCGAATTCTGTGATTGTATTTGATGATGTTGCTTGTGAAAATCAAAGTAGCATGCGGGATTATTTTGCAATGGGAAGACACAAGTTCATCGATTGTTTTTATCTAAATCAGACATATAGTAAAATTCCTAAGCAGTTAGTAAGAGACAACGCGAACCTAATCGTACTTTTTAAGCAAGATGAAAGAAATATGAGACATGTTTACGATGAACATGTCAACACTGATATGACTTGGATTGAATTCCGTGAAATGTGTTCAAAAATATGGAGTGTACCTTTCAATTATGTTGTAATTAATAAAGATTGTTCCAAAAACAAAGGATGTTATAGAAGTAAATTTGATACGTTTGTAGTTTTTGACTAAGAACACGAACACATATATAAGAGCTTTACCTGTGCGACATTATTACTCTCCAAACAGAGCTTAACCGGTTACAATCTATTCATCGATTATGGAAAAATCTTTAAAGAGGCAAATTGTTGATGCTGCAGCAGCTGTAAAGAAGAAGGTGCGAAAAATGCGAGATATTGAGAATGAGCGTAAGCAAGCCTTGGAAACAGTTTTTAAACCTGTAACAGAGCCTCTCAACCAAATTGCTACAGCTAGTATGCAAACTCCTTTGCTGCATAGTAATGAAGATGAAGAATCTAAAGATCTGTTTATAGACGAAACTTTGCAAAAAGTTGCAACTGGTAGTGATGTAGACGAGTCTGATACCAGCAGTGAATCTTCGTATAAATCAGTTGAAAAAAGTGAAGGTCGCGATACATCATCCTGGTCAGTGTCTTCAGAAGCATTAACAGACATTCCATTTGGTGTTAGAGTAGAACGCGGGAAATTGATGTTAGGTTCTGCTCACATAACAATCGACGATCATTATATCATCGTGGCTGGTCATAAATACAGACATACGCCTGGTTTAAAACAACTACTGCTTAAGAAAGATATTGATTTAAGTCTGATTACTGAAGATGACTTGCAATATTATAAGAAAATGTTACTTGATACAAACGCACATCGTCGTGATAATGACCCAAGTAAACCAATAAAAAGTAATAAGGGACAAAAATATGTACAAGTTATTAAACCTCTTTTTAAACTGCAAAGTACTGTTCAGGGTAATCATTCAAAAGGAAAAGGACTACCATTAACAAAAATCTGGAAAAAAAACATAGATTTAGTATATTGGGATAATCCTAATGAATTGGTGGAAAGGTTAAAGTTATTAATAGCATCTCGAGATGCTGGTAACACAGGATTAGATAATGAAATAATATCCATTATTGAAGAATTACGTGAAAGTAAACTTATAAATAAATAGGTGTAAAATTTACTATTGTTCAGTTGATCATCAGCCTTTACATATAGTACACCTGAAACATGAATATTGATAAATTTGGACATTTAATTCATAAAAGAATGCGATTGTCAGAACTGATTAATTTCAATGATAACGCGTTGTTAAAATCAGAAAATGGAGATTTTGATTTAAAGTCATCTAGATTGAGAGGAATTAAACCTCCATTAGAAGCAGACGATGCTGTGAACAAGGATTATGTAGATCGAATGAGTGCTGATACGATAAAACAATTTAATAAACTGATTGCTTCATTGCGTGCTCAAATCATATTAGATGCACAAAAGATTGTTCAGTCTACTTTAAAAGCAAAGGAGCCTGAGGTTTTGATTCATTTGGAAGAGAAGTTTTACACCAAAGCAGATATAGATAAATTACTTAAAAATCTCAATAATGGCAAAACAACAAATTGTAAATGAAATACACAAAGCGGCACGAAGAAACTTTCTTCGACGTTCTGTTATTCTCAAAGGGATCGATGATTTATGGCAAGCAGCTCTAATGGACATGCAAAACCTAAGAAAGTATAATAAAGGTTACAATTTCATTTTAGTGGTGATTGACTGCTTCTCAAAGTATGCCTGGGCAGAACCGTTAAAGTCTAAAAATAAATCTGAAGTAACTCGAGCGTTTGAACGAATACTACTAAGCAGCAATAAAAATCCTGTTAATTTACAAACAGATATGGGCACAGAGTTTTATAACAACACATTTCAAACGCTAATGAAGAAGTACAACATTAACCATTACTCATCGTTCTCTACTAAAAAAGCTTCAATTGTAGAACGACTAATTAAAACTGTTAAAAATAATTTGTATAAATATTTTAGTCTCATCGGAAATTATAAGTGGTTAGGATCACCCTTAGAAGATTTATTTAATACGTATAACAACACAAAACATCGTACAATTAAAGTTAAACCTATTGATGTGAATAAATCTAATGAAGCAATCGTAAAAGAAAATATAAAAAATATATGTAATCATGTATCCCTCCAGTGGAAACCTAAATTTAAAAAAGGTGATTGTGTTCGTATCAGTAAATACAAACACAATTTCGAGAAAGGTTATACTCCTAACTGGTCAACTGAACTCTTCACAATAAAAAGGATTAATAAAACTATACCAGTAACATATCACATGAAGATCAAAGAAAGCAAGATATATTAGGAACTTTTTACGAACAAGAACTTCAAAAATCGAACTATCCTGGTGTTTATTTAGTAGAAAAAATACTTAAAAAGAAAGGAAAGAAACTATTCGTTAAATGGTTAGGTCTCAGTAATGATGAAAACAGTTGGATTGATAAATCTGCATTAATAAATTGAGATATAAAAGAAGTACTTTGTTATATTTGTATCATTATAATTTAAGTAATGCAAGGTGGTGGACTAGTTAACAGTATAATTAATAACCTACCGTTCGAAGCTCATTTGCCTGGATACAATTATTGCGGACCAGGAACTAAACTTCATAAACGTTTGTTGCGAGGTGATCGAGGTGTGAATAAACTAGACGAAGCTTGTATGCACCACGATATAGCATATGAAAATCATACAGATTTACCTAATCGTCATAAAGCCGACTTACAGCTATTGAACATGGCTAAACATAGACTCAAATCAAAAGATGCGGGAAAAGGTGAAAAATTAAGCTCATGGTTAGTAAGCAAAGTCATGAAAGCCAAATTGAAATCTGGTTCTGGTGCCAAAACATTTAAGAGTTTAGTATCAAAAATAAAATCTAAAATAAAAAAGCTAAAACCCAAGGATAGTAAGTCTTTAATAAACTTCGCTTACTTAGCTGCAAAAAAGTTATGCCCCAAATTACATCAAATCAAAGTGCCGAGAGTGATCCCCATACCGAAGACTGGTGGAGTTCTACCTTTAATTCCAATTTTTGCTGGCTTATCAGCTTTAGGAGCTTTAGCTGGTGGTGCGGCTGGCATTGCAAAAACGGTAAATGATTACAAATCAGCCCAACAAAATTGCGAGAGACAGAACGACACAATAGAACTATGGAGGGTTTAGCAGTGGGCAAGGGTTTATACATAAAGCCTTATAAAAACGGTAAAGGATTGTTTATAAAATCAACAAAAAACTGAACAAGAAGCTACCAAATCGCGCACTAACTAATGTAGACATCCAATACTATGCAAGAGACATCCCATATTTCCGAGGAGTATATATGAAAGATCAATTACCAAGGAAGCCGAAACGTATGGAATGTGGTATTGTTAACTTAGACGATTCTAAAAATGAAGGAACGCATTGGGTAGCTTATGTAAAAGTATATGACTATTGTGAATATTTTGATAGCTATGGAAATTTAAAACCTCCATTAGAACTGGTACGATATTTTAAGAATTGTAAAGTTTCATATAACTACACAAGATATCAAAAATTTAATACTGTAAACTGTGGTCATTTATGTTTAAAATATCTAAGAACTTTTTGGAATAAAAATATATAAAATGAATGCTTTTATTTTATTTCATTCATTTGCAAGATGTCACTCACTTTGTCAATAACTGGAAACTCATCAATTTTATCTACATATGTACTATCCTAATACGTTGCAACTCAATGGAGAATATGAGTGTGCTTTATTGCATTTTTCAACATTTAATTCTATACCAAATATTGATAAAAGTAATAACAAGTATTATTATGGCTCAAACGATGTTATTGAAATACCGGAAGGCACCTACGAATTGCAAGATATTTACGATTATTTAAAATCCGAAATAAAAGATGCCTCAATCAAATTACAATGTAATAACAATACTTTAAAAACTGCCATATACTGTTCAAAAGACGTTAATTTTAAGAAAGAAAACTCTTTCAGTAGACTGTTAGGATTTGATAAGCAGGTTCTGAAAGCAAATAAATGGCATGTGTCACAGCATCCAGTCAACATTTTACCGACGACAGTGGTAAGGATCGAATGTGACATTATGAGCGGCTCTTACATAAACGGCGAACCAAGTCACATAATTCACGAATTCGCACTCAACGTACCACCTGGATACAGAATCGTAGAAATCCCGAAGAACGCAATATATTTTCCAATCAATCGAAACAGCATAAGCTGCATACATATCCGACTACTAGATATAAACAATCGTTTAATTAATTTGCGTGGTGAAGAAGTGCAGCTGTATTTACATCTTAGAAGAAAAAATGATTGACTACAATAAATATGTGTCTCATCAAATTAAAAATTCCAGTTCTACTCAAGCTGCCTACCAAATAAGACGTCGTTCTAAAAGCAAAATAAAATTAACTAAAGACAATAAGATATTTCTCAGAGCGATTGGATTGTTAAAATGAATATCTTAGACGTTTTATCCACTACTACTCTTCTTGTTCCAAGATATTAGGTACGAATTAAACGGAGTGGAGATTGATAAAATAAAAAATGCAGGTATAACTACAACCATGAAATCATTAATATCAATGAATGAGAATGAATCAAAAATAGCTAGAGCTTGGGGTTGGAGTATCGATGGCATAAAAAATATTAATGGAGGAAGTTTTTCTGCGTCTATACCACTTCGGAATATCCTCGGTTTTGCAGAAGATTTTAAAAAAGTTGTAATAAATAGTAGACATGAACTAATATTATTACGAAGCAACACTAATTTGAACGCTGTAAAATTAAATACCGGCGAAATAGTGGAAGACATTCAAATCAATAAAATCATATGGCGCGTACCCCATGTTAAAGTATCGGACAAAGAAAAAATAAGTTTATTAAAACTATTGGAAAAAGATCGACCGCTTCAGATGGTTTTTAGAAACTGGGATCTATATGAATACCCCACTTTACCAAGAACTACAAAGCACACCTGGTCTATCAAAACTTCATCTCAAATAGAAAAACCGAGATATGTAATAATTGGTCTACAAACAAGTAGAAAAAATAATGCAAGTTCTGACATGTCGCAGTTTGATCACTGCTATGTTCGTGACATTAAAGTATACCTTAATTCGACATATTTCCCGTATGAAAACATCAATGTCAACTTCGCCAATAACAGAATTGCTTTATTATATGAGCAATACATCAGATTTCAACAGTCATATTATGGACGTTGTCCGGAGTCTTTATTAAGCGAGAAACAATTTAAAGAATTAGCTCCGTTGTTTGTTGTTGATTGCTCTAGACAGACCGATAATCTGAAGACTGGACCCGTTGTGGATGTAAGGGTAGAAATTGAGAGTGATTCAGAAATACCAGATCAAACTTCGGCATACTGTCTCATTCTCAACGATTGCATTGTTGAATACAAACCATTAAGCAACACAGTGAAGAAGTTATCATGAACGCGGATATTATCATTGTCGAACTCCAAGGATTCAAATATTTAGACAATAATTTTATTGTCAAAGAAGTGGCTATCGTAAGTAATGACCACACACAGACGTTCTTGGTTAAACCACCGCATTCGTTTTATTATTTAACTCAAGAAGAAAAGAAGCAGGTGCGATGGTTAGAAAGAAATAGAGGAATTTTCTGGAGTGGGGGCTTTATAGACTACAGAGAGTTACAACACGTCATCGTACCGTATTTAGAAAATAAAAAAAATATTACAAAGGGTTTGGAGAAGATTAAGTGGATTAAAGAGTTATGTGCAAACTGTGAAGTGATTGACATAGGTGAAAAAGGGTGCCCTAATTTTGCGACATTAAAAAAGAAGTTCTGTAAAAATAAAACTGATTTTAATTGTGTGAACCATAAAATAAATTGTGCTTTGAATAATGCTATATGTATTAGAAAATGGTATGTGGATAATAATATGTCTATATTTAATCTATTTAAAATTAATGTTCATTAATCTATTTAAAATTATTTTGTAATGTTCAGTTAATAAAAATGTAATTATCTACTTATGAGTGTTTTATTTAATATAATCAGGGTAACCTACATACTAAACTTTAAATGAGCTGTAGCAAAATGATATTTATTAAACGAATTATTGTAAGAAAAAATCCTTAAAGCAATTAACCTATAATAATATCATTACACTAGAGCTAATTTAGAGTTCGAGTATAAATAAGTAATACAAAATAAAACATAATTTAAATTATAACTGAATATACTTTTATTTATTTTTTAAATTATTTAAAATTATTACAAACTAATTATATCTACCAACCCAATAATCATAATAACTGTCCCCACATGTTTTCTACGCGTACATTCATACTTATAACATAAAAACTTGTGATGTATGAGCACTACCCAACAAAATTAAACTAAGAGATTAATATTATCTATTTACATTAAAACAATCTAGATATTTTATTTAATTTTTTTCTCTCTTTATTATTTTTTGTTTTTGATATTTTTGTAACTTCTTTTGTATATTTAAAAGATTATTACAATAAAACTTACATATATGATATTCTAATAATTTATACATCCAGAACTTACACAACATAAAAACCTATTATTATACCCTAATAACTATAATATTACTCACATATTAACTTATAAAGTAGGTACTTACAAAATAATTACATCACTTAATAATAACTGTCCCCACAAAGTTTTTTTGAAATTTTGTTAATTAACGATTGCGTCTCCTCCATAACATAGTCCACCGGTTCAGTCACTACATACTGCGCACTTAACATCACATTCTGATTGTCACTTGCAGGTTCTTGTTCACTGATATCCAACACTTGTACCTGGATCAGTCGTAATCCTTTTTTCTTCTCATTGTTTATGACATATGATTCACAATAATTAGGCAGAGATGACTTCTGTTTTAGACACTCCCGTCTTGTTCTAGGCTTCTTGCTAGCAGGTCCGCAGTCTTGTCTTGCTCTAGGTTCCTTGTTGACAGGTATTTGTTGATCTTGGATATCTGGGATATGCCAGCTTAAACTCGGAGTCGGAAAACCTTGACCGTATTGTGAGAAGTCAATAATATCTGGAGAATCGCACATTATTGATGATCTGAAACAAAGAAAATTATAATTATTAATAATTATATCAAACACATAAATAAGACATAATTTTATAAGTACTTATACGCTTGTGCAATACTTACAATTTGTTTCGTTTTTAAGTGACGTGATGTGACCAGTCCGGCTGACTGCCTTGTGATGTATGTACTAATCATAAGTATTATTATGAAATGCAAACTCCATAAAACCTTGCGATGTGAATCAATTTCATGTTTCAACAAGTTCAATCTGATGAGCACCTGATCGGTGTTAAATTCTACACCGCGCGTGTGAACCTCGACTCATGAGTGCTTTGTCATCAAAACTGGACATTAGGTACATATTTTATCAAGTTAGAACCTGTATCGACACGCGGCGAGCGCTGTGTGCTTTGTCATCAGGAACAGAAATGAAACAGATGTATGTAATGAATATACACAATTTAATTTATTCAACTTTATACTTTGTAGGCACATAATAGATATACCTACACTGTTTAGCTCTAACTAGTAAAAGGGACACCAAGAATACACACAATTTAGAATTGTATACATAATAAAACCAGGTTCAAAAGAAACTTCTATCGATACTATTTGAATTAAATTACACAGCAATACTACTTATTTCACATTTTAAAAGAGTAACAAACATCCATCCACCCACCCTTACAGACTTTTTATAATAGTAAGTAAGACAGTAGGTAGGATGAAAAATTATCTAACTTTCCATTTAGGACGTCATAAGTTTTACCATTCACAATCAATAAAAAACATGTTAAAATATGTATTACTTAAATATACTTGCGTTACCCCAGGCTAAAGTAGAAACTTTATCAAACGATAGCAATCGTTTATCATCATTGCTTGAAAGTGCTACTTTATTTAAGTCCTGAGTAAATATTTCGTGTTTTATTGATTTAAACAATACATTTTTTTTACGAATAACATTGCAATCATATAAAACATTTTTATAATCTAACATATTAAAATTTTTGGTAATACATTTTTTTGTACCTTTTGCCTTTTTAATTGTTTTGTTTAACGTTTTAATACAATAAAGCTTTGAGCGCAGTCCTACGAATTCTTTGATAATGTCACCACCCATTTCATCCTTAAACAGTCCTGGAACCTTCTTATTAATAATTGGTAAGTTATAGTCATTGTTACAGTCATAATTGCTGGTATCAAAATATTTTAGAAAATGGAGCTTAAGTCTTTATAAACATCATTACTCTGTACATCATATACTAGACTATCTGTGTCAGTATAGCATAATTCTATTCGGTTACCATAAAAAGGTTTAATGATGGAGTAGTGAAAGTTGTACATGTGAGCCTTAGATAATTCTAATACTGCAAACCCTATGTAAATTGGTTTATCAAGTATAATACGCACAGGTTTCATTTGGATTGCTACTAGATCATCAGAAAATACAGAGACGCTATGAAAATATGGGCTGGCTATCAATTTTTCAGCACAAGTAGTCTTTTTTGTTTTATTGTTCGAGTCACACCACTTGTTTACTAACTTAACGTCTATTCGGTGTTCATTATTTTCTAGGGTCTTTCCAAAAATACTATTATTCAATAATTTGAAAAAGTCTTGTTCAAACGTTGACTCTGCTTTTTGACGTAACTGGGTGTTAATATCAATATATTGCTTTAAAAAACTACTTTGTTTAAATATAATAGCGCGATGGATTCTTCTCAATACTAAACCGTGCTGTAAACATTTTTTTAAATGTACGTAATGAATAACATAGTAATATTTATCATACAAATTTGGTATTAGCTTTTTATTCTTACCACCCGGTGGTAAGCATTTTTCTGGACAAAAGGGAAAGTCATTGTGTTCCATGTGCAAATTCTCCGGATATATTAAATCAACTTCAAGGATGTAACCGTTTTCTGCAGTATCACTAATTTCTGCTAAGTTCAATTGTAAAAAATCTATTTCTTGTCTATTCATAAATCTAAAATCCGAATAGGGTAAGGATTGACACATGCTATAACCGTATAAATTGTTACAATCTAAATAAATGATAAATGAATTAGGACGGGCTGGATCATAAGTATCTAAATATTTATGATTGGCTTTGACATGTCTTTTGGAACACATACAAACACCTCCTCGAATACCTTTTTGTATCATTCTAAAAATTTCAACATCACTAATCAATTCTAATTGAACTCCTGTTTTTAAAAGCATTGCATCAAAAGATAGACTTGGTGCTGTAAGATAAAACGCGGGATCGAGATTGTAATGTAGTTTACAAGTTTTTCGAAAATTTTCAAATACATCTGTTAACAACAAAACATCTGTTTTGAGATACAAATCTGTGTACATACCCATGTTTTGAATATTAAATACTGACCAAACAGACCGAGCGTGTTCATAGTCTTCGTCGGTAATTGCGTCATTTGTTAAATAGTTAAAAAAATATTTTTTTGAGGGTAAACACGTTTCTTCATAACGTTCCCATTGAGACATATAGTCATATGGATACACTCCTTTACGAGTGAGTAGGATAAATTGTTTTTTATTAGGGAAATAAGATTTTAATTGTTTAAAGTCTTGTTTTTTCATTGTACTAACCAACTTTTCTAAGCTAGTTCCTAAAAACTTGAAAGAATCTACAAACCGAACTTGGATGCTTTCCCCGGTAGCAATCGGAATAAACTTAGTGAAAGAAATATAGTTTTCTTTTGTTTTAGGTATCACTTTTATAGATCCAGGAGCTTCACCTAATTCTTTTATGAAAAGATGGCAATCGTATCCAGACAAATTATGAAAAAATACTGGCAAAAATGATGGTAGTTTGTATTGTATGTTACAATAACTATGAGCTGCGCCGCGATATTTACCAGTCAAGTGACAATGATCGCGAACCCTATCGCCGAACAAGAAGTGTTCACAAATATGACATGTCAACGCGTTTTCAAAGTCGCGAGCATTTTCATTTGAATAAATCATAGGAACATTATTTTTTACAATATCGTAAATTTTTTGTGCATCTTTATAGATAGACTTCACAAAATTTGATACACAATCCGAACCGCGATAAGAAACGTAACGATTGTGGCTTTCGTCTAGCGTACATGTAATATGATAAGCGAAAGCTATAGGCACATGACGCTGTCGCGTTACAGTACTCGCCTTAGTGGGGTCAGGGTCACAAGATTCATACCGTTCTAGCATTGTTTCAAAATCTGCGTATATAACAAATGGAACAATTTGCTTTCTATTATAATTTTTAAACTGTATGAAAGAACCCTTTGGAGGTAGTTCAGTGACAACACCTCCACAACTATGTGAACTAAGATCATCGCATGAATTAAAAAACATTAAACAAGCATCACAAAAGTACAGTTTACTGTGGTGTTTTGTTATTTGATTTTTAACAAGTCGCGGCAAGTCTTTAATGAGACAGTAATGTGACAAATTATCTCTTTCTAAATAAAGTAAATGAATCACCTTTCCGTTCAAGGCTTTTGGTTTGTAAAACGGTCCTACGACGGTATTTTTTTTTAAACCATAAATGTAAATGCAAATTTCGGGGTTATTCACTTCGAACCGCGCAATATCTGAGAAATTCACTGGAAATGACATATCCTTTACATTTAACACGTTACGAAAATCAGGGTAAGAAGATACTCTTTCAGGATGACTTTTAGCTGGATATAAAGCAGCAACAACAGACCACAAAAAACAATACTCGTCATTATTGTGGATATTAACACATGCTCTTTTCGATTTTATTGCAGAAGGCAATTCGATAAAGCCTGAACCATGCAACGGTTGATATTTGTTAACATTGACTTCCAAATGAGAACTGCTCAAGAACGTCCATCCACTGTCTCGGTCCTGAAATTCTTCTATCTTTTTTGATAAAATGTTTTTTACTTGAGTTAATAATGAATCAATTTCATAATTCTGATGCAGAGTAAAGTTTTTTGTGGCAAATGATTTCATCTCCTGAGAATCATTTTTATACATTAAAAATAAAGCAAAAAATTCGAAATTAACTTTTAGACAAGTATGTTCTTTAAGAGAAATATTAATTAACGTTTTAATTTTGTCCCAAATATTAATAAGAAATGGTTGTAGAGAACTATTCTCAGACGGAGCGACAATTCTATAAGAAGCTATACGATTACGAAATGCAGAATGTATTATTTCAACACCTTCGCAAAAATGCGAAATAGTTTTGTTTTTATGATTAGTACTACGTAGGTGACCTGTCCAGTGACTGCGCTCAACAGATGTGTTACAAACAGTACAGAACGGCATTTTAAAATGTAATAGTTTTAAACTTACTATTAGATGTTGCAATGTATTATTTTTACGATTATGATTTACGCTCGCAGAAATACAAAAACATCTGGTGCCCCAACAACTTAAATATTTATTTTAAGCTAATATTATCGCTATAAAAGACAGGCTCAGAGTTATCAAAAAACTCATGAGTCCGTCTCATAAAAACTTGTAACCCGTCCCACTGCGGCGTGTTCCGGTTAAGCTGCACTTTTAGTGCCACCGAGGCTTTCTTCCACCGCTCCTCTTTTGGGGTGGAGGCAACTTCAGCCTTGTTATAGACTTTAACCTCCACGTAGAAGTCCCCGGATACGTCTGCCGTTCGCCGCACTTTACCGTTAGCAACACGGCTGATGAGTGACGAACCGAAGTCCGCAACTGAGGTTTTGGTGGGGACGTAGTCCTCCAAACCAAAGAGGTCCGAGCTCAAGCTGCGCCTTTTACTGTAAACAGTTTAAACAGTTTAACACATTATTTATTACATTTATTTTTTAATATTGACAAATTGATGGTGTATTACTCCTCTGTTGAACCCTACGGGGATAGAAAGCATGATGTTCTGTTATAATAATTTAAATATCTCATGAACTAACTGTAAACATTCCTACAAGGAATATAATTGGAAATTGATTTCAGAGCTCTCTTCGTTGCAGTTCTAAATCCACTAACCAACGTTTATCGGTGTATAACATTTTAATTGACATAACATACACAACTAGCACCTAAAGGTAAAAGCAGTAACACAAAATTACCTTGACTTCGGTACGGACGGTGTGGTGCTCTCGGAAGCTTTGCGCTTCGACACCTTCTTCTTTGGTTGCGGCTTCGGCTCGGCTACAGTTGCGGACTGTGACCGGTATTCTGAATCGGAGTCAGACCTGAAATGGAACACATAAAGATTAATTTTGTAACTAATAACTATGACTTAAGTTTCGGTAATTGACAATAACGCATCGCGGCAACAAATAAGGTTCATAATAGCGATACGTTTGATGTTAGTTGAATCGGATAACCACAAAATAACGTTAATTTCGAAGTTTTCTTTAAATTGTGAGAAAAATACATGGCTCAGTGGAATAATTTATAGACATGTCTTTAGTTCATGAAATTCCCTATAATGTTATTACATAAAATTATATGGTTTACGCTCAAAATTCTAACATCTATGCGATGAAATTAAGGCTAACCAATACACCAGCCGGCAGGCAGGAACCAGGTCCGTAGCTGGGTAGCGATTAGTACATTAGTAAATTCAGTTAAATTAGTAGTACTTACTTACTTACATTTTATATAGTTGAAGGTAACCGGTGGTTATCACTGGAAGATACTGGAGCGAATGTAATATTATGATCAAAATTGATTGATTTTATACATAAAAAATACCATTTCAGCAATATTTATCCCATTACAAAATTAAACCTTAACTACATATATTGACAGTTGTATGACTAATTTATGTTACTTACGTCTAATTAAACCGTAGTGATTGAAAATCACTTCCGTCTAATTGCAATTTTATCGTGAGAAATGAAATATAAAACCAGCTTTTTTCGCTCGCCGACAAAGATGACACATGACGCTTATGATTATACATTAATATATAATAAAGTATGTATGTTTGTTGTATAAAATGTGATGTAAAACTTCGCCTGATATCACACATGTGAACTAAAAAATAAAAATCACTTTTTTGACGGAAAAGAGCTGAAAGAAAATCATCCTGAAAACATTTTTTGTGTAGAATAATCCATGTAAACAAACTTGCGGCAAAAAGTTAACCACTTATATGCTACAGTAAAACTTGACATTATCGTAAATAAGTAATATCATCTAACGACTAAAACGAACTTTTTATTATCGATTCATGCATAAGTTCAGTAGGTAGGTACTAGTATTAAGATTCATCTTTCAAACAAATCCTAGATTGTTAAAGAACTATCAATGTATTTTGAAACATTTTATGTTTTCTTATATGTTTTTATGCTTGTTCAGTATGTATTAACCAAAAACTTGTATGTCTGGTGTAAACTGTAAGTATAGGTTGGTTATTTATAAATAAATATAGCAAATAAACAATATAAAATAATTAGCAAAGTTATCAAAGGAACATCCTCTATTTGAATGAATTGCATTGATTATGAAGTTCTATAAAATACCAATTTTAATCAGAGACTGCAACATGCACAGCGATCATCTTACAGCGAAATTGTTGAATACATGGGAATGACTCAAACATATACCTGGTACAACAAAGTTCGAACACTACAAATTTACATAATGCAATTTTGCAGTCTTTGCGATTGTAAAGAATCACGTACACTTATACTGTGAAGCTTAACACGGTCGCCGATCCGACGCCGTCGTCCGGCGGTTTAAAAGGAGTATGGTACAATAGATGATCACGGGACGGCACACGAACCGTTTCGATGGCAATTGTATAAGTGTGCGATGATCTTAATCAAGCGCAACGCAGAGTCGCAGAGTAACAACAGAACATTTCAGAGCTACCAGTAGTTGTTTGTTAACGTGTGAGGTAGTGTTAGCTGTATGAATTAATTAAATTAAAATTCAGATGTCCTTGGTGCCCAATCTGGGGTCATAGAAATAGAATGTACGTGTGTCTGAAGATGCATAATATTTCTTGCTCTGTGAAGAGACATGAGACAATCTGTCCTGAATTTTAGGCTAATGGTTCTAACAGCGAGCACACTTATTTGTTAACATGTAAAACTGTATGAGTTAATTTAATTAAAATTTGGATGTCCTTGGCGCCCAATCTGGGTCATAGAAAAAGAATGTGTGTGTACCTGTAGGTGCATGCTATTTTTTACTCTGTGAAGAGACATGAGACAATCTGTCCCAAATTTTAGTTTATTTGTTAACATGTAAGCTAGTGTCAACTGTATGAGTTAATTAAATTAAAATTTGGATGTCCTTGGTGCCCAATCTGGGTCATAGAAAAAGAATGTGTGTGTACCTGTAGGTGCATGCTATTTTTTACTCTGTGAAGAGACATGAGACAATCTGTCCCAAAATTTTAGTTTACTATATTCGTAAAGTTCCATTAGTAAACGAAATATGTGTCAAACTGACTGACTTTTTTCTCGTGTGGAATAGGCGCCAAACCAGTATTAACGCAAACGCAAATTCAGTCGAAGTGAGACGTAGGAACGGTATGTAATAAAACGGAATTGTTGAACGGCGCCCACTCCGTAGGATATTATTGGGCATTGTTGAACGGCGCCCACTCCGTCGGATATTATTGGGCAATCTAATACACCGTGAGTGACGGAGGCGAAGCCGAACGGAACGAAGGTGGATTAGAATGCCCAATAATATCCTACTCATGCCAACTTCAAAGATCAGCGACAGCCGTCGTCGTCGTTTGAAGTTGACATGCTGCCGCATGACGCGTGGTGACGGTTGCCGTTTACGTCTGTCCCTAAGAGCCCTAAGACTTAAGTCGTAAACAGGTCACCGGAACACAACAACGCTGCCTTGCAGCAGACGTAGGTAGAGGACAGTACTTCCCCGGGCTAGCTCCTTTACAATAAGCAGTAGTCACTAATACTACTCCAGACGGACCGTGGACAGGCAACGTGTTAATTAAGCTAAATAAACAATTAAAAAAGACCCTGTTTCAATTGTAGGTACCTATCTCCTAATTTTAGATTTATTTGTTGAAGTTCATAACAGGATAATAAATATTTCCCCAAGTATCATCAATATCGAAACTGATACATAAAGTACACAGTCAAGACTCTTAACCAGGCAAAACTAATTTTGACTACAAAAATCAGTCAATCATACTTATGAACGGTTTAAAGTAAACCCATTAGATTGATAGGCTTTTTTTAAACCCCTTTAAAACTTTTATTTTGTAGTGATTCTTATAACAAGGGAGCTCCCCTATTTTTGTTTTTGTAACGAAAACGCGTTTTATCTTAATAAGGGGTTTGACTAAAGCCAGTCAAAAGTAGTTTTCAATGTAACATCTAGATAAGCTTTTAGAAAATTTGCCATTTTATATAAAAGCAAACCAGCCGAGTTCGTTTTGTACATTTTATTCGTATCGCAAAGGAAAGGACACTAATAGAAATGGGACACGTACCCCAAGGCGAAATGTATTCGCTAATTAGTATCACACACAAGTTTTTCATTAAGTATCTTTGCAGAGGTTCATTAGCAAGCTCTTAATGTCGATATTGTATGCGAACAAACACCGACTACGTATCGATGAAAAAAGATTACATAGGAACATTCATTACGTCGAATGTTTCCTCTTTTTATGATCGAATCAAAAAGGAGAAGCTTTCAGCTAATATACTATACGTTTGCGTTCATTTCGATTTTTATTATTCGTATTCTGTTAGAAAACTGTATTTACTTATGAGTACTCTTATTCGTCCATTATCATGAATTTAATGCCCGTGTTTTAATTTTGTTTGGTCTACAATCAATAGTATTCTATTTAAGACTGTTAATCCATATAACATACTTAATATTATAAAGGCGAAACTAACTCTGTCTGTTAAGCTTTCACGATGAAACGGCAGAACCAAATTCGGCTTTGTTTTGATGAAAGGATATACATGATGAAAGCTATATGAAAATAGCGGAAAAATATTCCGATTTAATTTGATATGAAAATAGCTTGAGCCCTGGGAAAGGACATAGGCAACTTTTTAATCCGCGACTTCGCCTGCATCCGCGATAACCGACATTCACGCGGATGAAGTCGTGGGCAAAAGCTAGTAGAACTATGAAAAGGACAGCGGGAAGGGTAAAAACTAAGACAGTGTAACAAACACCTACTCACATTCTGCGCAATTCACCACCCATCACATAAAAGTATACGTTACGCACATCACAGTATGTCAGGAATAAATAATGCTCCCTCTGAAATATGACAGTGGAAGACGCAGTAACAATGAGCGACAGCGTAAGTCCCTACGGTTTAATCAACGTACGCAAATTACACCGTAACGCCACGCAACCCTGGTACCACGCATTGTTAAAAATAATGATGGCTTATGAATTTCAAGGAAGTGTGGTTCCGGGCTTATTTGTAGGTGTGATAAAAGCTGATAATGGATTACGTTGTGGCACAAAGTACGTAAGGCTGCGGCGCGCCCGAGCAGAGAGATCACACAGAACAAACCGCCATTTTTGTCACGCACACATTGACATTAATTTTATAGGTATTCTCAAGCAGTTTCAAGCAGTCTTCAGTCTCGACTGTCACGTGTTGTCTAAATTAATAAATGAGAGACATTGACATTTCATGACGAACAGGAAAATATTGTTATAAAAAAAAATGTAAAGAGTTCCAACCACTGCCAATTGCATAATAATACGAATAAAATCTACAGAGTCAATACAGTAGCAGCCCTAGTGAATTTGGCAAGTTTAAGTAATTATTTTTGAAGATGGCGGGAGCGGTCCTTCTGTAATCTCTATATTTTGTGGTTGTGGTGGTGTCAACCTTGAGCTTGTCTGTGTTATTAGAAAAAATTGCAATCTATTTATTTATATATTTATTTACTTAAAGGTTATATACACATACGCAAAATACATTCTAAGGTTACATTCTAATATAATGTATATGCCAATTACAGGCAAACACAACGTTGACCAAAGAGACGCCAGATTTCCGCTTAGTTGCTAACTTAGTTTAGGATTACAATTAATTTAAAGTACTTAATAGAGAAAAACAAAAAATAAAATAAAATACTAGGCAGAGAAAACAGGATAAATCATTACATTTCATTATTGTGTAGGAATGCCATGATTCTTGACTTAAACTTCACCTAGAGTCATCTGTCAGACAACCCCAGTGATTTTCCTTACTCCTCCGCTATTGGCATGGTATGTTTTAACGGGCTGGTGTAAGCAACTCCACGTCTCAGCGCGTATTTTGAGTCTCCGCTGTTCTTTTCTGATTAATCGTTGCTGTATCAAAGGTAGTTGATTCGTTTCTACGGGACTCGTCAAATTTCATTGCCTCGGTGCTTTTCTGATGGTCGCCACTATTTATTCTGGCTTTCAGGAGTGGCAATGGTTGGGACTAGTTGTGCAGTCTCGTCTCAGAATTAATTCTAGCGGATCTATACTTCAATATTACACTAAGATGAAGTGGAGTGTTTGTATTTTTTTTCTTTAAAAAAGTAAATCTTTGGAAGCACAGGTCCAAATACAATAGTTCTTTCACTGAAAGCTACTTTATCGCCGAGTGCTATATTATATTGCCCTAATTGCCACGCTTGGCAGGCGGATTGGCGATCGCAGTATGGTTGTTACAAAGGCACAGAGAACGCTGCTGCCCATTCTCTGGTAAGTATCATACTTTATTTATAATCATTTCATGGATATGATATAATGATGAGTAAACATACCTTCTCCAATGAAATATCGTGCAGAACATAAAATGCAATGTGTGACCATTTTTCTGTCATAAATATTCCTCGCCGTGCCCCTGAGGTTAATATAACGGAAAACTCAATATGAAACTAAAGCAATAAATCAAAACGTAATAGGAAGGTAATATAAATTGTTACAATTATTCAAAGTAAACAAACATTAATTACTTAAAAACTTGTGTAATCCTTTAAAGTGGGTTCTCGGATGTTAGAATACGACACTGTGATATGGCACTCATAAGGGAAAATTAATCCCGGCCTCAAGTTTGAACAACGTCTGATTTACAACAGTACCTATCCATCTTTGTAAATTTCTCTGACGTCAAACTTAAAAATATGAGGAAAGGATTTCTGCTGTTGTAAATATGAACTAGTACAATTGTAAACACTACACGTTGAAGTGGAAGTGGGCCGGTCACGTCTTCAGACGGACAGACGGTAGATGAAGTAGACCTGAGAGTGGGACCGCGTTTGGACAACGACGACGATCGACGATTAGAAGATGGCGACTGGCAGTAGTTGGCGATCTCTTGGGTACATCTACGTTCAGCAGTGCAATAGGCTGATATTATGATATGATCCATTATCCATATCGTTGGGGTGGCTGCAGCAGGTGCTCAAATGGCGCAAATAAAACCATCTTCTTGGATACTATACGTTTAAACAGTTTAAAGTTCGAATACCAGAACCGTAGGGTCCGAGTGTTCACCTTGTTTTCGGATGTGGAATGGTTCATTTTGGTAGAATTAAGCTGAAATGATTTTAACACTTTATAAGTTTTGTTGAATGCAATAAATGAGTAGGTATCAGTATGCGTAAATAAAAATTAATCAGAGCATATATCCAATGCAATATCCCAGTTAACTCATTCTTCATGCCTTATTGATATGAATTTACTCAAATTATTTACCTGTTCTTCAACATTGATTAAGACCTATTGATATTCTTGACATCGCAGAAACCGATTGATTTGTAATTAGTGCCTAGGTACTAATTACATATAAAAGCTACTAACATACACGATGTGTAGAGTAGTTCCAGAAATCAAACAGTCAGTATAGTTGTTGAAAATCATCTGATTTTTCTGTCCTTGCCATAAGGTTTACATTTCAACCTTCAACACGGTTTCTGAAGTGGAAGTTCTACCTCAAATCACATGAGAGACATTGAGAAATGTATTACTAGAGAATTCAGATGTGTATTGTGAACTATTCATGTAAAGCAATTTCAGCTTGTATTAACATGCATGATGCACGTGTGGACCGACCATTAGCCTTCATGGAGGTCTGAACCTAGTGGCACAGTGACTTCGGTATGTAATCTGTGTATATAAAGATATATGCAGTAACATTTTACAGAAGTAAATGAGGAAAGTTAGAAAAACCATTCTTAAGAACTAGTGTTTTGAAAACACGATTAGGTATCGTGTTTTCAAAACACTAGTTCTTAAGAATGGTTTGGTTGGTCGTAGCAATACAGGATACCAGCATAGGAATTTGAAAAATAATAAAAAAATCTATTTGAAAATAGGATTGTAATTAAAACTGTTCAATACATTTCATTACTTTTCCGTCAGCTACAGCGACGGTCACCAAAATGAAAGACTCATTATTTGAGTAAAAGTAGCTTATCAAAGTGCTGTCCGCCTTAAAACGTCCGTATAAAATAAACAGTAATCAATAGATCAAACAAGACCCTGCCTATAATATCTTTAAAGAAATTTTCTAGTTTTCGATAATTTTCATCATTACCATCATGTCAACCTTTAGACGCCCACTGCTGGGCATAGGTCTCTCCCAGCGGAGGGTTCGGCCGTAATATCGCTATTGGCCGATGCATGTTGGCGATCGCAGTAGGTGTTTTGGTACTCAGAAGGACGCTGATGTCACTGTCCTTATCCCTCTGTCGCCTTCTACGCCTTATAAAATGGGGTTGTGCTATTCGCGGCCGCCATAACACGGCCTAGACAATTTTATCGAGGGTCAACTTTCAAGTCAACCTTTCCTGACATTTCTTAGAATACAACAAATTTTAACAAAACATTTCACTCAATTAAAGTTTTCTCAATCTCAATAAAAGTAATGAAGTTTCCGAGAAAAGCTAACAAAAATTTCCTTTAAAAAAAATGATTACTTTCCTTTTCCAGGAAAAAAAAAAGAAAAATATTATTTTGTAATCCGAGACTTAGGTACCTATTCATAAACTATGAATAATGCCGAACCTCTATATCTATACTAATATTACATAGTAATGTTTATTTATTTTTGTTTTAGAGGTAATCTCAGAAAGAAGGTTTCCGGCGACTGGAAGCGCAATTAACTGGGACTACGGTCCCAGTTGCCGGAATTTTAATATTTTTCTTCCGGCGACTGGGACCACGCACAAATGAATAAAAAAATCTATTGTTCAAGCCAAAAACAGTACAGTCAAACGAAAATAATAATAATAATAAATAATAAATTGTTTATTACCACAAAGTTCAAGTACATTGCACTATATACAGATTAGTGTTCTTAATTTAGCATTAGAAAAGTACAATAGGTTCAACCCTGTCCCCTAAACTAGGCTAGGCCTGTATCTTAGGGGGCAGTGTCCGGCCATAGCGTATGCTTATATAATTATATTGTGGCAGACGTGCCAGTGGACTGTGTCAAGTGGGTGCATTTTTGATCTTGTGGTATTAGAGAATGGAGAGCGAGAAAGTGAAGAGTGAATTCTTTAAGAGCAAATGTTTGATGATTGTGTGTGGGAAATTTTTGAGAAGTTTGTGATAGTGTTAAGTGTAGTGAATGTATGTTGTAGTGTGTTATGGGTGTGGGAGTGTTTAGCGCGTGTGCGAAAAATAGGTGGTTTACACAAAGAGGATGTTTATTATGTGATGTAGGTTAAAACTGATTCTGTTTCATGATAGTCTTGTTTTAGCAGTCATTCAATTACTGTACGTTTTAGCTTAAACCTGGGGAGACCGAGAATATTTAGTTTTTTATTTACTTTATTATAAATGTGCTTACTTATTACGTAAAATTGGTGCCTTGCAAACTTGGTTTTATGTTGGCTGCTGGGAATTATATGTTTACGTTTAGTAGGGTCGGGGGGAGCCAGACTGCGATGTGTCCTAAGAATTGACTGAAGCACAAATAGCTGTCGTACAGTTAAAACCTTACAGTCTGCATAAAGTTGTGATGTTGGATATCTGCGTGGTTTCTTTGTCATTACTTTAAGGATTGCTCTTTGTGCCCTCTCAACCATCAGGAGACCAGTCTTTTTGGCTCCACCCCACACATTGATACAGTACCCGAGCACCGATTGGCATAGGGCAAAATACACCATTTTAAGGACATCATGAGCAGCTGACCCCCTAAGTGATTTAAAGATGGAGATAAGTTGCATTGTTCGGGTGGTAAGGATGTCTAGGTGTTTGTCCCATCTTAGTCCGTTGTCTATAGGCCGAGGTATTTTACGCTGTCATCTCTTCTTAATTTTGGACAGGAGCAATATGTTGACGGATTTGTACATGAGTGAGCCGTTATGGAGAAAGTACTTGGTGGTTTCATGTTGCAGCGAATAGCAAATGGAACATATGAAGTTTTGTCCAGATTTAATGTCAGTAGGTTAGAGTTAAACCATTGCATGATTCTACATAGGGCAGATTCAGCGTTGCTTTTAACGTATTCCCAAGAAGAACCGTGGACGATAATTGCGGTGTCATCTGCGTAGGTGTATATGTTGCAGTTTAGGAGTGTCATATTGCAGAGATCGGTTATGTAGATTTGAAACAATGTCGGTCCTAGTATGCTTCCTTGTGGAATGCCGTAAGTCACTAGCTCCTCGTTACTTAAGTTAGGACCAATTTTGACTTGTTGACTACGGTTTTTAAGGTAGTCTATGAACATTTCAAGAGCTCTCCCACGAACACCCAAAGATTCCAACTTGGAGATAAGTTTGGGCACAGAAACCGTGTCAAACGCTTTAGAAAGATCTAAGAAAATTCCCAAGCACTTTGTCTTTTCATCAAGTTTTTTAGCAACCATTTGCGCAAGATCTAGTACCGCGTCTTCAGTTGATACTCCTGAACGAAAGCCATATTGGTTGTCAGCTATAAGATGAAATTTGTCTAGGAAGTTTCTAAGTTGTTTATTGAGAATCTTCTCAAAAATTTTTGAAAGTGAAGTGAGGACCGAAATGGGTCTGTAATTGTTAACACAGTTTCTGTCCCCTCCCTTGAAGATTGGATGCAGAATAGCTTTTTTAAGAGCATTCGGGAAAACTCCTGACTGAATGCAGAGATTAAAGATGTAGGTTATAGGAGGGACCAGAATATGGCAATGTGTTTTTAGAAACGATGAGGTGATACCGTCCCAGCCTACGGCACAGTCACTGCGTAGCTGGAATATAGTTGCTTTCACGTCATTTTCGTCTATTTCAGTAATGACAAGTGAATTACAAGGCTGGCTTTTTGTTAAAGTTTCGGGGGAATGACTGCTGATGGGTGTAGTTTGATTTTGAAGTATCTTGGAGGCCAAGTTTTTACCTACATTGGTGAAAAAAGTGCACACATTATTAATGGAAGAAGCAGGTGTATCACATAATTTCAACAATATATCTGAACTAGTTCGTGTTGGGCGAGTGTTTGTGATTTCTTTCATTGTTTTCCATAGGGCTTTAGGGTTGTTTTTACTTTTTTGTAGCTCATTGTGTTCATGTGTTTGTTTTAGTTTTCTAAGCAATTCGTTACAAAAATTCCTATAGCGCGAGTATGTGGTTTTCAGGATTAAGTTATCTGGAGTGTTTTTTGATTTTAAATGCATATTGTCTCGATTCTTAATGCATTTCAGAAGACCTGTGATGATCCATGGCTTTAAGGTTCGTTGTTTCCTCGGAAGGTTGACTTGTATTGTATGTTGAGTTGTAATTGTAGAGATCATTTTTATAAGTATGTTCATAGCTTCGTTACCGTCACGAGTCAGGTAGATATCTGCAAAACTTGTATTCTCCAAATCGACTTTCATAGCGTCGTAGTTAGTGCGAGAAACAGTGGTTTTCTTGTTACATATAGGGTTTGTGTATTTAAGTAATAGCACTATCGGTTTGTGGTCAGTAATATGTGATTCCAGGGTCCATTCCAATTAGGGTGGTAGTGTCCAATTTTGTCTTTATGAAAAAGTGGTTTATACAGTTTTCTAATCTGGTTGGGAGTAGATGGGTAGGTGATAGTCCGTGAGAGGCGTTTAGGATTAGATAGTCCAAGCTACGGTCATTTTTGTTCTCTTCCTTGATGTCGACATTCAGATCACCAACAAGGACGATGTTTTGATAAGTAGATAGATCATTGTAGGTTTCATTTAAGCTAATTAGAAAACTTTCAAATTGATCACTGGTGTTGTACGAGGGAGGCCTGTAAATTGCCACAATCGCAAGTCCCGGTTCTATTTTGCATATAAGACAATTTGCGTTTACCATATTGGGTTCGTATACAGTGGCAGTAGATTGGGTTTTTAGGTAAATTACAACGCCTTCATTTTGGTTACTGTTATTTGAGGAAAAGTGTGATTGATATCCGTCAATTATTGGTATGTTACTCATTTTTCTCAGCCAACACTCTGTCAGGACAATAACATCGAAATCAACTTTAGTGGTATAGATAAGTGTTTGAAGACTATCGAAGTTTTTACTTATACTGCGTATATTAATGTGGAGTATTTTAATATTATTATGTGTTGAGTATTTAGCGCAATCCTCTGGGTTTATTAAAAATGAGTTTTCTAAGTGAAGCCTGTCTAGGTCATCATTAATGTTATTTATAGTAGCCATTAGGATAGAAATTAATGTTATGGATAAGTTTATTATTGCTATTTTCGTTGAGGGTTCCTATCAGAACCACTAAAATAAAAGGGACGGCGCTCTGTAGTGTATTTGATGATGAAAGGATGTTCTTTTGTACGTATTTGATGTATGTTATTTGTGAAATAGTGCTAGTGGAGAATTGTGAGTTAATGTGATTGGTATTGTAGGTGTGTAAGATTTGCTGTTGTTTGTGTATACATTCACTAAAATTTAGATTTGAAAACAAATTGGAAATAAAGAAAGACCTAATAATAAAGAGCTTAATAACTAGTCACATACTGGTGGTAGGTAAAGCCTGAAGACATTTTTCTGAACGAACTAAAATTTGCTTAAGTCCCTGTTCCTTTCGCAGGAAGATATTTCCGTTGGTAATCCAGCAATATTTGTAGTCGTACTTTTTGGCAAACTCCCGAGATAAATAAAACAGTTTTTTGGTGTTTGCAGGTAACTGCTCGGTAATGTAAATCGGCTGACATTTTCCCGGAATGCCAATGAGCGCTGTATTCAACTTTTCCTCTTTTTGTTTATCTTTGTTGTAAGATCGGACAGCTGATAATAATGACTGTTTGGCTTGAACTGAGGTAAATTCGGCAATGATTGGGCGCGGTATTGCTGTATCGATCGATTTTCCTGGTAGACGGTAGATGTCACGAATCTCGGGTTGAGACAGATCGACTCCAATTCGCTTGCCTATGTTACAAACGGTTGTAATGAGACTAGCGTTATTCTCATCATTTCCTATTGGAATGTTTCGAATTTCAATACCGGACGAGCGTGATAGGAGTTGCATATTATGAATTTTTCTCTCTAAATTTTCTATATACAGCTGTTGTTCCTGCCGTTTCCTTCTTAGGTCTTCAACTTCTTTTTTCAGATCCTCGAAATTTTTGTTCATGAATGCTATCGATTCACTGATCTTCTCGTTTGATTGTCGAATCTCTATATTAGATGCTTGGATTTTGCTATTTTGTGCTTTAATTTCAGAAGTATCGGAGACAAGTTTAGATATCAAAATCGTCTGTTCCGATAAGGTCTTGGTTAAATTTGATACGCTTGTGTCACGTACTTTTTGCCATGCATCAAGTTTGTCTTCTAGCTCTTGCGAACTCAATGCGGCACCGCTCTGATGTGTATTCTCTTGCCGAGCACGTTTATTTCTGTTAGTGTTAACATGAGCGCTATTTTCGATTGCCGACTTCAGATCAGGCTCGGATTGGGTCTGTATATGTGTCAGTTTGTTTGTTGCATTTTTTGGCGTATTCGGTGGGGAGCGTTGTACGCCAGCCATTATTACTATAGACTAATTAGTTATTTTTCAGTAGTGCTTAAGGTGTAAAAATGTACGCTGTCCAAGCATTCAACAACAGACTCAAGTAAACGACAGTGTTAGGTGCACTGTCCAGAAAAAGCCTCGGCGTAGCTCATTAAATGAAAATTAGGTTCGTAATCTAAACGATTCAAATCGATCAGCAAATATAATCAAAGTTTTGCTCACGGTGTCAAGTAGTCTAAAATAGTTCCTTGATATAGCTGGGGTGGCGCCACCAGACGTGCGACTCGCAATGCGACGCAGGCGCACCGCGTTCGTCGTTGGAACGCTACGCCAAAAGCATCGCCGGTAGGTGGTAGCACCGGGATAGTTGAGCACTTGCCGTACTTTCGCCTTTATGCAGTCCGCACAACCACGAAGATTCCTTGCACTTTTATATAATAATAATAAATATAATAAATAAATATCTTGGGACAACTCACACACGGTCATCTGGTCCCAAGCTAAGCAGAGCTTGTGTTATGGTAACCAGACAACTGATATACATACTTATATAATTTATAAATACATACATATTATAGATAAACACCCAGACACAGAACAAACACTCATGCTCATCACACAAAGTTTGTCCTGGGTGGGAATCGAACCCACGACCTCCGGCTTAGCAGTCAGGGTCAGTGACCACTAGACCAACAGGCCCGTCACTAGACCAACAGGCCCGTCCACCCATATAAATTTGCTAAGTAGTATAATTTACCAATAAACACTTGCTGGAGGTTTGACAACAATTATTGTAAGATTGTGCCACACAAGGTTTGCGTTTTGTTGAAAAGTAAACGTATTGACAACTGATAATTAATTTGACGAAAAACAATTAACAATATCACAAGTTAATGGTCCACGGGCGCGTTCCAAGCCCAAAATGTGTTTAAAGTAATAAATTATATTTTTAAATCAAAGAGCTTTAATTATTCTTTAAAATATGTTTTCGTTTGATTGTATGTACTGTTTTTGGCATGAACAATAAATGTTTCTTATTCATTTATATGCGTCTCCCCAGTCACAGGTAGAATAAGATTAAAATTAAATTGATCCGGCAACTGAGACCGTAGTCCCAGTTAATTGCGGTCCCAGCCGCCGGAAGCTTCATCTCAGAAAGTACTAGTCCGATTGCAATAATTCTTTTTTATGATAGTAAGTTACACTATTGCCACTATTGCTTGGAACTCTTTGTGATAACTTTCTCGATATATTGTCATAGTTTTTATTTTTATTTTTTTACTTGTGCGGTGTAGATTTACAAAGATGTCAAAATGCACTACTTACTGTCATCAGTTTTGCCGCTTACATACTATTTGTGAAAACTTATAATTGGCCTTAATTATATTTTTTCTGTGTATATATTCTCTGTTAATAGCTGAAGATTTCCGAAAAAAAAAAAAAAATATTATGATCTCGTGGTGGTTGGTCTCGACTCTCGTGGTGGTAAGTGCTACTACTGTGCGTAGTCTGTGCGTGGTCGGGTCAATTCCTAGGTCGGGCAAAATGTTATTGAGTTTTTCTATTAAGGCGCTAACAAGCGACTTTTGCAGATTTTAATCTGACAATCACGTCATAATGTGTAGTGTAAATGATTTGAAAAAAATATATGTTAAACTAGAACATTCTCTTAATATTTATTATATTAATATTATGTAAATAATTTAATTAAATCGTGAAGTTGTGTCTGACGCGGACAAAACATTGATAATTACACAAAAACTACCAGGAATATTTTACGAAACTTATACTATCTTACAGACAATTTTATTATCTATCTTTTAATATACGCCTTTTTTTTTAAGTTACTATCTTTTATTTAATTTTTTCGACTAAACTTTGAGAGTTTTGGACGCAGCGCATACGATTCTCTAGTCGTTCAAGGTCGCCGGCGTATATCGTCGCCCAGTAACCACTCGGAGTTTGGAAGTTGTCGGTGTAAGGCCTGGTTCACATTAGGTCGGACCGACAGTTTTACCGTTAACCGACTGTCGGGTGTTGTTGTTAACACTAGAAGCTGCCGATCCGACCTAATGTGAACACCACCTTCCTTACCGTTGTGCTACCACCACAGACTAACTAATAGTTCCTTTTGCTACCACTGCCCAGGTCGTCACAAAGTAGTTGTGAGTTGGCTTTTAAACGATGGATGACGACGATATTAATTAACTTCAATATTAATTTCTCCCTCCATATTTAAACGTATCTTCCCTGCTTACACGCCGACAAAAACTGTTCACGCGAGCACAGTAAAGATATCTAACTATTAGTTAATCTGTGACGCGAGTGCCGAGAACGGAAAATGATGATGATGAAAACGATGATCGATCGATTGGTGTAGTAACACCCTAACCGTCGTACAAAACAATAACAACAACAGTAACGAAGTCATTATTGGACACTTTTGTAAACATCGAATGTTTGGAGTAAAAACAAATGGAATCTACGAATTCTTGGGAATCGAGAAGCAGCAAAAGTCTGGGACGGGAAACATTTTTTTCTGAAAGTGACTTTTGATGTATTAGAGGTTTTATCACATTTGATTTATCATTATTTATTTTAGAAATTACACTCAAGTTCTTTTCTTCAACTTCTCGATTCATTAATGATTTATTTATTTCAGGCTACACAGGCCCATAGATAAATACCTTAACCTAAACATAGGTACATATTAATACTAATCCATCTAATATTACTAATTAGTATTCCATACTAATATTATAAACTAGCGACCCGGCCCGGCTTCGCATGGGCCTATAGCCTTCCTCGATAAATGGGCTATCCAACACAAAAATAAATTTTATTCGCACTAGTAGATCCTGAGATTAGCGCGTTCAACCAAACAAACAAACAAACAAACTCTTCAGCTTTATAATATTAGTATAGATGCGAAAGTAACACAGTCTGTTACGTTTTCACGACGAAACGGCTGAATCGAACTCCAGGGAAGGATATAGACTACTTTTTAGGGTCCCGTACAATAAAAAAAACGGAACCCTTATAGGATCACTCGTGCGTCGTCTGTCCGTCCGTCTGTCACAGCCAATTTGCTCCGAATGTACTGGACCAAAGCATGAAAATTTGGTAGGATGGTGAAATCCTATGACCAAAACACAGATGTGCAAAGTTAATAAATATTTTTTTTTAAATGAGGGTCATTTTCTGGGGACAAATTAGGAAATTAAAAAAAAAAGTTTTGCAAATCTTACTGTGTCATATTTCAAATGAAAGGGCTTGTTATGAGGATCTCAATTTTTTTTTTATTCTTAAATAAATAGTTTTGATTTTATTCATGAAAGAAGACGAAAATTGACTATCCCCTCCCTGATCTCCGAACCAATAATGAACCTGATTATGAACCAATAATCTATACGTCTGGTGTAAACAGTTAGTTTACGTTAGTTATTCAAAAATAAATAAATAAAAATATTATAAAGAGCAAAGACTTGATTGTTTTGTTTGTAATTAATAAACTCATACATTCATAACCGATTTTAAAAATTAAAAGAGTACTATAGAGTTAGGTGTGACATTTTACTACAAAAATAATTACGGTTAAGTAAAAATCCACGCGGGCAAGTCCCGGGCAAAGTGCTAGTTCTGTTTAAAAATCCACGCGGACAAGTCCCAAGCAAAGTCCTAGTTCTGTTTAAAAATCCACTCGGGCAATTCCCGGGCAAAGTCCTAGTTCTGTTTAAAAATCCACGCGGGCAATTCCCGGGCAAAGTCCTAGTTCTGTTTAAAAATCCACGCGGGCAAGTCTCGGGCAAAGTGCTAGTTCTGTTTAAAAATCTTATTGCAAACAGTACTAGGAGCAGATTCTACAACAACAGGGTCAAGCTTCAAGGGTCAGATTCAAATCCGCTTCCCGCCCAAGCCTCTGGGCTATTTTCCCTTCATTAATAATAATTCCTTTCACCCTACGTTTTTCATTGAAATCGTACTTCATACCGAAGTAGAGTAACATTAACACTGTTTAAATGTAGAATTGTTTAGTATGTATGATCTGAGGAAGTTTGTATTTTAAGTGCGTATTTTTTTTCACTTGCTAGACGACTATGAGATATAAATAAATAAGCCAGAGAGTTCCCGTTGATATATATTTTTTTAATATCTATTGAATACTAATGGCCAAAAAAGCAGTAAAACGCTATTTGCCCACATACTGATGTACCTCTATTAGCTTCCTTTAGATAAAACATAATTCAAGTAACTTGCTGTTAAATTATGTATACAAACGTTTATCTACCAATTCTAATGAAATAATCACGTTTGATAATATCTACCCAAATAGAAAATATGGGTGCTTAATGCTTAATGTTTTCCGAGAAAAGGCAAATCCACATTTTCCCCTACCCTCAGTTCGAGGCCAAACCTTTATAAAATCTCTCAACACTTGTAAACCCACAAGAAATGTAAATGATCCTATTTCGAGACCATAGGACGGAATTTTGATTCAACTGGCCGTACCTTTACCATAGCCTCATTATAACAACCTTCTTACAGAATACCTAATTTAAAGTTAGATTGTTTGTCAAAGTAACGTTGTTTACAAATAAAAGTATTATTTAATAATCATGTCCGATTTTTATTTCCATAATCTGTTTCTTTATGATAATTGAGTGAAGATTATCTTTTCAGGATAGCCTGAAGCGAATTTTGTTTGTCCAGGAGGTACTCCCAATATTAGATTTTGTCTTATTTACATTATGGGATCAATGAAGAATTTCAATTAGTTTTTGGAAAAGAGTTTCAATTAGCAACGTCGTAGCTAGCTCAAGAAAAATAAACAAAATTTTCCTCTACAATAAAAACTGTGTTGAAAAAAATAACTTAAGAGACGAGTATTTAAAATAGTCGCTGTATTAAATTAAAAATTAAAAAAAAAACCCCCAACGCAAAACATAAAAGCGATTATGTAAAAAGTAAAAAATAATACTTTTGTTGAGCCATCAAATGTTTGTTCGTTGAAATGGCGCTATAATGTCGCGGCGGGGTACCGCTTAAGTAAGTCAGTCCCTCAATTTCATTCAGTAAGTCAGTCCAGCATTTCCGACCAATTTGCTTCGATATTATCAAATTTTTGTTGCTAATCTAGTTGTTAATCTTGTTGCAAATCTAGTTACCATCAGTTCGCTATTTTAGATATTTAGTTATTGCTTTAAACTTAGCGGTACCCCGCCGCGACATTATAGCGCCATTTCAACGAACAAACATTTGATGGCTCAACAAAAGTATTATTTTTTACTTTTTACATAATCGCTTTTATGTTTTGCGTTGGGGGTTTTTTTTAATTTTTAATTTAATTTTTATTTTAAATTTTTTAAATGTAATTTAGTTTGGTTTTGTGTGGTCAGTGTGGTCACCTATAATAATATGTTTGAAAGCAAAGTAAACATCCGGTATGCGTCTAAGATCCCTACCGCAGCAAACAAAAGAGCTGATAACTTTAAAACTGCTGAACCGATTTTGATGAAACATGTCTAAGAACCATCGCTAGAGAATCTACTTTCAAATAAAAAAAACCGCATTCAAATCGGTTCACCCGTTAAAGAGCTACAGTGCCACAGACAGACACACAGACACACAGACACACAGACACGTCAAACTTATAACACCCCTCTTTTTCGTCGGGGGTTAAAAATGTTGTAGGTAAATTCAGTTCTCTCTCGCTCTCTCGATCCTTCCCCTCTTCATTCTAAGAACGATTAGCCGATCTAAGTATGCTGTAAAAATCTCACCCAATGAATTCAAGAGAGCATGAGATGACCTAACACTCCACGATAGATGTTACGATGACCTGTCACCTTAAACTAGCTAAACTTAAATTCAGCGAAGGGTTTTGTATAACAAAATAACTGGTTCAAAACAGCCATTTAAGTAATAAGTCAAGAAAACTATTAGGTACAGTAACAGATTTCACTCCAATTCTCATTATGTTCGTCGTTTGTCTAGTTCACTTTACTATTTGTTTGTTAAATGGTGTTATAATATCGCAGTTTGTTAATAGGAGGACAATTACGATTATAAATTGGTCATTTAGTTCGAATTGGTTGGAAACACTTATTAGTTGTGTACACGTAATACCTACTTAATTTAATAGTTTCACATTAATTGGTCTTATTTGAAAGCCTTAAAAAGCAGTACAAACACTTTGCAATCACTACGTATTATAAACTAGCTTTTCCCGCGACTTCGTCCGCCTCAGTAAAGTAGCCTATGCCCTTTCCCAGGGTTCAAGCTTTTTTGGCATACCAAATTTCATCAAAATCGGTTGTGCCGTTTTATCGTACAAGCGTAACAGACAGAGTTACTTTCGTATGTATAATGATGGGTTCGCTAAGCGACTAAGCACACATAGAATCGTGATCCCGCTTTGTGTTCTAAATTGCCACGTTATAATAAAATGTAGTTTTGGCCCAACAGTTACAATGGTGATAGGGATGGGCGGTAATTCTTTCGATGATAATTTTATCGGTAACCTTTAAAATAAAACGTCGATTATGGTAAGAGTTTAAATGCAATACGTTAGAATATTATAGTCGAAGTTTTTGTAAAACCAATCTTCAACACTAGTTTCTGCCCGTCACATTGTTAGTACTCGGAATACCTTAAAGCAAATCGTATGACTCTTGACAATAATGTAGCTTTTTATCAGTTAACCATTTTTTGCAATCGTATCAGTATCCAAACAAACAAAACCTCTTTTTAATATCAATGTAGATAAATACAAAAACCAATTACACAGATTTAAATGATCATTTCGAATTTTCTAATTTAAAAAAAAAATACAAAAAATCTAACTTTTAATTTTTTTTTGGCTACAGTTTACTACAAACCATCTCGTTACAATTTATATGAACAGTTCACGAATTAACGGACAAGATATCGAATTTCGTAAAAGCAAGGCTCAGCACTATAATTTAATACAACATAAACTGCGTTATGTTTAGCTAATATAATGGCGCTGTCATGGTGGATCCGTGGACAAATGGCCAACATTTTTTATTACGTCCATTAGGGTGAAACGGTAGGTAGATTGATATTAATATAATTTTCATATTAATTTGTGAAAGAAATGGAAAAGCAAATGTCAAAGTAATTTGATTATGGAAATTGGTTTTGATATACTCGTACATGTTTCCGTTTGAACTAGAATAAGATTCTAGCAACAAGGAATGGGATTACATAACCTGTTTTCGTACCCACCTTCACTAATCACGAAGTAAATAAATTTATTTCGTATACCCAACCATGGTTGGGACATGAAACACAGTTCCGGTTCATAGTTAAAATATTAGATATCTAATACAGGAAAATACGTTAAAAACCATCCCTGTTTAATATTAAATTCGCCTGAGATCCTATCCATTTTACTTTATCTCACCGTCTCTTATAATCTGACACAAAATTCTGAACAATATTTTTCTCTTATTCCCAGCGAGATTTTTTAATCATTGGTGTCAGTATTTCTTAACTTTTCTACTTCGGCAAATATTTTCTCAGGTCAACGAATACGAAAAAAACGTCTGCTTTTTCTTTTTTGCTATTCATAATTATTTGAGTTGGGAAGCGTTTTTAAATTGTGGAGATGATTGTGCAAAAGGCATCACAGATATTAGTTTTTTTTGAGAAACTTAGCAATAATACGAGTTTAACGCGAATTCATTCATGTCACATTTACTGAAGCACATATAGCACAGTTACTGAAAATTCTTTAGGTAGAAGTTACAAGTTACTGAAATAAATTAATTTGAATTTTCGTGTTATAAACGTGTGGCTTTCTAGAACATAACCATGTTAATTCATTTTGTGTAGACGTTCCTGAATGTAATTTTGAGTTCTTTTTTATTAGCTTATTCTATCTCACTCCTGAAAAAAAAGAAATAACAGTTTACTTGTAAGAATATAGTACAACACAGTGTTGCAATTGTCATGGTCTCATGTATTCTACCATAACAGGTGTACAAATATTTACATATAGCTAATAAACAATATTTGGTTTATTTTTATTAGTTAAGAACTCGTTTGTTGAGTAAATGCATGAACTTAATAATATCAAGAAGAACGCAATAGTTTGTTCTTCAATGAGCCCATTCGGTACTCCATGTTCATCCATACTAATCTTATATATAAAAATCTTCTGTGCGTGTGTATGAAAGTGAACTCCTCCTAAACGGCTGGACCAATTTTGATGAAATTTTTTATGTGTTCCAGTGGATTCGAGAATGGTTTAGATTCAAAATTGGACCACAGTCGAGTTGTAGGACTTTTTTATTTTAAGGGCAGGACAACGTCTGCCTGGCCCTCTAGTAATATTATAAATGTGAAAATACTTAACTCCGTCTCTTACGCTTTCACGATGAAACGGCTGAACCGATTTTGATGAAATTTGGTATGAAGATAACTTGAACCCTGGGTAAGGACATAGGTTACTTTTTAATCCGCTACTTTGTCTGCATCCGCGATAACGGACATTCACGCGGACAACCCGCGACCTCGTCTGCGTGAATGTCGGTTATTTATTACAGGCTAGTTTAATATAAACTAGCTTCTGCCCGCGGCTTCGCCCGCGTAAAAAAGGACGATTATCCCAAGGGAACACATTATCGGGATAAAAAGTATCCTATATGTTAATCCAGGAAATGTTCTACCTGTGTGCTAATTTTCATGCAAATCGGTTCAACGGTTTACGCGTGATTAATAATAATAATAATTTATTTATTAAAATAACGTTTACAAATGTGTACATTTAGTCAACAAAAAGAATAACTCCAATACAAGTATAATGCCTTAAAATAAAATAAAACTAAGATATTTAACTACTGGTGCAAGTAATGATGGTTCGGAAAACAATATTAGGTAGCGACCCGCCCGATCTAGGTTAATTCAAACCTGTGATTCAGGCCATCACTTTGTACATAATTTAATTGGGCAGTGAAGTTTAAAGTATAACTAATATATAATAATCCATTAACAATTATGAGAAAAAGCATAGTACATTATTATCTAAAAGTAAACCTATATAAATCTTATGTAAATATACAAGAATAAGTACTTTATCATTATGCCAAAACTTCTAAAAGTATTTCTGTGTCTGTGTAATTGAGAATCGCTAAATATTCAGATAATATTTTACTACATTCTTTATAACATAAACCATAGTAGCCTAGTGACATGTTAAGCCTATTATAAAGGAAAGGTCCTAAAAAAACATAAAATCGTTTAGCAAATGCATGTCTCGTTTGAGGCTTTGTGCAGACCAGGTCCTTCCTTCTCTAGTCGGAAGGTACTGGGTTAAAAGGAAGTGCAGTGTGCTGGTGTAGTACTATGCTTAAGATAAATAATTGCCGTACTGTAAGTACTTTACATGCTATGTAAAGCTGGTGCGTAGGAAATCTAAAAGGGCGAAAGGTGGCAACCTTTAGAATTGCTCTTTGAGCACGCTCTAATGGAAGTAAAATGGTTTTTGCAGCACCACCCCACGAAGTTATGCAATAGGTAAGAATGGATTGACACAAAGCTAAATATACCTGTTTAATTAATTTATAATCGGCTATGTTCCGTAAATTCTTAAAAACATATATTAATTTGCGCACTCTAGTACATAGCAAATCTATATGTTTACGGAAATTTAAATTGGGGTCAATAGTGACACCTAGATATTTCAGATAGTCAGCGTTCGTTAAAGTGATACAAGAGCATGCATTGTCAGCGTACGTGCTACAATTATGTGCGTAAATGTTCAGATTAGTAAGCGGTATATTAGTATGCCTCATTGTAAATAAAATGTATTTAGTTTTATCTGCATTTAATGTTAGAAGATTTTTATGAAGCCAATTAGACACAATGTTAAAACCAGTCTGAGCATGTTTATAGACCTCAACTCTTGATTTAGCTGAGAACAATAGGACAGTGTCATCCGCGTAAGATATTATGACACCATTTTGGAGTAACAGGCTACACAGTTCATTTATATAGATTAAAAATAACGTAGGGCCTAAAATACTGCCTTGTGGAATTCCAAAAGAACTAATTTTCAATTCAGAACTTGTATACTGATCAATTTTGACACATTGATGACGATCGCTGAGATAATCCGAAAATAATAGAAGTTGTGTTCCTCTTATCCCAAGTGTTTCAAGCTTGTGCAGAAGTGAAGTACAACAAATTGTGTCGAAGGCCCTGGCAAGGTCTAGAAAGATCCCAATTGTGTGCATACCATTATCTAAATTTGTAGAAATATAATTAGTCAATTTGTGTACTGCTTGGCTAGTTGATCTTTTGGGCCTAAAACCAAATTGATTATCAGAAAGTAGTCTGTTATGTTCCAGATATTTTATCAATCCACTATTAATGATTTTTTCTAAAATCCTGAGATCCTGAGAGTCCTGTTAACACTGAAATGGGTCTGTAGTTATTCACACAGTTTTTGTCTCCGGACTTGAATACAGGTGTGACCACAGCTTTTTTAAGCAATTTAGGGAATTTTCCGTTAGATAAACATAGCTGAAAAATGTGTGTTAGCGGAGGCGCTAATAGGTATTTAAATCTTTTAAGTATATTATTAGGTATATCATCCCACCCTGTAGCACAAGCATCCTTTAACCCGTTTATTATACTTACTACTTCGTAAACGTCAGTATCTAATAAAACAAAAGAATTTAGTGTAGAGGATGTCGTTGCCGAATGTGGACGGGAAAAATTACTAGAATTTAAAGATTTTTCAGCTAAATTTTTACCGACGTTGGCAAAATAATTGTTTATTTTGTTCATTGCTTCGGACGGGTTTGTTTCTGTCATTAGTAAATCAAACGGTGGTTCGGTATTTTTCGATCTAAATGTATGAGTTTTTATGAGTTTCCACACAAGTTTGCTATTTTTCCCCGCCTTTTGTAATTCATTTTTATCATACTGATTTTTTAATTTTTTCAAAAGCTTATTGCAGAAGTTTCGATACCTTTTATAACTGTAAGTAGTTCGTTATCAGGTGCGAGTTTCGATTTTAGGTGAAGTTTGTCTCTATGTTTTATACAGCGCACGAGACCTGGTGTGATCCATGGTTTAATACAACTATACTTTCTAGGCATAATCTTAGTGAATGTGTTTTTCTTAATAGCATGTTGTAGTGAAATTATAAAATACTCTAAAGAAATATTGGCTTCGTTTGAATTATAAACAGCGTCAAAATTAATACCGCGTACGTCATTTTCAAGGTTAGTCATATTAACTTTAGTGCAGCTACGCATGCAGTTTTTTCTAGGTGAGTGAGGATTGAGTAACAAACATCCAAACATCTTCACAAACTTTCACATTTATATTATTAGTAGGATAGGATTCGATAAGCCATACAATACAAACTTTTGCTATACATTTTCATGCTATGGAAGGGTATTCTCATTCCCTCAAATATAGTAAAGTAAACGTGCGGCAAAGGCCACCCTTCATTCCTTCCATTTCCATGATTCTGTGCTTTATCCCTCCAGTTCTGAAAGACTTAATACAATTCGACCATGAGTTAGAATTAAACATAGATTTCAATTGTCATTGTGGTACTATTAATTTGAGAATTTATTTTTTGTTGGGTTCAGACATCGTTTTTCGCGGTAACATGGCACGCTGTCACTCTGAATGAATCGCCCTTCCGTGATATATTTCAATATATTCTGCCTCAGGAATGTTCGATTCCTATTTTGATTGTTACATTATTTTTTGTTGGTAGAGGAAATAAAGGAGTGCGTTTATGGTATTACAGATTTATAGAACTAAAACGGATGTATTATTGAAAATATTTGTTGCGTTTACGCAAGCGATGGCATGTCGTGGTGTCCAGGGGTGTGATTCTGTAAGACCTCATTCTAAACTTCGAATTTGAATCCGCTGTGAGTTTCTTGATTGGCATTCTAAAAACTCGGTTGATAATTCGAATTTACAGTAGCGCTACCTTTGCGAGGGTGTTAGCGAGTTGAACTAAATTGACAGGGAGATTTTGACAGATACAGTATGAGATGACGTAAGAAGTGGCATTCTGTAAGGTAATTTTCCCGTCACTTCGACGCTCACTTCGCATTTGAACCCGATTCAAAGTGTCAAATATATCAAGGTAATTTTGAACCTTATGCGAAGTGAGAGTGAATAGCGATCTGAGATGCGAGTTGTTGTTTGAATTTTACAGAATCGACCTACAGTGGTTAAAGTATCTTCTCACCTTTCATGCACGAGGTTGGCAACCGGGAACAATCAGGTACCGTCACATTGCTACTTGATTGTGCCCGTTTCATAAGTACTTTATAAGTTTATCTTGGACATAACTGACATCAGTGAAGGAAATATCGTGAGGAAACCTGGAGTTTAGGTAATTTATTTTTATTTAGAAAACTTTCAGTTAGGTACAAAAATAAGATAAAAATAGTGACAACGATAAGGCCAATTAAAAGTTTTCATAGATAGAAAATACATATTCATAGGTACAAGAAGGTAGAAGACGGGTACTTTATATAAATAAAATCGAAAGAATAGGAAAAGTAAGATCAGATAAATTAATAAATAAAATTAATATAGGTACGTCTGTAATCGCCAATCCTTGAGCAAGCGTGGTGATTAATACTCGTGCCTAGAAGAGGTCTTTGCCCTACAGTGGGACAATTGTAGGCTGGTGTTATTATTATAACGCGAGCGATATATGAGGTTTATGGGTGTTATTACACCAATCGATCGATCACCGATCGATGCCATCGATCGACGTTGATCGATTGGTGTAGTAGCTTTGGCTGATCGACGGATACCGTTCGACTAACTAATCGGTCGATTGCCAGTCGATGGCATCGGTCGACGTTGATCGATTAACTCCGGCTATAATCCATTACTAATAATAATCAAGCAGCTCGATCGACGTCAACTAATCCATTCTACTATTCATCGATGCCGTCAATCAACGATCGATCAATTGGTCTGGTTGTCCCGAAGATATTTTTCATTAAATTGGCAATTTATTTTTCGACCATTTATCGTCGTTAGTTTAACATAAATACACATTAAATACTTATTATTAAAAATATAATAAAGCTTGATTGATTACAGTATTCTCCGAAACTCATTCTATTAAGTTTAATTTACCACATTTTGTTTACCTAGCGTCTATCTTTGACATTTAAATTGATGGCCAACCAAAATACTCGTATATAATTATCAATTTGCCGCCAATGAACTCCGGCTCAATTTATTAACTCGAAATAGACGTCAATAATTTTAAATGCTGAAGGCATACATTTTCACGCCTACGTATTTTAGAACGATGTTATGAATTTCAATTACAAAACTGACAAATTTCATACTGAGCAATCTCTAACTTACGAATCTTAGGTTTAAATCCTAGCATTTTAGAATTGCGACCTAAATTTTGGTAAAATATAAATGAAGCTAATTTATTAATTTATTTATGAATTATACCAATTTACAGTGCTTGAAATATATTACAATTTACATGTCTAAAATTAAACCATTAATTAAAAAGTTAAAGTGATCATTACATTAACAAAGTATCTTAAGATTCTCGTGGTTAAGTAAAAGCTGTACGGAAAGATAGGACATGGTTAAGCTACGCTTGCCGCGGCCACTCCAAAGATGGGTGACCATCCTTTTTATATTGAGACACCTTTGTGTCTTGGAAAGCACGCAAAACCGTTGGTCCCGGCTGTCTTTTGTAGATCTATGACAGTCGTTATTTGTAGGTAGTCAGAAGCCAGAAAGTCTGAAAACCAGTCTTCCCTAGGGAATCCCCCCTAGGGGATCCCTAGGGGGTCTTTCCTACTTACCCAGTCATTAACTGGGCTGTGGTGGTCAGACAGGCAGTCGCTCTATGTGGAACACTGATAATTAGCTGCTTCTGATTAAGTTGGGTATTTGCTAGGTAGATGAGAATGATATAAGGAACTACATTATTAGATTTGTTCTATTAATATAAAAATACGTATTTTGATTAGAAATTTAAATATAGCACTTTAAATCCTGGAACTCTGAAGCGTGGACAAATAAAACAAATATTTAAAATTCCTTCGCAGTATTTCTTTACGTTTTTACCAATTTCTTTTCATTGCTTTTACAGCGAAACTGCATTCAGGCATTGCATGACATTCATATTTGAGAATAATATTATTATTTTTGCTGGCGTAAAACAAAAGTGAAAATAGCTTTAACTTTCAAATGTTTTTTGTTGTGAGTGCTTTTCAATGTTATCTACATTGAAATATTAGTAGGTGTAGGTATATTAATAAATACTATATTATATGTATATTAATTAATAATGTTATATTTGTATATTAATATGTATAAATATGTAAAATAATTATATTATATGTAAATTTATGGTAATCTGGGCACATGACCCGCAAGCGACTTTCATACGTGTCTTTATAACTTGGCTGATAGATCTAGCTGAAAGTTATTTAACATTCTTTTGTTCTTCTATTTAAACCTTTATCCTTAGGAATATTAACATTGGTAGGTTTTTGTATTTGAATCACCTTTTAGTAATTTCCTAGCTGAACAAAAGCCTACCCTTTTTCTTCGAAACGTGTCTTTTAACTGCCAATAAAGGTTCCCTTAACACTTCCGCATCCGGTACCCGCAGACGCTCTCATTGACGATTTTTTTGGAAACATAGGCTTTATTTTCCTTCAACAAGACGAGTTTATACTCCTTCCAAAAATAATAAAATTCTTTTGTTTTGTTCCCAGATAATGAGGTGCGTTACCAAAACACCAAGTAAGTATGAATAATATAAGTTCGCCAACGAAGGTTGATCTTCAACGAAAAATATGATAATTTGTTGATGAGAGGGTCAAAAAGAAAAATAATGGCGACGTGTAGGTAAACGAGGTATAAGGGAAAGCTGACATTTACGACGAATTTTTGACGAAAGTGGCACGCGCACGTGGGAGCACGAATATAGGTACCTATCTACTGCTCAAAAATTGACGTTTATAGGGAAAAGGTACGAAGATATATTACGACAATTTTTTTCTAGGTTATTTGGTACATTCAGTGATAAGTATTACATACAGTATCCTACCATGGAAGTATATTTACTCCAATATCAAAGCAAGCAGACATTATCTACTGCAAAAAAGACAAAAATGAAAAACTAAAACGTAAAGTGAACGCTTCACTTCAAAGTAAGTAATGACAAATATTTAGTTTGAAAACAGCATTCAAATGAAAATATTCTATACATACCAAACATAAAAACAAAACATGGATATTATCGCCTTTCATATCCCGCGGCCGTGAACGGTAGCCAACACAGTCAACAAACAAAATTTTCAATTAATACGACATCCCCCCAAACATGGACTAAATCATTATTTACTCGTATAAGTAATAACAGTTTGAAACTAATATTGAGTGTACCTGATTTCTGGCTATACAGTCCTGGGGCTAATCAAACTACGATATTATAACATTCGGTCCCAGAATACAGAACCAACAACATAGGACTGAGGCAACAGAAACTACTCTTTACAAGTTTAGATTGTCTGTCGACCCTTCATTCTTTACTGTCTATATTATTTTCCAGGCGTGTCAAAATAGAGAAAATATTAATTCTCAAATATAAAAACATATTCGGATTATGTGACCATTTTTGAGGAATAAGTTAGAGAGTCCACTCTCTAGCTAGGCCGTGTGGAGCCGGCCGCGAATTGTACCACCCCATTTCTACCCGTAGGTGTTGTAGAAGGCGACAGAGCGATGTTTACCAGAGGATGGGCAGGAGCGTCCTTCTGAGTAATCATAAATCATAACACCTATTGCGAACGCCAACATGCATCGGCCAAGCATGGCGATTACGTTGGCGTCTGAAGGTTGTCATGTTGTTGTTGTGGTTGAAGCTCGAGAAAATGAATAACACAGAACAATAATACCCCACCGGTATTATCGTTTTGTTTTTGGACATAGTGTGCAGCATAGAATTGTGATCGTATTAACGCCTTCTAGTTTGTTTTATATTCTGACCATTCGGATGTTCGCTTCGATACAATGCAATGACCGGAGAGGTGTCCGGTCAGCATTAATATTTCGTGGTGTTACCGCGTCGCAGATCATATGAACGGACGGAGGCACGGTTTGCCTCCATATTTAATGTTTTAAGTGCTTTTTCGTGTTGCCAGGTACTTATCAAGCTTCTCGCCAAATTGGAGGGTCTATTTTAGTGGTGGTTTACTTTGTTACTGCCCGTTATATGGCGTGACAGTTTGTTTAATTGTAATATTAGTGAGATGGTCATAATATTAAATGGACCGTGAATTTTGACTCGTTTAGGAACCTATTCAGAAACTAAATTGAATGGCTTTAAACAAATGTGTTTCTCAAAAGTCGTTGTGTTGCTGAAACCATTGTGTAGCGTTATATGCACGGACTATATAAAATTTTATATATTAATATTAGATGACAATAATTGTTGTTTAATGGTTTACATTCATGTCCCACATATGTATATTATAGCCAGAATAATCAAGTATGAATCATGGCTTAGTCCAAAACTTTTAGCTTAAGGCGCCAACAAGCGACTTTTGCCGATTTTAAACTGACAATTACGTGAATATGTTGTGTAAATGATTTAAAAAAAATATATGTTAAACTAGAACATTCTCTTCTCTTTTTGATTAAGTTCATATTAAATAGTTTAATTAAATCGTGAAGTTGTGTCTGACGCGGACAAAACATTGATCATTATACAAAATCTACCAGGAATATTTAAACAAAATTTTTACTATCTTACAGACAATTTTATTATCTATCTTTTAGTATACGCTTTTTTTTAAGGTAATCTTTTATTTAATTTTTTCGACTAAACTTTGAGAGATTTGGACGCAGCGCATACGACTCTCTAGTCGTCGCCTTAACTTTAAGTCACATTAGACACGGTCATAACTTTTAGAGCAGAAACTGTCACCGTAGCCGAAATCGACATGGGGTGTTACTATTATTAGCTATAAAAAAAATTCCAGCCTGTATTTTCCCACTGCATGGCAAAGGTCTCGTTCCACTTTTTTCTATCAAGGGCTATTTGGGACCAGTCTTTGTCTAAGGAGTCTAGATCATCCCGCCATCTTCGCTTAGGCCTGCCGCGATATCGCTTGTCATGTAAAATAGACCCGGGTCACGCGTTTAACCCAATGAGCGTCTGATTTTAATAATATCAGTTATCTAAATACACTGTTTCTGTGAGTACCAAACTATGTAGTTTCTGTTCTTATCTCAAAACTTGTTCAGAAAAATATTCTCAAAGTGGGCGGCAGTCACTGAATAAAAACTTTTGCTGTCGTGGACATGTTTCGCCCGGGGCATATTCAACGGTACCAAAAAAGGACAGACCGGAGCGCAAAATATAAACCTTAAAAAAACTGGCTGGGCTGACACTTTTGAAAATTGGAATCTTTTAGATGAGAATTGACAACATTTTAAAACTGACACGACCTTAAAACAAAAATACCTTTTCTTTATTTTCGTATCCTGAGTCCAAGTATATATTTTTATAATTTATTATTTCTTAATTTCTGAGAAAAATGAGTAAAACCAAAAAGCATGTGATGACGTCACATATACGGTGAAATGAGGTAGTTTACCTTTGCATTAGCGTTTCAATGGTTTATATGAAAACATTAACGTCAAATAAGACACACGTCAATGTCACATATATTAAGTCTAATAATAATGATAATACTTTTTTGAGGGGTCACAGTATAACAAAGGATAAAACGCTATGCCACCGTGAGTATGACGTCATTTGGCGCTTACGTCTTTTTAGAATATACCTAATTTCAAAGTTGAAATTATGAATGAAATGTACATAATTTCGAAAAACGGAAAAATACGGGTGCGCTAGATTTGTATTTACTTTTATATAACGTAATAATACATGCAGGTTAAAAATTTGAAATGTTATCAATTCAGTACCCTTTCAGTCTGTGTCCAAAAAACGTATTATTTTCATTTCCTTTCAAAACTTCCATGTCTTTATCGTGTCGAGGATATTTTATGATGTAATGTCCTATCAGTTTCACATAACTCTGACATGGTCGTACTTTAACTGGTAACTAGGCCATCAATACTCAGTGTGCTATTTGCAGCATCCATTAAGTGGAAGCGGTTTTAAAACATACTATATATCTGATTCTAGTTTTACCAATGCTGGAAATATTTTTGTGTAACTATATGCAAAAAGATAATTAATGAGAATGTTAATTGATTAAGGGATCTGAATATTCCCCCAATTAGGGATTTTAGCAAGTTTAAGATAAAACTAAGGATCTAGAAAAAAAATTTAATGGATTATAATTGTAAACACTCAAGAAGAATCAAACAACAAATTCTTAATTGGTCATCCATTATCTAAAGTATCTTTTTTATTTAGTTTTAGAACGTCATAAAATTGTTAGGTATTGCTCTATTGAGGGCATATTTTTGAAGTGATCAATCTTAATGAATGATAATCAGGGTGGGTACCTTGCTATGTCTTATATTCAAACTAGCGACCCAGCCCAGCTTCGCATGGGCCTATAGCCTTCCTCGATAAATGGACTATCCAACACAAAAATATTTTTTTAATTCGAACCAGTAGTTCCTGAGATTAGCGCGTTCAACCAAACAATCAAACAAACAAACTCTTCAGCCTTATAATATTAGTATAGATTAAAGTAAGGGTATATCTTATTATTTTTTTCATTTTCAACCGGTATTGTCCCACTCAGTTGCAGGCAAAAGGCCTCCCTTTCTCCTTTCCAACTCTCTCTGTCTAAAGCTAGTGTGGACCAGTGCCTCCTGTAAGGGTCATTAGTTCAGCTCATCCCGCCATCTCCGCCTGGGTCTACCACGATGTCGCTGAAAGTTTTCCAGGACCCACAGTGTGGTTGTTTTAACCCATGGTCCGTTCGACATGCGGCAGATGTGACCGGCCTACTAAACCCACTTAAGCTTGACTGCTTTTTGAGTGACGTCGGCGATTTGTATGAGTAGAACGAAATGAAGAAATCAATCATTTATTTAGTTAAACATAGGTATGGTTACATATATAGTAGGTACGTTGAGAAAGACAGAAAGTAACAATAGTTGTAATATTTTGTTATATTAACTCCACGAACTTTTCTAAATATTACATATGCTATAAATAGGGTCAACTTAAATACTATGTTATTAAATATCACGTTTTGTATACATACAAATATTAATTGAATAACCACCCTCCTCCAACCAGCTTCTTCTATATTCTCATATGCGGAGAAGGCACGACCATTAGGCCCGAATTCTCCACCGAAGTGGAGAGGAGAGGAGATGTCTCGTAAATAACCAATAGGACACTATATCGCGATGAAATTAAGCGGTGAGATATGAAAATAACGCCGATTGGCTGTTAGAGAAATCTCCTCTCCTCTCCGCTTTGGTGAAGTCCGGGCCTTAATCACCACGCTTGCTTAAGCCGGATTGGCGATTTCAGATAAATCTTTTATAAGTCCAGGTCGACGTTTTCCTTCACCGATGTCAGTGATGGTCAAGATGAACATGGAAAGAACACAGGAATTGTAAAACACATTTCACATCACACCGGAATTAGTCTGATAACGAAACGTAAGAAGCGCATTATTCACTGGGCCAGCACGACAGCAGACCTACGATATACGACTCCATACAAAAGAAACGATTTAATTACCTACACTACTACTAACTGACTGTATAAAAGCAGTTTTGAGAGCAGGTTCGATGTAAGAAGAGGTGAGGAACAGTGTTCCGGTAGGAGGCGGGGCTTGCGGCTACTGTACGGTAGTACTAATATTATACTGTGACGATAGGTTCAAATTATCAGAAAGATCAATACTCCTTAATTAGATCACGTTTTAAACCTAGGCATTCCTTATAAATACAAAAACTTAATATTTTCCTCATTCATATTCTTACGCTATAAAAATAGTTTCCTACATAAAAAATATCGTTCGCGATGCATGATGAAAAATGTTTGTGATATAAAAACTCTAAAGAGCTATTAATTTATGAACTTACCTGAGACGGGTTAGGGAAGATATTAGAAAATCTTTGCATTAAAAATGTCTGCCATCTTGACACCGATATAGAATTTTCTTCTTAAGAGCGCCCAACCCGTCATATTTTCCATACAACGCTCGTACGCGATTACGGTGTTATATCAAATTATTGCCCAAATATTTTTTACACACAGGTATCTTGTGGTTTAAATCTAGGTTTGTATGAAGCCAAAAATAAACTTTTTTGATAAACGAATTCAGTAAACACGTCCGAAAATCAGTATTTTTGCACAATTTTATCTGAACTTTGGCCGTTCATAATGCACTCATACATTGAAAAAGTAAAAAAACAGCTTCATACAGACCATGCATATGTAATTGGTGATTCTAAATTACAAACATTTTTACCAAAAACTTGTAAGGCTTTTTCAAAAACACGTATGTCCTGGAACATGTTTTGTGAAATTTCCGCGCCAAAATTTTCCTGTGATGCTATCGCGTTCTCACTCACTCGTTTGTTTTCGAGTTTGGCGTTGGTTGAAACAAAAAAAATTCAATCACGCTCGCGTTGAAGTTCGTTCGATGGGGATGGGCGCTCTTAAGATTTTTAATTCATCTATCTACACAGGATGAAATTGAATTCATTAGCAATTTTTAAAGAAGTGACTCAGACCACGAACCTGTACAACTTTCATTATGGAGCCAACTCAAACAGCGCGTAAAAGAAACAGTTGTTGCATACATTTTGGCCGAGTACATATTGCACTTCTGTATGGAACAGCTGTTTTTGCGCTGTTTGAGTTGGCTCTATAATGAAAGTTGTTCAGGTTTGTGGTTTGAGTCACTCCTTAAAACTTTGCTAATGAATTCAATTTCATTCGGTATATATAAAAATGAATCGCCGAAATGTATGTAAGCGCATAACTTCCGAACGGCTGGACCAAATTGAATAATTATTTTTTTTGAGTTTGGTATTGTCAGGAGAAGGTTTGTGTAATTGAAAAATTTTGGTAAGTAGGATAGGTACTTGTAGGGTAGGTAGGTAGGGTAGCTAGGTAGGAAGCTAGGTAGGTTGGTAGGTAGGAAGGTAGGTAGGATAGGTAGGGTGGATATGTAGGGTAGGTAGTTTGGTAGGGTAGATAGATAGGAACAGGACAACGTCTGTCGCGTCAACTAGTTTTATGAGCTTTCACTGTATGAGAAGTGACCTTAGCCCTGCAATAGGACAATAATAGATTAGTATTATTATGATTCTAATGACTATTTAGTTATATAAGTTAACCGTATAATATCGCATCTCCAATATTTAGGAAAGCTCGTTGTATTATTATTAAAAACGTTCGACTTTTGAAATTTGAAATCAATCTTTTTCGTTTTTTTTCAATTAATTTTAGTTTGATTGACTCATCAGACGTTATCTGACATAAGATTAACAAAGAGAAGAAACTATGTGGCAAGAGTCTGTACTCATTAAAAAAAATAGAGCCATCTATTCGTAAATTATATTATTGCAATTTTGCGGTCTCCATTCCAATTACCAATTCAATCACAATACAAGATCTAATCGAATTGTGAAGAGACTTTCAAATTAGATTATTTACACACGAAGAAGAAAATTGTGAGAAAAGGCATTGAATAAAGACTTTTCCCAGTAGTCGTAATGAAATGCAGAAAATATAGGCAAAACGAAATAATGTTCCGAACAGCGCATTGTTTCATATTCCAGTTAGTAAGACGAAGAATTTCAATACATTATAAATACCTATATACTCGTACCTACATTGTTGCTGTTTGGATCTTATATTATTTTCTCTGCATTTTGTGTTTTATTTGAGGAAGAAGGTTTTTGAAGGGAGAAATACGAAAAATGCTTTATTTTGAAAGCCAAACAGCAGCCAGCAGAAGCGGCAGTTTGCTTGGTAAACTAAATGTCATTTAGAGAAAGTCGAAGTGACATCAAACTATGTTGTACCTTTTCCAAACTACGAGTATGTTGGGATCGGATTCCAGTGTAAATGGATGCAGCTGAATACCAGTGTGTTACATAGAGCGACTGCCTATGTGACGACCTCCACAACCCATTTACTTACTGCGAAACAATACCTCTATCAAGACTGGCTGTCAGATTTCCTGCCTTCTGACTATCTGTCAAATATTATGTAAACACGAATAAATAAACGAAGAAATAAAACAAAAATAAATTTACTTTTGTGAAACAAAACAAATGTTAACACTTCTGCGATTGACATAACCAAATTCAGTTTTTTTTTTTTTTATCTCCAACTTTATACAGATAAAATTTGAATTAAATTCTCTTTGTATTACAAGAAAATGATTACCTACTATGTCATCGTAAACTAAGCTATTTATTTAAAACTAGCTGACCCGACAGACGTTGTCCTGTCAACTGATTTTTAAATTTTCTCACCGTATAAACCTTCCCTGGACTTCCATAAATATTTCAAGATTAGCCAAATTAGTCCAGCCGTTCTCGAGTTTTATCGAGACTAACGAACAACGATTCATTTTTATATATAAGAAAAAGAAGAAGAAGATTAGAAATGTCACTGGCCGTACGTATACTAAGTCTTCAATGTAATCGAGAAAAATGAATAAAATATTAAATTTTCATTTCAATAATTATGTATGTAAATGCGAAAGTTGGCAAAATTATTGTTACGCGTACACATTTGAACGAATTTCGTTGAAGTTTTGGACTAGTAACATAAATATTTTTGGTCTGGGAATAATATTAGTATCAATTCCCACAGTAAACGAGGGTAATAAATAGCTAGTTGTTAAAAAACAACACTTAAACCAATCAATTAGAACGGATAAAGTGTGACTCATTAGAGATAAAATAGCAAAAGCGTTTGAGTAAATAACGATATTCTCTGCGGGACTCTTAGCACTGAATCTCACGCGACGTTACACTATTCTAGGAAAGTGGATCGTAAAAAAATCTTATTTACAAAATTAAGTGAGAAAAACCGCTGTTAAAACCATATAAATCTCTTAGGAGCCGGTTAGTACCGATTATGCGATTCTTTTTTGGTGAAAAGAGATTCTCTTCGTGGGAAAATGTTTAATTTTTTGCGGGAATTTTTGCTTCTAGATATTTACAGTTTTTTTACCCAATATCAGATAGCAAAAACCTTTAAAAAATAAAGTTTTTATTTTTTAATTATTTATACAAGGTGACTTCGGAGCTGACATGTACCTAAGTGTAACATTTAAACGTTACGCCAATGACGAAGTACGCAAATAATTCGAAAAGCAAAAAAAATTGATTGGCAGAGAGTGACACAATTATTAATGATAAGTACTTATGTTATATTTATTGGAAGTGTGGTGTGGGGGTGTGTGTGTGTAACTGTACAGTATTGAAAATTGTAAATGTGTGTGTGGGAATTATTATATAAGAAAATTAACATGTGGGTCAACATGTTATTTTTTCTTATTTAAGAATCATCATCATCATCATTTCAGCCGAAAGACGCAGCAGTGGACGTCTTTAGGGGGAGCCCAAGTGTTGCATAGGCCTCCCCCAAGTGTCGCCACATTGACCGGTCCCGTGCGACTCGCATCCAGCGGATCCCCGCAACCTTTACCAGGTCATCGGTCCACCTAGTGGGAGGCCTTCCAAAGTAACATTTTTAAGGTTGTAATATAATGATTATGCTTTGACAAATAAACAAGCATTATATCGAACACAAATAATGTTGATGATGCAATGTATTTGACTTTTTAAATAGTAATTAATGTACGGTACTAAAGTTGTTTTCGCAGAAAATACATAAGCTGTGCTAACGAGCTCTGGCTACATTTTTACCCGTAAAGCACTGAAAATTGTTGAATTGCTATCTGCTCTCTATTTGGTGCAACGAATAGTTGAAATATTGTACGTATGATGTACTCAACCAACACGGATTTACGTGGAATTTCGACGGCTATTGGCTTCCCGGAATTTCGTTGAAAATGTTACGAGCGCAGTAATTGCAATTATAATTTTCTACAACCTTTGTCCGTATGGTGTCGGGCGTAAAGAATAGCACCATCTCATATCTTGCCGTGGGTGTCGTAAGAGGCGACTAAGGGACGTACCAGAGAATGGGCAGCAGCGTTCTCTGTGCATTTGTAACAACCATACTGCGATCGCCAACCGTGGCGATTATGGCAAACCCCCCTTGGGGGAGACCTATGTCCAGCAGTGGACGTCTTTCGGCTGAAATGATGATGATGATGACAACCTTTGTTTGTTTTACGAAGAGCTGCAGTAATCTAGATTAAGGCTAACACTCGAATAGCGTAATACACTAACAATCAAACTCCGAAGGAATTTAAAAGGAAATTCTAAACCCATTGCTTCTTATGTTTGGAAAATACACTCAACAGCATAAACAACTCAATAAATAATATTTTTAAATTGTCAAAATAAAAGGCAATCACATTATAAGCGTGCAACGCATTTAATAATAATAATAATAATATCTTTATTTCGGAATAAAATTCCATAAAAGTACAGATTTGTTAGCACATGACCACTTAAAAACTATGTTAGTATACAAATACAATACAATACAAAGATGTTAGTAACATAAAACTTAAAAACTATGTTAGTACATATTACCATTATATACAGGAGCATGTAGCTGACATAGGCTCCAGATCAAAGGACAATCCAGTTTGTTGGCAATGACACTCAGGAGACTGTTGGTACTGGCACGCACCCTGTGCAACAAGGATGCTGCAGGATTTAAGCAGCAGGTTTTCTTTTATTCAAAAAAACATGGTCGATGTAAAATATTAGTCTTATTTTCGCTACTATTACAAAACTATTTTAGTTTTTTAGGGAAAACAACTCTGTCTAGATAGTAATAGTAGATATTTTCTCTAGATGAGTCTACAAGTATCTAAAATCCTAACATAAACATGAAACAATTCCAGAGAGGCCATTGTCTGTAATTTTCAATAATAGAATAATATTTTACTTGACCTAGTTCAAGTAAAATATTATCTTTTACAAAGATAAACCTGAACAACCTGCTTATAACCAAAATAGATAGGTAGGTACCTAAGTCGGTCGGTCTTTAGTGTCCATTCGGTAAAATGGGTAGCCGTAAATTAATCTATGTGAAGAGTCCCAAACCGCAGCTTTTTGTATAATGGAGACAAAATACTATTTTCTACGGAAAGAAAGAAAAACCATTTATTCGCACGATAGCGACGCACATATATATTGCGTAACAATATGCAATATATGCAATATTGTGTAACAATATTAAGCTTAAAACCAAACAATTATATTCTAAAAAAGTAAAAATAATAATATGTCCGAGTCGGAAATATGCGTTTATGTGTGTTTGTTGAGTTCTCAATCGACCTACTACTGAATTTAAAGAATCGGTAATAATAGTGTTTGTAAGAATTACTAAAAGAAAGAGCGTGAAAGTGAAAATCACTCTGGTGTCAAAATAATTAATAAAAAAAGGAAAATCAGATGAAAAGATATAGACCGCGATAGCTTTTCCCAAGGAAATTCAACTCTTTTAGTATAACGTGTGTGTGTAAGCTCAAATTAAAGAACAAATGAAATACAAATTACATAATACCGGCGGGCTTATTACGTATCTTGCAGAAGCCAAGCGATAGCAAAAATTGCGCAATAATTGCTCTTCAATTGCAAATTCGTATTATGTATCAGCGATAACCAAACCATAGCAAACAAGCGTTAGTGCTGCCTCTATGGAACAATCAATGAACTAAATAGTGCATTGTCCGCTATTGTACTACGTTTATTTCGTATTACGTATGAGTTTTGACAGCAAAGCAATAGCCATCAATAAGCAAATTTTGCTGTCAAATTGCGATAACCTTTTCCCTAGTTGCTGGTCGATTGTTAATCGCTGTCTTCTCTTTCTTTCTTTGCTGTACACATATATATTAGTTTAATTCAGTCCATTATTTCGACTATTGTACCAAAAAACTGTATTTTAAATCTTCGTCGTGTGTTAATTTAAATTAAACTATGTGGTTTGTAAAAACTTTATTATTATCCGCCTAAAAAAATCGAGTGACGCTTCGATTATCAAAGATGTCTCGTGCTATTCTCTTGCTTGGAGCACTTGAAGAAGAAGCCAGTAGGACTGAAAGCCATAACACAGCACAGTTGCGACGTAGCCTTCGAGATCGAGCCAAAGCTTTGAACTTGTCTGATGCTGAGTTTAAAGCTCACTACCGACTATCTAAACTATTTAACGACTTTTACAGATTTTAAACTGACAATCACGTCAAAATGTGCAGTGTAAATGATTTGCAAAAAAAATATATGTTAAACTAGAACATTCTCTTAATCATTTAGTAAGTGAATATTTTTAATAATATTCATATTATACAGTTTAATTAACACGTGAAGTTGTGTTTGACGCGGACAAAACATTGACAATCACACACAATCTACCAGTTTTTCTGTTTGTTTATATTAGCAGATAAAAGTAAGCAGGCAGGTAGCAGGTATAAGTTCTTCATTTGTACCTACATTCTAGCAAATAAATTAATTTGAATTTGAATTTAGTACCAGCGGTGGCTACTAAATTGTTTTTGGCGCTAGTGTCGTAGCGTTAAATGCATTGAAACAAACAGCGAACGATTAGGAAACGATTTTTACATAATACGATTTTTTTTGACGTTTAGCGATTGATCGCGCGATGACTGCGCGATAGTTGCGCAATTTTTGCTGATTGCTATTTCATACGTAATAAGCCCGCGGGTGGTATTCTGTAATTTGTATTTCATTTGTATTAGAAGACATGGAACATTACATTCAATTGCGATTCTAATATCACACCTACGAATTTATAGCTAACCCTATCAAAGATCAGGTCGTGCCTTTCGGGAAGTTTCAAGTAGATCGCTATTCAATTTCCTTTGCGTTAGGTGGGTGATCACAGCAAACCGTGTAAGGTTGCCGAAACATTTGTATGAGTAATTCGTATCGTATTTAAGTATCTTTACATAACGTAAAATATGAAACTTATGTGAAATCAGAAGGCCAAAAAATTCTTTATATAAAATTTAAAGGTAGTTTTAGAGGTATTTTCGATGGATTTAGACTGAGATTAAAATGACACCGGCCTTTCAGATCATAGAAATTTACTCTCCAAACAAAAAACATCTAATTAATAAGCAGGTAATTAATCTCGATAAAATTATAGACAGTGTTTCGTCAGTTTCCCATAAAATAACCTCAATTTCAAAAGCATGATAATTTTTAAATCTCCTGTGAATTACTAGCACGATGTCGGATGCCTCTGGAGTACTCTAATAAATAAATAAAATTGGATTCTTATACGTTTTAATTTTAGTGGCTTTTTTGTGTACATTTAAGTTTTTTTTTTCTGTCATTATCTTAGACAAGTATTGTCACTTATGGTACTTATCATGCGGTAAAAACGAGAAACTTCTCAAGGTGCGTCAATTTACACTCTGATCGTGGGTCAGTTGCTAGCAGGTTATCATTTTTACACAATAACAGCGTGTAGATAAATATTAGGGCATGTTTAAGCTCCTCGTACAGATATATAAACGTGGTTATAGGTTACGTTTTCACCAGAAATGTGTGGAGATGCATAGCGAATATGTGTGAAAATGACCAATGACATCAGTCCATTTTCACAACTTTAACTGAGCAAGCGATGTAATTGGTTAGTTTTATACTCTTTCTGGCAGCTTTACAATATTTTTTTATTGACATTCTAGCCTTCCTTAAATGATGTAGGTATTAGTAATTGCAAAGAGCTGTAATCACATTCGATCCTGAGGTCACTCTTAAGATATTATAATAAGACATAGTATCTATACATAAACATTTTAGTATATCCCTTGCATTCAGCAAAAAAGTCGCGTCACAGAACCTCTCATTTACTTGATGTATATCGAACCTCTGGGCCCTTTGTATTCAAAAGACCATTGCCATTTTTTTTGGAAAAGGAAAGTTAGAAATATTGAGAAAACACGCATTTCATCTGAGTTACGACCCAGTTCTTTGGGTTGACTTCGTATTGAGTAAATGTAACTTGTAAGTGTGCATTGTAAGTGGGGACTGTTTAATAATAAGAAGTGTATTCACCATAGCAGGAAATTAATGTACTTTAAATGGATCGGTTATTTGAAGAAAATACATACACGTAGGTGGAATCTATAAAGAGAGCCAAGCACGAGTGCGCAGAATAAACATAAGAAATATTCAATTCTAATTGTGTTGTCGTGTACATTAAAATCGAAATGCCATAATCGGTATCACATCGATACCGGTATCGCTATTTTTGATTTTATTTTATTTTTTATTTTGATGTTTATTATTTGATTTGTTGACATTGTTAATTTACGTATAGAAGTTTTTAATATTAATGAAGTAATATATTTATTTTATTTTAATTTAATGTGGGGGTATTTTATTAAAATGTTAATTAGTTGATGTAGGTACTAACATAGATCTTAAGCACTACTAACCAATATTGTGGACTGAAATTGTCTTTGATGAATAAATATTGATAATAATAAATAAATATTTTTTCTCTTCGTTTCTTCTTTTCTTTCCTTCTTTGCTTAGTTTCTTTTTTATAAGCGTTACTTAATCTAAATGTATCAGTATCCACTCTTTTTAATTTTAGAGCTCACTGTAAATAACCCATAAAAATACACCTAAGTAATGTCTATTTAAAAATAGATTAATTATACAGTAATAATACTGCGGTAATTGGTGCTGAATCATTACTTAATTCAAAATAGAGTTGGGGCATTGAAAGTCCTAAACTGAAAAATTTCATTTGCATTCGCATTCAGTGCAATAGAGGATTACCAATTAATCGTAGTCAGAGATAAATATTTAATTTCTAAATTCATTATTGTATGTATGTACTTAGAAGACAGAATTAAGTTAGCCGCTCTAATTAATAAGCTCATTTATTTTTCCTAAAAAAGAGAAATGCTGTAGTACAAAAGACTTAAAATGTACTAAAAACGTTTTCATGTTTACACAAAGAGACGATACTAAATATTAATTAGACTTGTTCTCTAAATACAACGTTTGTTCTCACTCTCGAAGGTACAATAGGAGATGTATCACACGAACCCTTTGAACACAAAATATAGAGATTACAGAAGGAGAGGGGAGGGGAGGAGGAGGTTTACATAAAATAAAACAGTAAAAAAACTGTGTCTGTACATTGAATATATTAAAAAAAAAACTGAGGGGGGTTTAGAAACAGTAATAGAGCACGAATCCAAAAAAAAAAGTCTGTCTGTTTGTCTGTTTGTTTGTACACCCTAATCTTCGGAACTGCTAGACGGATTTGAATGATTTTTTTGTTGTTGTATAGGTATTAAGTCTGGGCAACATATAGGCTATAATTTATCTTGGAAACTTGAACACCTGATGCAGAACCGCAACAGACCAGCTAAACTATAAGAGATACAAAAATGGTACCGTAGCAAAAATTGTTCCACGTGATGAGTATTTTGTGCTGAGAGAATAAATTTGAAGATCTGGAACACCTGATGTGGAACTCCAAGAGCCCAGCTACACCATAACACATATATTAATGACGTCTTAGCAAAAGTTGTTCGGTCTGATGGACATTTCCTGTTGACTTATAAAAATCGAAGATCAGAAACATCTGATGCGGAAATCAAAGCTGTAATTTTTAAAATTTAACTGTAAAGCTATCACTAATTTCACTGTATATTATAATAAGGTGGGAGTACCTCCACGCGGTGAAGGCGGTAACAGTTTAGGACTGATTTTTGATGACGATGGTATAACATTGAAAATTTGACTCTGCTGGCCAAAACTCCCATTTATTTTTTTATTTTATAGAATAAATATGCCTTTGGGCTCATGTTATTTGAGTGTTTCATTTCCTTTTCCATTTATCTTCGTGACACGGTAGCCTACCCGGTAACGCAGGGGAGCAGTCACTTAAATTTTAATTAGTCAAGTATCGTCACAATAAAACTATAACCATGCCTAGAAAGAGGTCAAATCTTTCCCAATGTTCCAAAGGAGCTAAAAGATTGAGGATCATAAGTTCCCAAGAATCTACCGAAGAGCGTCAGGAGAGACTTGATGTTGTTCGAGAACATCAGACTGCAACTCGCTCCGTGGAAACCTCTTCAATTCGCGAAGTACGCCTGCGTTCTCAGCGTATTTAGGCATCTACATCCAGGTCTCTAGAGACCAGTGAAGAATATGATGCACGACTGCACGGATAAAGAATTGCGCTTGAGTTCTCAGCGTATCTACGCATCTGCTTCTAGGTCTCCAGAGACAAGTGTGGAACGTGATGCGCGACTGTCCGCTGATCGTGAGCGACATGCATTTATCGATACAGAATCACGCTTGAGTTCTCAGCGTATTCGCACATCTACTAACAGGTCTTTTGAAACGAGTGATGAACGTGATGCGCGACTAACTGAGAGCGAGATTATCATACATTATCCCGAACACGCACACAACAAAATATTCATAATCAGTTAGAAAGTGAAAGAGAAAGAATTGCTGGAGTACGGCATGAAGAGACAGAAGAAGAGCGCAACGAACGTTTGAATTGTGATCGACGTCGACATTCTCTGAACAGAATGTCGATGTCATCTGAAGAATCGGATGTGTCTCAAGATATAGCTACGGCTATATCTTGAGACACATCCGATTCTTCAGATGGCAGGGCGACCTTTCTTGGGTTGATAAGGAACGGAGTGCATTTACGTATACTCCTATGATTGACTACGCCACATATTCCGCCATCGGAGGTATGATTCAAAATTGTACTTTTTTAAAGTCTCGAATCGTCTTGCGCATCCCGTTGTTTTCCCGTCCCCGGGCTCTGAGAATTCGACATCATACGTTTCAGATCTTCGATTTTGCCGACCCCGTTGTCGCTGGCATAAGCAACAGGATCCGCGTACGAAGTCGCGGGCAGAAGCTAGTCAAAAATAATTACCTAAACTTACCAAACTCACTAGGGCTGCTACTGTTTTGACTCTGTAGGTTTTATTCGTAACAATATTAAATTTTATTGGCACTGGTTCAACAACTCTGCATTTTTTATACCAAAATTTTACTGGGGGCCAATTCTCGGTTTTAGAGATGGTGTCGAACTCGACAAAAGTTTCTAATGACGTCATTTTTTCGACAAATTTTAAAAGTTGCTATTCTGGGGATGTCGAATTCGACATTTGTCGAAGGCTAACGTTAGAGTTCATGTCGAGTGCTTCTGAGCAGTAGAGATGTCATGTCGATTGTAGAGATACGTCATTTCTGAGTGAATTCGTTGAGTTTTGGATTGTACGCTGTGTTTTCTTTTCTTTAGTTTTTAAATAAAATCCGGCTTGGCATCTCATACCTACTGGAAATTCGATATGAACTCTTTGATTTGTGCATTGTAATTTGTGTACCCACGATTGGATTTGAAACCACTGAAAGATGGACGAGTTTATTAGCATTTTTATCTCGGAGTTGTTGGAAAATGGCGAGCAACTGGCCAATACACGGCGACAACAGCGCGCTCATCCCGCCGTCGATATTTACGACTTGAGCGAAACAGAAGTCATTAAAAACTTCAGACTAAATAAAGATTTAATAAGGGTTCTAATAGATCTATTGGCTCCTGTAATTCAGGAAACCACGAAAATAGACCTGAAAACGAAGGTAGGTAAATAATGCTTCATAATTTTATTAGTCATAAGTAACTGTTCACTAAACTAACCCACCAAAAATACCAATTGCACACCCTAAAATACCTTAATTACTTAGGTATGTGCACCAAATTCTTTCTATTCTTTGGTAGGTATTTGTTGAGTGCACAGTTATTATTATAACCAATTTTATTATAATTGTTTTTTTGTACGACTTAGCTAGGTATTTTTATTTTAAAATAAAGAACTTTATCATTTACCTTCCTACCTAACACTTGGTTATATTATTTCAGGTCCTATGCACTTTACATTTTTTGGGTACTGGGAGTTACCAAACTCCAACCGGGAACTTAAATAAAATAAATGTGTCCCAGGCAACAACCTCTCGTTGCGTAGGTATGTGATGTTGTGGAGGCATTGAACCATCCAAACATTTTTCACGAATGGGTGAGATTTCCAAGAACGTTGCAAGAGCTTCAAACAATAGCCTTAGAGTAAGACATTTATATTCTTGTTCAATACCCAAGCGCTCATCTAATTTTCATAACTGTGTAGACTTAATGTATTGTTATCTTTTTAGCTTTTACAACTGCTACGGGTTTCCCGGAGTGATAGGATGCATCGACTGCACACATGTTGCAATTGTGCCTCCTCCGGGAACTACGCATGATGAGAGAAGCTATGTAAATAGGAAAAACTTTCACTCCATTAACACACAGCTGGTTTGTATTAATTTGATATAAATAAAGTTCCCTAAAAAGTTAAGAAATATTATACTTTATCAGATTTATACTTTACAGATTTGTGATTCCAAATTGAAAATTTTGAATGTGAATGCACTATTCCCAGGCAGTACACACGATTCCTACCTATATCTGGAGCAACTCTGCAGTATTGCCTTTACTACCTAATCTCCATAATGCTGGATATACCAACTATCACTTATTGGGTATGTACTAAAAACTACTATCTTATTAAATTTATCACAAAACTTGGTGAGCTAATAAAATTGTAGTACAGGTTTTGTGATATACTAATTATTCTGCTAGGCTTTAATTCATTACAAATGCAATATATTTTCAGGTGATAGTGATTATCCCTTGAGGCCATGGTGTCTAACACCCATATTAAACTTGGAGGAGGATGACGAAGAGAATACGCCTGCGTTTCTCTACAATGAAGCACTAAAGAAAACGCGATCCACTATCGAGCGCTGTAATGGAGTGCTAAAGGGAAGATTTAGATGTCTTATAAAGGACAGGGTTTTACATTATACACCTAATAAGGCCACTAAAATAATTAACGCCTGCTGTGTGTTACACAATTTGTGTATAGCCCACAATTTTGAGCTTACTGATATGCCTGAAGAAAGAGAATGTAAGGTTCTTCTACTTTAAGTAAGAATGAGGAAATAGACAATACACTTGATAACTTTTAATTCACAATCAATTAATTAATAAAAACAAGTAGTAGGCAATAATTAACAATGCAGGTGAATTGTTTCTACGATGAAGCGCGAGCGACCAAGAGAGCTCAGCCCACTGAGCTCGGGGTTTTTAAAGACTTGGTAATCTGCCGCCGAAGTGACGTACGCCGATGCAAACAGCCAATCACTCGCTAGCAACGTTCTAACGTCCGGTCCGGCAGATGGCAGCACTGGATCCCACAGTGCGTCGCTTGACTCTTGATATTGGCGCTATGTTTGGTCACCGGAAACAGTGGCGCCAACATCCGGCCCTCCTGAATTGTGTCTGTCCCTAGACACACCGTCACCTGCAATTGTGAGAATAAACATTTGTTAGCTTTAATGACTACTATCAGGTAATATATTACTTTATGTCGAATGAGTTCCCACCACTGAGGCAATGAATAGAACATGCAAAAGTGTGATCCCTGACTTTGCACCACTATGCTCAGACTCGCAGTCCACATGATGGCCGAAGCTTTCCAGTTCATCCACTTTTATCGGCATGAACCACATTTTCACCCACAACAAGCTCAAGGTCGAACCTCACTTGTTTCTATAGTGGAAACGCCATTACAACATCAATTTTTATTTAGTCCAAGCGTTATTAGGTAAAGTAATTATTGCAGAACAAAATATATTTGACAAGTTTTAAATTATAAGTAAACAATAATTTTACCTTTTGAAGTTTTATTAAATAAGTCTTGTACATACCAACCACGCCAACATCCTCATCCCAATCTGTTATCTTAATCCATGGTTTCATGTTTTCTACACATGTAGTACCAGAATATTTCTTGTGTGATCGCTCGCTGCCTATTATGTCAACAATGTGGTATCGATCCTTCCCGAGTATTTTTGTAACTTTGAAAGGGCCCTTGAACACCGGAAGGAGTTTGGTACTGCTGCCATTACCAGCCTGGCTAGACACCTTTATGAGAACCAAATCCCCAATCTCATATTGTTTGGCCACACAACGTTTTGCATTAAAACTTTCTTTTTGATGTCTAGCATCTCGTTTTATTCGTGTGTCGATATCCTGTCGCAGTTGTGTGACATCTATAATTTCTTCTTGTTCGGGTAAAAATATGTCACTCTCTGTTCTAAGGCGGTACCCAAAAAATGCTTCACTGGGGACTGCATTGATGGTTTTCTGCAATGTACTATTCATACCTTGTTGTAGGCACGTTAGAACATCATCCCAGTGTGTGTAGTCGTTATCTGCACCCAATGAACGCAGTGCCTCAACTATTGTTTTATTGTAGCGTTCGACTTGTCCGTTAGATCTCGGCATGCCAGTTGCTATAGTGTGTACACGAATGTTTTTGCTATCACAATATGTTTGAAATGCTTTTGCCGTAAAAGCAGAGCCAGCATCAGTAATGAGTCTTCGCGGATTGCCAAAAATCTTAAATAAGTGGTCTAATTCTTTTATGACACAAACAGTGCTTGTGTCACGCACCGGAAATATAAAGACGAACTTTGTAAACGCATCAACAAGTACCAAAATATGACAATTGCCCTTTGATGATTTCACAAATGGACCCACATGGTCCATATGGAGGGTATGAAAGGGGCGAGCATATTTTGGAATTGGGAACAACTGACCTTCCTTTTTACCACTTTTATTATTATTGTATAAGCAGTGTAAACAATTTTTTATGTATTTAGTTACAGTTTTTTTCATTTTAGGGAACCAATATTTATGTTTAATTCTTTCTAATGTTTTGTCTACAGCGAAGTGACCTATTTTGTCATGATTGTACATTATTACTTGCCAGATACAATTTTTTGGTACAACCCACCTACGACCTATTTCAGTACGGCGGTAGATTTTGTTTCCAAGCAATTCGTACTCGTTAAAAACACTCCGATTCGCATCGGCCTCTCCTGAGTGTAAAATTTCTCTGATTTTAACTAGATTTGGGTCTTGTTCCTGAACAGTCAAAAGCCAGTCAGCTTCGGTGATAGACATTACTATTTGTTTTTCACAAACTTCACCATTATATGAAGGGTTTCTACTAAGTGCATCAACATGTTGCATTTTAGCGCCGGGACTATGACAAATCTCATAGTCAAATTCTTGAGTTAGGAGCACCCACCTGGCTATTCGTGGCAACACTTCTTTTTTTGTTAGCGAGTATCTGACGGCATTACAGTCCGTAATTAATTTAAACTTACGGCCCAGCAAATATAAACGAAACTTTTGAAGTGATGCCACGATAGCAAGAAGCTCGAGTTCAAAAGAGTGGTAACGCTTTTCCTCGTTAGTCGTTTGCCTGCTATAATAGTATACCGGTCGCTCACCATGTTCATGCACTTGTACCATAATTCCAGCTACCCCCTCCCTACTTGCATCTGTATAAAGTATGGTTTCTTTTTTAGGGTCAAAGACAGCTAAGGTTGAATCACAAGTTAAAGCTTCCTTTAATAGATTTACAGTACGATCTTGTTCGTCTGTCCATTGCCACTTTTGGCCTTTTTTTAATAGTTTTGTAAGAGGGCTACTTAGTATTGCACAGTCCTTAATAAATTTACGGAAATAATTAACTAACCCTAAAAACTGACGCAGCTGATGAACCGTTTTGGGTACTGGGAACTGCTTTATAGCATCAATTTTCTTTGATGTGGGTTTGATACCATTACCATTTATTTCATATCCAAGAAACGTGATGTCAGTTAAAAAGAAAGAACACTTTTTTATGTTAAGAGTCAAACCGTGTTCTTTAAATATTTTTAGTACTAATTCCAAAATGTTGATATTTTCTTCAACGGTTTCTGATACGATTAACACGTCATCTAAATAAACAATGACATTTTTGAACCGTAAATTACCCAAAATCTGGTTCATCATGCGTTGAAAAACCGATGGTCCATTTGTTAGACCAAATGGCATGCGCAGAAACTCGTAATGTCCATCTTCCGTTATGAATGCAGTTTTGTCTATTGAATTCTCATTTACAAACAACTGATAATAACCACTTTTCATATCTAGGCTGGTGAAATACTTGCACCCTTTTAATCTATCTAACAAATCTTCTATGCGTGGCATAGGGTATTTCTCTTTGATAGTTATTTTATTTAATGACCTGTAATCCACGCATAGTCGCTTTTCACCCCCTTTTTTTTCTATTAATAGTACATGACTAGCGAATGGGGACTTGCTTTCGCGAATTATATTATTTTTAAGCAGCTCGTCTATTATATTACGTAACGATGTCCTATCAGGCTCTGGTAACCTATATGGCCTGGTGTAGATAGGCTTACTCGATTCAAGTTCGATCTCAATTTTAAAATCTTTAACTTTACCTAATGAACTTAAATCAGCTGCGATTGTTTTGGGATATTTTTTAAACAAATCCTTTATAGCATCATGATATTTATCCGGTACATTGAATTCTACTTCACTAGACAAAACTACGGATACATTCACGTTTTTCTGAAAAATCAGTTGATTTCCTAATCTAATATACATAACTGACGTATCTTCGGTCACATTTCGCCCTATCAGGACGTCACAACCCGATAACACGTCAATAATATAGAACTCTACACTTTCAAATTTTATACCGTCTAAAATTAGAGAAGTCGTTACGTAATCTTCTACCAAAACCACAGAGCAATTCGAGAATCCCTGTAATTGAACCGGTATTGCCAACTTTAGTTTCGTTAACTTTAATTGTTTTACTAAATCTGACGTTATTAGGGAACAATCACTGCCCATATCAATAAAAACTTTTTGGGAAAAGCCAAAACAGGCAATTTTATTAAATTTGTTTTTATTTTCATAAGACTTTACAAATTTTACTTCTTTTTTAACTTCGTCAGATTTTTTATTACGGCAATAGTTTTCTGAATGTCCCTTCTTACTGCAATATTTACAAATTTCTGTACACTCATTACGTTTGTGATTACCCCCACATCCGAAACAAGTTATCTGCTTTGTGGTTCTGGCAGCCGTTAAACTTTGATTTGACGCAGCAATACGACTCGACTGTTCCGATTTCAATGAATTTCCTAGATCGATTCGTTTAGATGAGGATTGAGGCACCTTATGTTCACTGACCGCGCTGTGACTCATATTATGAGAACTACTTAAACGACCATGGAGAAAAGATGCAAGTTGGTCGCATGTATTTATACTTCCGGCATCTACCGACGCACTTATGTTAGGATCATCGATGTTGCCCGTAATGATAGAAATGATGTCCCGATCAGAAAAACTCAAAGTTAACTTGTCAATTTTACATTTTTGTTGAAAGTAAAATTCATACAAATGTTGCTGTGCTATAGGTTTACTATCAATGATTTCTTTAAGCAACGCGAACATGTTACGTTTTGTTTGAAATGTAAACGATATTTTATCTCGCCATTGTTTCCATTTCCAACTAGCCCAACTACTCTCATTTTTTAAAAATGAGTCATACCACGTTTTTGCTGTTCCTTTGAATTTATTGACAGCCTGATAAATTATAACGTGATCATTCCAATTAAATGTTTTAGCATGCAAATCAACAATATTGAGCCAATTGTTTACTTTATCTGTAAGAGGGTCAAATTCTGGTACCATTGAGTTCAAAACCATACTATAGCAACCCGCTACTTGACTATCGACTGATTTTTTCGCATTTTTACGAATGGGTGAAGGCGTGTAGCTTCTACTGGACTTACTGCTTGATGATGATGATCTTGTACGTTTCCTCCTTTTCCGTTCCCGTTTACGGGCACGTGACTTTCGGCCCATTTGTAGGCTTGAATTCGAAGCACTTCTGATGTAAGGTTCTTCTACTTTAAGTAAGAATGAGGAAATAGACAATACACTTGATAACTTTTAATTCACAATCAATTAATTAATAAAAACAAGTAGTAGGCAATAATTAACAATGCAGGTGAATTGTTTCTACGATGAAGCGCGAGCGACCAAGAGAGCTCAGCCCACTGAGCTCGGGGTTTTTAAAGACTTGGTAATCTGCCGCCGAAGTGACGTACGCCGATGCAAACAGCCAATCACTCGCTAGCAACGTTCTAACGTCCGGTCCGGCAGATGGCAGCACTGGATCCCACAGTGCGTCGCTTGACTCTTGATATTGGCGCTATGTTTGGTCACCGGAAACAGTGGCGCCAACAAGAATTAGGCATAATTAATTTAGACCCTCTACCCACAACAGGAGGCAATATTTATTTAAATCTAGGGAGACAGAAACAACAAAATATAATTAATAATTACTTTTCTTAGAATTTTAATAAATTGTTACAAACTATTTATAATATTGTTTTATTTATATTAATATTATATTACCTTATTATTAATATTATGTTACTAAATTTAAAAAAATACAATATGGCAAACAACATTTAATAAATAAATATCTATACATTTGTAGTTATTACAATTTGTAAAACAATGTAGCACAAACAGCTACTTGTTAAAGTATCCAAGTCTGTCAAATATCTTGACCTCAGTGACACACATTTTCATTATAAAGTAAGACTAATAACAAAATCACAGTACAGTCGTTTAAACAATAATAATCAAAATCTTAGAAAATTCACAAATAAACTTTACATCTACATAACAATAATTATGGCAGAAATATTATGTAAATAATTAACAATCATTTGTGTGCATGTACATAATGTAGAGTCAGACTTTTAACAGGCTAATTATAAAATAACAGTACAGTCATTTAAACAATAATAATCTTAGAAAATTAACAAATAAACTTTACATATACATAATAATAATTATGGCAGAAATATGTAAATAATTAACAATCATTTGTGTACATGTACATAATGTAGAGGCAGAATTTTAACAGACTAATTATAAAATCACAGCTTAGTCTTTCTCACAATTATTATTATTATATTTGAAAAAAAAAAAAAAATTAAATCAATGTATGTGTATTTTAACCAGAATAGTTATAAAATCAGTCTTTTTTTATAATTAAATCAATTGGGTAGGCCAGTCTCTTGATCATTAACAGGTTAGGCAGATAAAATCATCACCCTTATAAAAAATATTATTTAATTATATAGGGTGATGATTTTACCTGCATAGATGATTTGGCTATGCTAGCCAAAGCCTCGGTTTGCTGGGCCATTAATTTAATAAAATCTTCATAAAAAAAAAAAAATTATTACATTTTTTGCCTCCATCGCAGCACTTATTTTATCAGCAACATCGATGGATGCCTGCTGACGTCGGGCAGCATTTGTTTTTGTTTTTGATTTTCCTATAAAAAAAAAATTATAATATTATTCTTCCTTGTCAATGTTTGACAAAACCCATTCAAAAAGTTTTGAGGCTGCTTGTTCGGTCCAGTAGCGCCAACATTTTTATTTGATTACTATGTAATTGTGATGAATAGATATTTAAAGGAATACTCTCTTCTTAAGTTCTTAGTGTACTGGAAAACAAGCGCTTAAATTCACAACTTTTTCATTTAAAATCCTTGTATGATTGGCAATGTAATCTTTATACACATTCAATTAATAGGTATATGTTAAACTAAATGAAAGTAGGACCTCGAGATCCAGGGGTCCCTCGAGGAGCAGCTGCACCCACATTGGATTGTGAGGTGCCTGGCAGACTGTCACATTGTATGACATCTTGGACATCTTAAATAAACATTAAAATTGATTCATTATGGAGACCTTATCTTAACAAACTTAAATATTATTATTTATTCACTTTCATTTTATAACTGGGAATGACAGCCTCCGTGACGTAGGGGTAGTTAACGCAGCCGCTGCGCAGCAGGTCGCGGGTTCGATCCTCGCTCAGTGCAAATACTTGTATGCATGAATATGGGTATTTACATTGGTCTGGTCGTGTCTCAGAGAGCACGTTAAGCCATCGGTCTCGGTTGCCATACGAACATCTAATGGCAATCATTATGGATGGTTGGAGCCCTCAAAAGTCCAACAATTGGTCTAACTGCCGTGCTTCGATATCGCGTTTGGGTTGTGGAGGTCAGTGGCAGTAGTTTCACATAAAATATCGAAGTGTAGCCAAATCGGCAGTTAGACCAGTAAAAGCAGACCCCAGACTCCAAACTAAAAGCTCCGAATGCGACCGGGATTAACGCTAAGATGATGATGATGATGATTTTATAACTGGGAATATGTAAAACTAAATGAAAGTATAATTACCTCGAGATCCAGAGGTCCCTCGAGGAGCAGCTGCACCCACACTGGATTGTGAGGTACCTGGCAGACTGTCACGTTGTATGACATCTTGGAAATCTAAAATAAACATTAAAGTTGATTAATTATGGAAACCTTATGTTAACAAACTTAAATATTTATTAACTTTCATTTTATAATTATTATAACTGGGAATATGTAAAGCTTAATGGAAGTAGGATTACCTCGAGATCCAGAGGTCCCTCGAGGAGCAGCTGCACCCACACTGGATTGTGAGGTGCCTGGCAGACTGTCACATTGTATGACATCTAACATAGACATTAAAGATGATTAATTATGAAAACCTTATCTTAACAAACTTAGATATGAATATGAAATATTTATTCACTTTCATTTTATAACTGCGAATATGTAAAGCTTAATGAAAGTAGAATTACCTCGAGATCCAGAGGTCCCTCGAGGGGCCATACACATGCCGACTTTTGAGGTACTTGTTGGTGTGGCTAAATCTGAAAAAAAAAGAAAACAAAAAGTAACTCTAATCCTAACTAATATTATAAATGCGAAAGTAACTCTGTCTGTCTGTCTGTCTTTCTGTCTGTCTGTCTGTCTTTTCTTCACGCCTAAACTACTGAACCGATTTGTGTGAAATTTGGTACAGGGTAAGTGTGAACCCCAACAAAGGACATAGGCTACTTTTTATTCGACTTCGACTTCGACTTCCTCTGCGTCCGCGATAACCGACATATACGCGGACGAAGTCGCGGGCAAAAGCTAGTTGCAATATATAATATAATAATAGCAATATACTACAAAATTCAAAAACACCTCAGTTTCACTCACCAATAAATTCCACGATTGATTCATTGGAATCTACATGGCCGACGAGTGCAGCCGAACTAAATGTGCCAAGCACCAATTGGTCCTCTTCATTTAGTTGTTCTGGTGGTGGACCTCCTCCAGTCAACATAGACTGCCTTCTAATTATAGCCAATTTATTTTTAATTTTAGATTTTTTGTCTTGCCAACTCTGAAATAAAATTATTACCTATGTTAGTACGAACATACATCCTTTGAGAATAAAATCATATACAAAGATAAATAAATGACTGAGAAGTAGAGGAAAACATTGCGGTGATTGTAAGTAATGAAAACAGCTAACGATGAAGTATAAAAAAGGTTGAGTCACAGAAAGGTAGATAAGTGCATCGGTAACCATTGTACTTACTTTGCGCCAACCATCCCAAGATTTTTTGGCTCCGGCCACAGCATTTAATTGCTGAGCGATAGCTTGCCATCTTCTCTCTGCTTCCTTTTTTGTAAAACTGGAGGAGAATTTACCTCCCCTCAATTCCGGGTCTGCTTCAACGAGTTGAATTAGTAACCTTTTTTGTTCAGAACTGGGGTATTTTTTCCCCTCCATGTTAAAATAAAAATATAAACCTAAACACTAAACTTAACAAAAGTTTTGAAGGAACCGCAAAATCTGCCACTGACAGACAGTCAACTGTCAAACTGATTATTTTTACACTAAACGTTTCGTTTTATACTTAAATAATTAGGTTTAGTTCGCGTTTTAAACAAAATCATTCATTCACTCATAGCTACCTAAAACGGAACGTGCGATTCTTCATTATGGTAAGATTATCTTCACTCGACTTGACATTTTCGTGACATTTATGTCTATTTTGACTGAGAATACGGAATTCTGCTCAATTCGACATTTTTTGGTAGAGATAGAGATATTTTTGATAGACATAGAGATAGACTTACAATCTCGAACTCGAGATAAATGGCGAAAATCGAGAATTGGCCCCAGGTTCGTCGTGAAATGTCAATGTCTCTAATTTATTCATTTAGACAACACGTGACAGTCGAGACTGAAGTCTGCTTAAAACAAGAAGCTTATAGATAAAAGTGGAGGCAACACTCTAAATACCTAAGTGAAGCCAACTGTGGGCAGACGCTCTCTTTCTAAATGCGTACATAAGATAAAGAAAACATATATCACTGTCTCGTTCTTATGTATGCATTCAGAAAGAGAGCATCAGCCCACAGTTGGTTTCAAGCTTTTGTTCTAAGTGTTGGCTCCATTTATACCTATATCTTCATGGCTTAAAACTGCTTGAGAATGCCTATAAAAGTAATGTCATTGTGTGCATGACAAAAATGGCGGTTTGTTTTGAGTGGTCTCTCTGCTCGGGCGCGCCGCAGCCTACGTACTTTGTGCTTTGAACGAACGTTTTCTTCACTTTTTGAATATTTCAAGTAGAATGTGGATGTGGTTCTGCTATGTCTCTTTGTAACGGTGCTGCCAGTAAAAATATTGCATTATTTTTAATTACAAGTGTGTTTTATAAGACAAACAGGAATGCTTCCATGTCTGTAAAGGTGTCTCTCATATATCTTGACAATTTTAGAAAAAGGTGGTAGGTACAGTGGCTAGCACATTAAGCTACACCAATCTGTCAAACTTTGATAGATTTTCAACTTTAAGATAAAAGGAGAAGGTTCATATTCAATTGGAATATTTGACGGTTTGGTATGGCTTGATGTGCTGGCCTCTGTACCTAAACAAATGTGTGCAAGAAACAACTTCTGAAATAACAATAAATTTCTTCGTTACAAATTCAAATCGTGGTATTTTCCATAAGTCAGTGGGGTATTATGTGGCATCTAAGACATGTCAACCACACGTACACGTACACGTAACCTAACCTACAGGGCTGTATTTCAATCAAAATAATAATGTAATACACATACACGACAAACCACAAATATTTTAAGCGATCGAACTGAATACCCAAAACGCTAAATATTCTGTAAGAGGATTACATTCTCAAGAAAATTAAATTGTTGACGGTAAAATGACGCGTATCAACCGTATTCTACCTAAAGTGAACTTTAAAATGGCAAAGCTGTAATATCTTAAACGTGAAATCTCCTTTTCACGAGCTTTGAACTGAACTTTCAATAGATATTTGGGTAAATGGGGGATCAATTTTATACTGTTAAAGATATTTAGATTTTTGATGCGGTTAAAGCAGATATTTTAAGGTTTCAGCTTTATCTAATTGACCAAGGTACTTAAACCGTTTTACCCTATTCAGAGTTGAACCACATAACGATACTGGAGGTACTATTTCGTACGTTTGTTTTGCGCCATGAATACTAGCAACTCGCTTTTTAGCATTGTACCTTAGTCCAAGGGCTGCACCATAACACTCTCATACGTTCAACAGCTTCCTGAGCGCACTGATCGACGGACTCAGCAGCTTGTGCAGCAAACATTAGTTATGCTGACGACATTGTTGTCGTCAGCATAACTAATGTTGTTAAAAGACACTCCGTCTATACTACAACCGACTCCCGCGCTGCTGAGTTCCTCGATCAGCTTATTCATATAAATATTGAACAATTTGGGCGACATCAAACCCCTCTGCCTTACCCCACATTCTAACCTAAAACATCACAGGATGCATATGCCCACCTCACAGTGTTCTCTTGGTTCCCATACCAAAACTTGAGCACATTCATTATTTCTGGCGGCAAGTTAGCTTCACTCGACAGTTTGTTCTATAGGATGTTATACGAAACCAGATCGAAAAGAAGCCGTTGATAACCCATTTCTAAAGCCAAACTGTCTGTCATTAATAATCAGGTTTTTACCTAGACAAGTGTCCAGCAAACTTTCAAAAATTTTCGCTGTTGATAGTTGTTGCCAAGGATATCGATCCGTAGTTATTCATGTCATCGGTCTTATTTTTAGGAACGGGTACCATCATAGTTTTCAGTAGATCAACCGGAAGATATGAGTGACTGACACATAAATTAAACAAGAGGGCAAAAATCCGTGGAAGATGAACACCTGCATTCTCCAAATGCTCTATTCTCAAACTGTCGAGACCGGGGACTTACCCCTAGACATATTTTTAATTACTGAGGATAGTAGACTCAGGATTCAACTTTCTAATTTCTCTCCAGAAGCCTCTTCGCTGAGTGGTGTGAGGCAAGAATGTCCATTTGAATTTGTCGCTGGTTGTTTTGACACCACTTTAGCTTTGCCTTGAAAACTTTTTGAGACTCACACATTTAGGTATAAAAAGCCCCCCCCCCCCCCCCCCCCTCCGCACCGGGTTTCCCATACTGTATCCAGAGCGGAAACCTAAGCCGAGCCTCCGCATGAACCTCCTTCAGATGCTTGTTCCAACCCGTGACATACCTCCGCTGTCGGGCACAAACATAATTAGAGAAAATGTTAGGAAATATATTATAATATACATATTTTCACTGATATCGGTCTAGCAAAATATCGTGAGAAAATCTGCTCTAAAATAAGTAAATATCTGATATTGTCAGTCTCCCTCATGCAAGCGAGGTGAACAATGCTATGCCGTCTCTTTATGAGATTTATTAGTAACATAGAGTTAAAGATGAATTAGGTACGAGTATTGATAAACAACGTGGCAAATTATACGGAGACCAGCACGTCAACACGTCAAGCTACAACAATCTGTCAAATTTGTTTTCCACATTCAAAGACTTGTGAAATAAAAAAAATAAAAAAATAAAAAATCATTTATTTCAGGCAAGTTAACCCATAAACAGCAACAATCATAATAATAATAATAACATCATCATAAAAAAAAATTTAATTATTATAAAATTAATAAAAATTCAAAATAAAATAAAATAAAATACAATACTGTAGGTATTAATAAACATATCATTTTGAATATAAATGTAGATGTGGGTAGATTCATGTCGATGTTGACACATAACGTCTCGCGCAGGTCATAAATATAGTCTTTGTCCGAATTTGGTGTTTGATTGCCGCGTCCCCGCTCCTTGACATGGCGCAGCCGGTAGGATACAAAAAAAAACCGTTAAAACATAAAGCAAACTAAAAATTGAAATAAAGAAGCAGAGTTAATGTCTAGTGAAAGTGATACTGAGACGTTTGAGGAAGCTCATTATTATACAGATACGAAGACAACAATGGAGTCCATACTGCAGCCGCCAAAACCGTTTGTATTTGAAAATGACTTGGCAAATGTTACCTCGGGAAATCTTAGCAAAGAATGGGAGAAATGGAAAAAATCGTTTAATATTTATTATGAAGCTTGTGAACTGAATAGGAAAGATAAAAAAGTGCAAATGAATATTTTATTACATATAATTGGAGAAAAATGTCGAGAGAGAGAGAGAGTACAAAACTGTAGAAGAGTTGCTAAAAGCATTCGATGCATTCTTCCTTCCAAAGAAAAACATAACAATAGAAAGACATGCTTTTTTCACACGGGATCAACAGGAATTGAAATCGATCGAGCAGTATGTATTCGAGTTAAATAAAAGGGCGGCAAAGTGTGAATTCAAGGAGTTGTGCAGTGAACTAGTCCGCGATAAAATGATATGCGGAATTAGACACGGGTCCCTCAGGGAACGGTTATTGCGAGAACCGGTCTTATCACTGGCAAAAGCGGTAGACATATGCAGACTGGCGGAAATATCACGTGCTCAGGCGCATAACATTAACAATGAGAAACAGGAACATCAAGATGTAAACGTCGTTAATAAATGTGAGAAAGAAGTTCAGAATGTGCACAATGTGAAAAGCAGGACGACGGGCGACACAAGATGGCGGACATCCAAAAATGGTGACAAGCGTTACAAAAGACCGGAGTATACTTCAAAGGGGCCTTCGCGAGGATCAACAAATCAAAACCGCGGCAAACCTCGTGCCGTGTGTGGAAAATGCGGTAGGAATCACGAAAAATTCCAGTGTCCGGCATTCGGTCAGCGATGTGGTGCATGTAGGAAAATGAACCACTTTTCGAAAATGTGTCGAGTATATGAGGTGTGTGAAGACTCCAGCGATCAGGTAATTGATACTGTTGATAATAAATGTTGTTCTAATAATGAGTGGACAGTCACATTATTGATTTCAAAAATAAACATTAATTTTAAATTGGACACTGGAGCTGACGTAAATGTGTTGCCGGTTAAATATTTAAGTAAAATAAATGTATTACAAGACAATTTAGTTCACACAACTATGAAATTACAAGGGTACTCCGGCAGCAATATCAAAGTCATTGGTAAATGTCACTTGAAGGTCGTGTATAAAAATAATACATTTGTTTTACAATTTATTGTTGTTGATGAGAAATCTACACCTATTTTGGGTAGAAGCTCGTGCGAGGAATTAAAACTAATAAAAAGAATCATGAGTTTAAAGCAGGTAGATAAAAATAAAGAAAATATCTTAGATGAGTTTCCGAACATATTTACGGGGATGGGTTGCTTACCGGGATCCTACGAAATTAAATTACAAAAGGATGCCCAACCAATAGTACATGCCCCGCGTAAATTGCCGATCGCGTTGAAACAACCAGTTAAAGAAAAATTGATAGAAATGGAAAAACAGGGTATAATTAAAAAAGTAGAGGGACCCACCGATTGGGTCAACAGCATGACTGTGGTTAAAAAGTCAAACGGGGATCTTCGAATATGTCTGTGTTCGAGCTCAACGCCTGCTCGATTACGATGAGCACATCAACGGTGCATGTAATTAGTAATAAGTAATTAATAAGGTCCTGTGTATATTAGCATGTCATGTTCATTCACTTGCCTACCATTGTTGAATCGACAATACACAAGTTTGACTAGAAGCAGCTTTTTGGAGTTTCCTTGAAGAGTCCCTTAAAATCCCGAACAGTCTGGATCCGCGAGACTTAAATAAGGCAATTCGACGCGAACACTTTAATCTACCCACACTCGAAGAAATAACCGCTAACTTAACTGGTGCAAAGTACTTTAGCACGCTAGACGCTAAACAGAGTTTTTGGCATGTAAAATTACATCCAAATAGTACTGACCTGTGTGCGTTTAATACGGCATTCGGTAGATATAAGTTTCTTCGTATGCCGTTTGGGATATCGTCTGCCTCGGAGATTTTTCATGAACGCTTATACGAACACTTCGATGATTTAGAGGGCGTTATACTATTTATAGACGATCTACTTATATATGCAGACACAAAAGAATTGCACGACAAACAATTGCGTGCAGTTTTACAGCGATGCCAAGAAATTAATATAAAATTGAATAAGCAGAAATGTAAAATAGGCTTAAACGAACTGACATATTTAGGTCATAAAATATCAAAGGACGGCATTCGCCCTGATGAATCACAGGTTTCTGCAATTAGGAACATGCCTAGACCACAAAATGTAAAAGATATCGAGCGATTTTTAGGAATAGTAACGTATGTTAGCAATTTTATTCCCAACTTTTCTGAAAAAACTGCAGTGCTACGTGAATTATTAAGAAAAAATGTTGCATGGCACTGGGATGACAAACATGAACATTTTTTTAAAATGATTAAAAAGCAGTTAGCTTGTCCACCGGTATTGAAATATTATTCACTCGAGAAACCGGTTTTGATAACAGTAGATGCGAGCAAAAATGGTTTGGGAGCATGTTTATTGCAAGATAATTTGCCTGTTTGCTACGCATCCAAATCGTTAACTAAAACTGAACAAAATTATGCACAAATAGAAAAAGAACTTTATGCTTGTGTCTTTGCATGTGAAAAATTCTATACATATATTTATGGTAGACATGACGTAACGATTGAAACAGATCACAAACCTTTAGTAAACATAATAAATAAACCTTTAGCTAACGCGCCACCTCGCCTTCAAAGAATGTTGATGCGCCTTCAACCTTATTCATTTACATTAAAATACAAACCAGGTAGATACCTATACATAGCCGACGCGTTATCGCGAGCGCCGCTACAGAGCTTTGATAACACAACGCCGCGCGATCACCTCGACGCGCAGGCACAAGTTTGTGCAATAACAACCTCTAATCCACTCACAGACTCGCATTTCTTAGAAATTCAAAAATGTACTAGGGAAGACAAAGAGATGCAGGAACTAAAGAAAGTGATAAAGAAAGGATGACCAACTCAAAAAAGAGAACTACTCGACGTATTGAAACCATATTGGAATAGTAAAGATGAGTTAACAATACAATATGGACTTGTTTGGAAAGGTCAAAATAGAATTGTCATACCAAAAAGCATGCGTAAAACTATGCTGCAAAAGATTCATCTGAGTCACTTAGGTATAGAGAAGTGTTTACTACGGGCGTGTGAAATTATGTTTTGGCCTAATATGAACTCACAACTACAAGACTATTTGTCTAATTGTCAGGCGTGTTTAACATACAGGCGGGAAAACAGAAAAGAACCGCTAATTTCACATGACATACCGGACCGAGCATGGTATAAAATAGGTGCGGACATTTTTCACTACGGAACCAAATCATATCTTATAGTAATTGTGGGGGATGCCTACAGTTGGAGGTCAAATGAAAGCTTGAGAACGTTGAAAGGCACCAAGCCGTATTTATATTCAAACTAAATGACGATATCACTGTGCGACGACTAAGTTACTAGCGACGTTCTTCGGTTCTTGAGGCTTCCACTGACCCCCTGCTCTTCACGTCCTGTAGGGTCCCGCCTTACTTCAGGGGGCTCAGTTCTTGAGTGTTCAGTTCTTCGGATCTTCAGGTAGTTCTTCTTGGTTAAGATTCCCTCCTCAGAGTTGCCCGAGCGTCTCAGCCCTCAGAGGCCCTCCCCATGGAACTCGCTGAATCATCAGAGAGCGTTCCCTGCATTGAGGCCCTCCCAATCTCTGCCCATGCCAGCGCTGATGGATTCGCCAGTCCCCGCGCCGAACCTAGCCTCCGCGACCACGCCCCCCCTACCTAAGGTCGCCCCCGCCGCTCCTAAAGCCGCCGCCGCCGCTCCTAAGGCCGCCCTCGCCCCATCTAAGGCCGCCCCCGCCGTTTCAACCGCGCCCTCAGCCTCCCGCGTACCTGCATCTCTCCCTACCGAGAGGATAGGCGAAGTCATCAACCTCGCCTACCAAATTTACCGCAACCCCGCTGCTGAAGCTATGGCTAGGGATATACTCGCGTGCAAAGCAAATATTAGCGACATCCTTAAGGTGTTCAAAGCGTATCCGGAGATTACGCAAGCCCTAGATAAACTTTACCCTTACTAATCCAATGGATAAGGAAAGGCCGTGTACTAATAAACCCCGATCCCTTAAGTTAGGATTCTTTAACGCCAATGGCATTACTAACCAACGTGATGAGATCGCCAATTTCCTCCGCGACCATCAACTTGATATCCTCCTCATACAGGAGACCTTTCTTAAGCCCCATCATCGTGACCCGAATATTGCCAACTACCGTATAGTTCGCAATGATAGGTCTCGTTGTCACAAGGGCGGTACCCTAATATACTATAGAAAGGCTCTGTACTGCATTCCTATGGACCCTCCTCCCCTCGCTCGCCTCGAGGTCTCTGTCTGTCGGCTCGGCATGACCGGTCATCAGCCGTTAACTATTATATCAGCATACGTCCCTCCATCACCATCGGAGGATGATCCTATCCTCCTCAAGGATGACCTTTCTGCTCTTCTTGGCCTGGGTGACTCCGTCTTACTGGCGGGCGATCTCAATGCCAAACATCCCTCCTGGAATAGTAACAGGACCTCTTCCAGAGGTAGGATCGTGTTTAACCTCTGTTCTCAACTGAACTTCGACGTCATCGCCCCGATGACTCCCACTCATTTCCCCCACGATCCCAACCATCTTCCCGACATCCTCGATATAGCGCTGCTCAAGAATGTGAACCTCCGTTTGCAATCTATAGAGACGCTACACGAGCTTAATTCCGACCATCGTCCAGTGATATTAGAATTAGCTCCCCGTTCAGGTCCCTCTGACCCTAGCCAACCCCCTCCGACCCAAATTATTACCGACTGGAGGAAAGTAAGCGAAAGCCTACAATCCACCACGTCGCCTCACTTGGACGCTATCCCCGACCACTTGGTGACAGTCGCAGACACGACGGGCGCGATCGACTCGTTCACAAATCATGTACAATCCGTCTTGAACGATTGTTCAAGGGAGGTTCCGGCGATGAGCGATCATCACTGGAAACTGCCTGACGATGTGCGTGATCTGTTGACCGAGAAGAACGCGGCCGTCCGTGCGTACAGTGCCTTCCCCTGCGATGCGAACGAAACGCATCGAGGAGCTGCGCTCCAGCCGCTGGGACAAGACACTTAGCGAACTCGAGCCCACCCACCTAGCCTTCTGGGAACTCCAGAGGAAGCTCCGTTCTTCTAACGAGGCCTCCATGCCCCCTCTCATTCGTTCCGACAGTAGCGTCGCCTTCGACAACGATGAAAAGGCTGAATGTCTAGCCGACAGCCTAGAGTCTCAATGCACCCCCAGCTCTCAACCAGTAGACGACGCTCACCTTTCTGAGGTCGACGCCGAAGTTGAACGTAGAGCCTCTCTCCCACCCGTTGAAGACCCTGATTATCCTCTGCCTCCTGTCACTCCCGACGAAGTGCACGATATTATCAAGAGGCTCAAACCCCGGAAAGCCCCCGGCTCTGACGGTATCACCAATAAGGTGTTCAAACTCCTCCCCGCCCATCTCATAATGCTAATGACCGCCATCTTCAATGGCGCTCTAAGCAACAACATTTTTCCTCAAGCATGGAAAGAGGCCACCGTTATCGGCATTCCGAAACCAGGCAAACCCAAGTCTGATCCCACCAGTTACCGTCCCATTAGTCTACTCAATGTTCTAGGTAAAATCTACGAGAGGCTTATTTATAAGCGGCTCAAAGACTTTGCCGAAGCAAAGAGTCTCATTCCCAACGAGCAGTTTGGCTTTCGAACCGAACACAGCTGCGTCCAACAAGTCCACCGCATCGTCGAGCAGATAAGCGCTGGTTTTCAGCGTGGCTTGATGACGGGTGCGCTCTTCTTTGACATAGCGAAAGCATTCGACAAAGTCTGGCCCAACGGCTTACTATACAAGCTTTACCAACTCGGAGTGCCAGATCGTCTCGTGCTCATCTTGCGTGACTTTTTGTCGAATCGCACCTTTCGCTATCGCATCGAGGGTGCGCTCTCTTCACCCCACCCAATACGCGCTGGCGTCCCTCAGGGCTCCGTAGTATCCCCCCTCATTTTCACGCTGTTCACCAGCGACATCCCCAAAGATAAAAAGGCCCAGTTGGCTCTATTCGCTGACGACACGGCCATCTATTACTCGGGTCGTAACCCAGACTGCATAGCTCATACCCTCCAATCCGCAGCAAAAGCCTTAGGCGTTTATTTCCGGAAATGGAGAATCGAGGTAAACCCCATCAAGAGTCAGGCAGTACTCTTTTCCAAACCGCGTTCGTCCCCCTCTCTGCCCAGTCCGATAACCATGTTCGGTAAGCCTATCCCTTGGGAGAAGTAAGCCAAATACCTAGGTGTGATTCTGGACCACCATCTTACTTTCGGAGAGCACATAAAGACGGTGCGTTCGCGCGCCGCTTTCGCTCTCGGTAGACTCTACTTCATGTTGAATGCACGCAGCAAATTGTCACTCAAGTGCAAATTGCGCATTTACACGGCGTGCATTCGTCCCATCATGACGTACGCCTGTGCTGTATTCGCACACGCGAAACCATACCGTCTCCAAAAGATGCAGACTCTCCAAAACCGTTTCTTGCGAAGAATCACAGGAGCCCCTTTTTACCTTCGCAACGAGAACCTCCATCTCGATCTAAAAATACCTACCATCCAGCAGTTCATGAAACGCTCCGCCAAGCGCTTCTTCGACACTGCTGAGAAGCACTCTAACCCGTTAATCGTATCGGCCGCCCGGTACACTCCCTCCCGTATTAGTAAGACTCGACGACCGAGACATACTCTGACCGACCCTGACGATGCTATTACTCTCCTCCAGGAGAGCAATAAAGCCACCAGTACAGTTAAGAAACACAGACACAGACCGCCGTCATTCCGTCCTCGCCGCCGAGGCCCGCCGCGACGACCCCGTACGTCCCCTCCCCGACCCTTGCTCGTGCCAGCCCGCGCCGCTGAGCCTGTAGTTTTAAATTCGTCCCTAAATAATGGAAATCCGATCCAGCCTGTCCCTTTGCTGTCCTCTCCCAGCGACGCCCTAAGCCGAGGCTCGTACCCCACAGGGGGTGCCCTTAGCGTGTAGTCGCTTAGTTTGTAAGCTTTTTGCCCTGGCTGGAGGCCCTAAAAATAATATTTTTTAAGGCACCACAGGAAAGTCCGGTTAAGCAGCCGACAACCTCCTAGGTTGACCTGCGAGATGCCAATCCGAAAAAAAAAAAAAAAAAAAAAAAAACACAACGTCACCGTATACACATAGCTGTGCATCTACATGTGAGTCACCGCGCAGCTTCAGTGATCCACAAACAACAAGTGTATTGGCAATGATTTTTATGTAACTCGTTCTGGCAGGACAGTGAGACCGCCTGATCGCTGGGGATACACGGACACACATGTCGATGAAAGGTAACATATCAATAAAACCATATTGAAACCATGAATGTAGGTACTTACCCGTTGTACGGTCAAAATACTTGTTCGTTCAAACGTTCAAAATAAATAATGCAAGAATAATGAGATGTTAATAAATGTTTAAATTAAATAATAATATATCATGTGAATATAAGATTGCAATATACTGATATAATTGTATTATGAATTGTCAAATGTTGTTATATTGTTGCTATGTTATTATTTTTATACTGATATAATTGTATTATGAATTGTTAAATGTTATTATAATTAGAACTAATTAAATTAAATGCATGCAAGATGTTTCATTTGTGGATGAAATAAAGAAATAATGTGTATTATTTAATTATAATGATTGCTATTACTATTATTATTATTTGTATAATTATCTGTAGTTTTGTTTTTTTTAGCATAATTATTTGTTTAAATTTGAATTATATAAACCGATCAATGGAAATTAAAATATTATGATTTTACTTACATTAATAATTAAAAAACTAATGTACTTAACCTATCTCGAACATGATAATTAAGGGCATTAGGTAGTTATGAAGTAACCGTATTTTTTTTTTTTTTTAATATATAAAGGAGAGGAATGATAGGCTATTTCATATGTGAATAGTCATACATGATAAATGAGGTTATTGTTAATAAAGAAATCAATGAATTAATCAATTGTTATTGTTATATTAGACTTTGTATTTTATTATTTTAATAGGGGAGTTGTAGGTATTAATAAACATATCATTTTGAATATAAATGTAGATGTGGGTAGATTCATGTCGATGTTGACACATAACGTCTCGCAGGTCATAAATATAGTCTTTGTCCGAACTTGGTGTTTGATTGCCGCGTCCCCGCTCCTTGACAAATACAATTTAAATTAAAATGCAAATAAAAATAAAATCAGAATTACATACATAAATCTTAAAATAAAATAATAAAATTACAATTTTCGCTTCGGCATTGGCACAGCTACATGCAACATGCAGCTACATTTAAACTGCACCTAGGATCTAGCAAAATATTAAAATGAAAGGAATATGGAAAATCCAAGCTGTAGTGAAATAAACGTTGACTACTGCAGTAGACGGCTCATTAACTTTCCAGCTGACGGATTACCTGAAAATTGTACGTTCTAACAAAGTTTACTAGAATTTTGAGTCGTGAAATTCTTAGCGGATTTTTGACGTAATTGGACAATTTGACAACATACAAGCGGTACAATTTTGCGTTTCTTCCTTCTAATCAAAATTGTACGTAATAGCAAAGTTTACCTACTAGATTTTTGAGTCGTCAAATACTTTAGGCAATTTTTGACGTAATTGGACAATTTGACAACAAACAAGCACTACTATTTTGCGTTTCTTCTTCATAGTCAAACAATTTAGTCCAATTAATTAACCCCAAGGAATAATCTTTCATCGTGGTCAAACCATTCAAATGCTCTCTGTATCATGATCAAGTTAACGGCGCTTATTCGTTTTAGCGCAATTTAAAATCACGACTACTTTAAATGATTGCTAGAACATCGTAGCAGCATTGAAGCACACTAGTACTATACAATGTTCTGTTTTTGTGTGTGAACGCGGAAGTATGAGCACGAATCATTGAAATTGATCGACAAACGATTGCGCGCGATATTTTATAGTATTTTTTTTAAATAGTTATCAATAATAAATGAGTTCGTATAACGGGCTGAAAAATATTCTGTGTATTAAGCATAACCTTTGTTTTCATAAAATAAATATATCAATTATGTTTTTATTCAAATACTGGTGAAAAATAATTGTTAAACTGAATCGATTTTTAAAATTTACTTTTAACATTGTTTTTTAATAAATAATAACAATATTAACGTAATTTTGGCTCTGTAGTATACTTTAAGACTGTATATCCTGTTGGAAAAACGCATAAAACATAATATTTTGGTAATGGTTGTATACGTCCTGAAAGTCAACTCTGACGTCTATTTTCATAAAACGCTATGAAGGGATTGTCATCGCTTTTAAAAACCATCGTTACAAATTATACTTTTACTCTGTAGCCGTCTAAAGAAAGACTTAATCTTTCTAAAGCCGTAATTTTCTTTCAATAATCTGCTCACAATATTACGATATTGCTCTGGGAAAAACGCGAAAGCATGAAGTTTTCATCACGAATCGAATACACGCCCTTAACAAAATATAGAAACTGTGAACCAACCGCGCAGCTCTATTATATCGCATTGAGGTTAGTGTGTGGAGCTCTTTGCACACTTATTTCTAGCGCACCGTAAACAGTGAAAGCCGCTGCCACCATGCTTATATAAGTATAGGTTATTTAAACCAAGTGAAGAAATCACTCATCATTCTTTTCCCTCGCAGAAGTTTCGACATATAAATAAATAAAAATACGTAAAACAAGGCGTGAATATTTAAATGAGCACGTGATAGTGGGTGTAGTAAATGTCAACGTTTTAATTAAATTCATTTGCATATAAAATACTTAATTGTCTCACTCATGTTTCGTGTCACTTATTTGACTTTATTCAAGTTTTCTGTATGTCGAGAGCAAAAGCAGAGCTTAACATTTCTATAGTAAAGACAAATGGAATCTTCTATGCTTTCTTCCGATGCATAGAAGTCTTTTAATAAGTAAGTTGTTAAGTTTAAGTTTTTAATTAATTTTTTAAATCATTAAGACTAGTTAAAGAAAAACACCCATTGAAAAAAACTTCGATTAAACTAGTGAAAGATACTCACAACTATTAATCAACTAGAAAAGAGAAAAACATCTTCAAACGAATGCAAACAAAGTACACCTCGATGTAATCATCTTACAAACAAACAAAAACAAAATCAAATCGGTTCAGACGTTTAGGAGCTACGATGCCAGAGACAGATAAAGACACACGTTAACTTATAGAACCAATGTCATGAGTGAGTACCGTGAGACGAATAGATCAAATAGATCATTATCTGCCTACCCTTTTCTCAACTACATATGTTGGGATCGGGTTCTAGTCCCACCGGATGCAGCTGAACACTAGTGTTTTACATAAAGCTAGTGATTTTCTGGGTAACACGATACCCCTTGGTGAGACTGATTGTCAGACTTTCTGGCTTCCGACTATCCATAACGACTGCCAAAGATCCACCAACCAGCCGAGACCAACGGCTTTACGTGCTTTCCGAGGCGCGGAGGTAACTCGGCATGAAATGGGTGGTCAGCCATCCACAAACCGACCGCGACAAGCGTAGCTTAACTTTTGATCGAGCGATCTTCGATTTTCCTGGGGGTGAAAGTGCTCATGAATATGGAGAACTTTTATTAAAGGACCATCATCATCTGCGTAACCTTTTCGTTGGGATCGCCTTCCAGTTTAACCGAATGCTGCTAAAGAAATTACATGGAGCCACTACCTGTCTTACCACTATAACTCTGTTATTTGGGTAACATGATACGCCTTGGTAGGACCCCCGCTCCCCTTTGAAGGCCTATTAAGGAACCATGAAATATAATAATGTTCCATACATTTTCATCGATTTATATTGGATTTTGTAGAGAACAGCTATCTTTTCCTCAATATTCGTATCACAGATTTTCTTGATAATGTAGAACACATTACAATACTCCTGCATTGTAATGTGTTCTACATTATCAAGAAAATCGTCACAATCCGAGATTATAATCCAGGTTTACTAACGGCTGAAACCAATTACCTACCTTCACTGAAATGTAGATCACTACTGCTGGAAGACCATATGTTTCTATCTATGTTTGATCAGTATCTCACATTCATCAATAACGGTTATCTATGTGACGGAAACAATAGATAGGGGTGGCTCTCCCGTGCGTTTCGTTACAACCAACATCATCATAAACAACCTGATTTTTATAAAAAAACTTTTGTATGTTTAAAGTATTAAATTACTGGATTTAGTTATAGTTTACATAAAGTATAAAACTCTGCGACTAACTCGAACATTATACAAGATTTGAGTACATTTTGCTAAAGAAAGCGGTAAGGCTAGAGAGTAGGAATTAAACGTACCTAATTGACAATTTAAAAATCAAAAAATATTTTTTTTTGTAATTATTTCGTTGAGTAAATAACTTGCTATTGATTTATTTAAATGGAATCTATATTATGTAAATTCATTACAAGTTAATTTACTCATACGATCGATACGGTTTTTATTGTTTGTTATTGGTTCTATGTTATAGGACATCAAAAGCAATTCCCTTGTGGGATAACTCTGGTACTATTTCAAAATCAGTACTTTAACTTGAGTTGGACCGGTTTCATGAGATTATAAATAAAGTTTATTTTAAAAGCAAACCATTTATTCCTAGAATTCGGCGGATCAACAAGTCTGTTACCATTAGTTACCACCCTATCAAACAAATAATTGTCAACACGTCTTTGGGACACATACTTTGGCTTTTTCATACAAATAGTTAACCGTAGTTAAGGCACAGACCCTCTCATCGATAGATATCGTGTGCCGGTAAGATTTCTTACTCTCTAACAAATAATTGGGACACTATAACCACAGACAGATAGGTTTTTCTATTACCAGTATGTCAAAATTGGAGATCGAATAGGTAATTGGGTTGGCCGTTACTAAGTTAACTTAAGTTAGGTGAAGCCATGGTTGGCGCAGTAGCTAAGGGATTGACTGTGCTGCATGTCACGGGTTCGATTTCCGTTCGGAACAAATATTTGTATGGCCTATAGGATGTTGTTCCAGATCTGGTTGATTGTGTATGTGAGTTTATATGTTTGTAAAACCACGATACAGGGAAAATTACAAGTGAGGGGAAATTTCAAAACATTTTGACGAGTCAATTCGTAAATTGTACCTACATAATGTAACCTCCAAATACACCGCAGTGGTTCGGTATTCATGCCGTAAATGTGTTTTGGGATGTACATAATGTTTTCACACTCCCTTGCACTGATAATAATGGTGTAAAATATGAGTTAACATGACGTGTAAGCTCAGATTTGAATACGAAAATGAATCAATCATTCATTGAATGACAAAAAGACATCTATCTCAGATGTCTTTTTGTCATTCAATGAATGATTGATTCATTTTCGTATTCAAATCTGAGTAAAAAGCGAAATTAATATTTGAAATGTTTTATCAGTTGAAGTTATGTACAAAAACTAGCAAGAGGTCACACAATTTGTGGCAGTTGTCTTAATAGATGTTACTTTTTACTTATCCATACTAATATTATAAATGCGAAAGTAACTCTATCGGTCTGTCTGTATGTCACGTTTTCACGACGAAACCTTGACATAGGCTACTTTTTAATCCGCTATTTCGCCTGCATCCGCGATAATCGACATTAACGCGGACAAAGGCGCGGGTAAAAGCTTTTACTATTAAAAACGCGAAAGTTTATGTGTGTGTTTGTGAATGTATAGTTGGATGTTGATGGCTAATCAGAATAAACTGAAAGAATCATGGCGAGATAGAAAGAAAGAAAGAAAAAGAAAGAACACACACACAACACATACATACACACATACACACACACACACACACACACACACACACACGAAAAAAAGAGATTCATTTAGAGAGTTTAAAATGTTGTCTAATGTAGAGAATACATTACCAGCAGTAGATTGGTATACTAACCATATTTTTAAGACCCCGCAAAATTAAAATATTTTTAAATGAAAATACCAGTTTTTCGTTTTGTATCGTCACCCATTTTGGGTTTATAAAAAAAAGAAAGTGACAAGTGACATTAACGGATCTATCAAATTATAGGCAGACAAGTGATGTGAATTGTTGTTTAATAATGGCGGAGTTGAAAAAGTACATTGTTTAATCATTATTTGTGTCATTATTTCCCATAAAGCGGCTGTCAGTATCAATGTTACTATCAGTGGCCGTATCGTTCTGAAATAATGAGCTTTCCGTTAAAGTTTTTGCTTTTAACATCCATATTTTTTTGCGGGGTTTTAAAAATATTTTTTAAATGCCTGAAGATACTCTTTAGGTACCCTAGAGTAGGTATATAAATTAGAATTTCAACTTCGCTAAACATTTTTATTTTTTTTTGTACAAATCCTGCCATGATTCTTTGACACACATTGATATTGATCTAGCTTAGCACTTAAGATATAGATTTTTGTCCCATTTTTTGTGTTTTCATAGAATACTTAATATTTAGGACTTTGACTTAATTC